>CM014733.1:59986812-60586812 GCA_004329165.1 Spatholobus suberectus | reverse complement strand
GTTTCGGGTCCCTATGCCCACTGCTTTTGCATTTCTGGGCCCCTATGCCTACTACTTTTACCATTTCGGGTCCCCACGCCCATTGCTTTTACGTTTTCGGGCCCTCGCGTCTATCATTTTTACATTTTTGGGTCCCTACACCCACCACTTTTACGTTTCAGGTCCCCGTGCCCACTGTTTTTACATTTTTGGGTCCCCGCACCCACTGCTTTTACATTTTTGGGTCCCAGCACCCATTGCTTTCACATTTCGGGTTCTCGTGCCCACTATTTTTACATTTTCGGGTCCCCATGCCCACTGTTTTTACATTTTTGGGTCCTCGTGCCCACTACATTAACGTTTTTAGGTCTCTACGCCCACCGTTTTTAGGTTTCGGGTCCTCACGCCCATGACTTTTACATTTTGGGTTCCTGCACCCACTGTTTTTTTTTTTTTGGTCCCCGCGCCCATTACTTTTACGTTTCTAGGTCCCTGTGCCCATCGCTTTTACATTTTGGGTCTCCAAGCCCACAATCTTTTTTTTTGGGTCCCCATGCTCACTACTTTAATAGTTTTAATTCTCGTGCCCACTTTTCTTATGTTTTTGGGTTTTCATATTCACTACCTTTCTGTTCAGGTCCCGAAGAAAATTAGGGTTCATATCTTTACTTATTTTTTACTACGATAATATGAAAACGTTTAGTTATTCATATTATCTAGTAAAACCTAAGTAAAGAGGGGCAACTGTGAACACCCAATTTTGTCTGGATAAATAAAAATAAAATATAAAAGACAAGAAAAAAAAAAAGAAATAAGAACTTTTGAAGGAAAAAAGCTTTTTTTTTATGATGAATACCAGGAAAAGACAATGTCGTATCTTGAGTTATACTTGTCCGTTTGAGGTATTCTTTGCACCGTTGAAAAGCTTGTAGAAAGATCTACAACTCATATCTCTACCTCAATCCATATGTTAAACATTAGAACTATAAAGTGCTAAAATAATTAAGTTTAGGTCATGAATCATACTACTTTATGTGATAGAATTAAGGAAATCAAATTACCCCCATTAAATTAAGACTGGAATCAAACAATTGGAATACGGAAATTTTGCTCATAGGACCCTACATAAGCCACAGTTTTGACTAAGTAGTGAGGGAAGTAATTCAATTTGTTGGACAGCGATTGGTAAGCTTAAAATAAGTAATTGGATACAATAGAAATGGCAAATAGGAAAAAGTAAGATAAGTAAAATTTTTGTTATGGATTGGTAATGGTCGAATACCCTATGTAATAGAAAAGACACTTAATTCTATCAATTTTAATTAAAGTCTAAGTCTAAATTCATTTGGTAGAAGTTAGACAAGAGAGGTTAATTAAGAAAGATTAGAATAAATTGGACAATGATGTTAGTAAATTGCCCAGTATCAACTTTAGTAAAAAAAATTAAGTAATTAGTTAAATGTTCTACGATAGGTGCTATATCCCACTTTGGACAATATACTTAAGGAATTGGTATAAGTAACTAAGAAAGTTAAAAAAGTTAGACCTTAGATTTAGCTTACTAGTTAATCAGAATGCCTAGGACTTAAGGTAAAATGAAATTAAATCAAAGAATCTTGGATTTTTAATGAACTTTTAATGGTTGGTCTCAAACTTTAAATAATGAATTAGGCATCTAAAATGACTTAGCAAAGAAAAGGGATATCTAATCTATTATAAAATATAATTTCAAAGATGAATTAGGATTAAATGGGTTTATT
The DNA here is from genome assembly GCA_004329165.1 of Spatholobus suberectus. Classification (NCBI taxonomy): domain Eukaryota; kingdom Viridiplantae; phylum Streptophyta; class Magnoliopsida; order Fabales; family Fabaceae; genus Spatholobus; species Spatholobus suberectus. The sequence continues at coordinate 60,585,073 of CM014733.1, read as the reverse complement.
CCTTTTTGCTATAGATGATTCGGCCATTTAGGCCTATGTTTGAAAAATTATAATTCAATCTTGATTGATATGTAATATATTATTGGAGATTATGAACACTCAATTTTATCCAAGTAATTAGAAAATGAAAGATAAAAACAAAAAGAAAAATATAATAATTCTTTTTTTAAGCCCATAATAAAAAAGAGAGAAAGAATAAAAAAGGAAGATCAAGACTTAAAAATGAATAAAATTTAGAATTTTTTAATTATTATTTTTGTTTTGGGCTTCGTAGGATAGAGGCCTATCCAAAAATGGACGGGGTAAAAAAACATTGGGCCACGCCAGGCCCGTTATTGATGAAAGAAAGTAAAAAATAAGAATAATAATAAAAAAGGGTAACAGCAAAAACGTAAAAGTTGCTAGCTAACTGAAAGACTTGCACAACAAGTCTCTTGAAAATTATAAATAGAAGGGAAAGAGCTTCCAATTGAGGAGGACATTACCACAGAGAGGAATTCATACGTGAGAGGGATCACATTTTCAAAAATTTTGAAGTTTCCTGGAGGTATCCTTTTTCTCTCTTTCGTCATTATGCCTCTAACACTTAGTATGATTAGCTAATTAACAATACAGCATTCATCAAGCATAATCTGATCCCTATCTTGTGAAGATTATCAGTTCTTGAATACTTTGAACTCGTATTGCACTTATATGCTTGTTGCAGCTTATGTTGTTTCCTAATATTGATTTGCAATTGGTTTTGGATGTCGATGATTTTCTTTTCCCCACAATTGTGCGTCCTATTTATCTCCTTAAAAGACGTTCAACATTTTTCTTCTCTTGCTTTGTTTGCTTTCTTATTTCGTACTCGTAGCATTCAAACATTAGCATCATTCAAACATCCTATTTCAAATGTGCAATCAGCATAAATTTCAGCAAGAAATCTTAACACAGTTCCAATTTCCATGAATGAAATCAAAATAAAATAACAATAAAAGTAACTGCAAACATGAGCAATCTACGTTTCGAATCACCGCGAATGCAGAGTCTTCTTGCGTCGTTCTTTTGTGTCTCGCTATATCCAAGTCGCAATGATCTTCGCGATTGGAGCTTGATTATGGATGACGGTGCCGAGGTGCCGCATCGATTCGTGATATCTCTGTTGAAGAGAATATTTGTCGCAACGCTGAGAAGAAGAGTGAGTTTTGCCGTCACACGCCGATAAGGGATTAAGCTTTACTGCGAGATGGAATATACACGTAATCACCAGTGGAAGCACCATTCAAGACGGCGCCGGTATCGCAAATCGGATCTGCAGAGAGGAAGGTGACTTGCTGATGTGCATTCTTCTAGAATCTGGTACACGGGCTGGACCATTTCCGTTTTTCCGTTAGCTATGCGTAGATGGAGCTGGCCTTGGCCCAATAATGCTATATTTTCGAAAAAAGCCCTTCTCCGCTGTGTCCGCATGCAATTGGATTTGATTCAGCACATTTTTTTCTTTAAAAAGAAAAAATCGAAAACTAAAAAATAGAATAAACAATGATTTAGAACTGCTAACTGTATGTTTTTGTCCCTAATTGTTTTTTTTCGGTAAGTTTTTTTTAATTAATTTCTAACTAATTTCCAATTGATTTCTTTCCGATTGGCATAATGAATACATAATTGAAGATGTTATTCAACTTTTTTTTTTCATTTTCTTTGTCCTTTTTACGTTAAATTTTTTTTTTTTTTGAGCTGTTATCTTGTGATTAATGCAAAGTACAGTGAGTTTTTTTTTTAAAAAAAACAAAATTAAAATACCTTTTTCACGAATGTATATATAAAATAATCGTAAAATTTAAATGGGACCACTTCGGAAGTATTTCCTGTTTAGTCACTCAATAAATTTGATACATCTAAGTGATACAACTTAGTGATGTCAAGTTTAGCAATACCTAAAATAAAAAAACAAAACTAAAAATCAACCAACAAATATTTTCTATAAAAAATTACGTGAGTCTAATTCCTCATTGCACCTAAGGATACATATGAGTAGGGGACCACCCCTGTCGATCTCAAAAAAATAAAAAATAATTATTTTCAAAATAAATATTTTCTATAATTCTTTGTAAAATATTTTTTAAGGGGTAAAATAAATATTTTAAAAGTTATCCAATTTTGCACATTTAATGAGAGGTAACCGTCTTTATGACAGACATTGTAGGGTGCTAGCACCTTTCCTACGCATAACTGACTCCCGAACCCATATTTGGTTTCAAAGACCATTTCTCTTTTTAAAGGGTTTTTCCAAGGTTTTCCTTAATAAACTTTGGTGGCGGCTCCTCTGATTTTAAATCTTTTTTCATCGTTTAATCGTGACCTTGGTTGCGACAGAGATATTTTGGAATGATGAATATTGAGCTATATTGAAGGACATATTGTTTATTGATGATGATTTTGATGTGTGTTGCCATACCTTTGAATAAGGTATGCAAAAAAGTACCAAATTACAGTGGCAATTCTGTCAAAATTTCTAGAGAAATGTGAGGAAATGTTAAACTCTACAGATAGAAGCCTTGAGTCTTGAGTTGTTATATTGCCTCATTTGCATGTGTTGAGATGAGATTTGAGAAGTCACAGTTTAGTACACTGCAAAATGTAAGAAGGACCCCTAATTTGGTCTTAGGGGTAAGGTATCGGGTTGTGAAATCTCAGTGGTCAGGCTAGCAACCTTGAACTAAAAAAATCACATAAATTGACTTGATAACCATGACAATTGCTAAGCATCACTAGGATTGGTTGAGAATATTCATGAAAGGAAAAGCCTTTGGTGTGGCTTATTTCTCAATAACAAAAGTGTTTTGTACTAGTTAAGAGTAAGGAATACGAACTTCCTATCACTTTTCTAAGGTATTGATTCCTTCATGAAGAGCATCAAGTGATAAATAGGGCTACATGAGTCATATATAACTTAAGCCAAGTCATAAGAACCCTTGCATGTAGGATGCTAGTTGAGTATTAATTGTGACTTGTTTATGTAGGTTGATTGCGAATGCATTTTGAGATTCGTGGTTTAATGATTAAATCACCTTACTATTTTCTCCTTATTTCTCATTATGTTTATGTGGTACGACTCCACTGTAAGCAGCGGACAAGCTGAAGGATATCTAGATCCCGAGGAAGATTTCTCTACAATTCTCCAATGAGGAAAGGATGTATAATGATTTCTTTGAGGATCCTAATGATGACGAAGCTGAAGATGACCTAAAGGAGGACTCACCTGAATGACTATAGCTATTGTTTAGTCTTTAGTTGTATAATTTTAGTTAGGTGGAATGGGTAGATGATAGATAGTGTTGGCTGCTTTGATATAGGGACCCTTTTTGTTTTGGTTTTATATACGAAGGTAGCCTAGAATCTTTTGTTATGTGTTAATATTATATATGACTATATGATGTAATATTGTATGTGTTAATATGTCTATGTACTGTTTAGTTTAATTAAGTTGATTCTCTTTAATTAGCGGATTTACATATTTGAATTCAAGAGCATATAAAAAAATAATATATATTTCACATATTTCATAATTAAATACAATTTAATTTTTTTTTTATGATAAAGAGTAACTTCAATATAAACAATAAAAGTGTTACACAAGAAATGATAATTTTCTGATATCCATGTCTATGATATGAGTGGCAAAAAATCCTCATATAAAAATTCTTGTTATTTTGGTTAGATTTAAGTCTGATGATAATAATATTCTACAACCAATAATACATTTATTTTCAAACCAATCCATTTGTTATCTATTATTTGATGAGTAAACAGTTACTTTAATCCATGAAACTAAAAGGCATTGTCACATTAGTCTTTGAATTGGAGAAAAAAAAAAAAAAAAGTCCTTGAAAGTGCAAATTAATAATCATATTAGTCCAAAATTCAAAAAAAAAAAAACATGTAACTAAAGTGATGATATTAAAATATGTTTAAAAACTAAAATGATAGTAAGTAGTTAAGTTTTGAAACTTATTTGACAATCCAAAGATTTTTTTTTTCTATTTCCTTCAATTCAGGACTAATATGATAGCGTCTCTCATTTTCAGTAACTAAAGTGATTATATACTCATTATTTGATTAATTAATCCTTTATACGTTCATTATTTCATAAACTAAAAGTACATGCTTTTTAATAAAGAACATTGGACTCAGAGAGTTCATATCCCCCGCTAGTTTTTGCATTAAGAAGCAGCCAACTTGTGCTGATTAACAACTAATTGAAATTAGCAGGTGAATGTAGTAAAAGGATTGAAGTTATATGTTGACATTTTCACTGATTAAGAACTGTGCAAGTTGACAGATAAACTTATAAATTCAATCCATAAAATCAGACAAAAATCCAAATGTGCAAGGAAAGTCCAACACGTGAATCAAATCAGACACATAAACAAACTTACACCTCCAAACAGATACACACACTCTCACTCTCACACATCCCCTCTCTGTTATCCAAGCAAACCACCCTCCACTCTGTTCCATCCTATTTCCCACCACATCCCAGGGATTGTTGGGCCTCTCCATGATGAATTCGAGAGGCTTGTCATTCGAATGAACCCTCCCAAGTCTCAACTTTCAACCATTTTCTTCTTCCTCCAATCATTTTCTTGTTACTCCTTTCTAGTGTTGTGTGTTGTTATGCAACTGAATAACACTTCATGTTATTTTTGCTGCTCTGCAGAGTCGTTGTGGATAACATCTCTAGCAGAACAACCACTGTGATAAAGGTGCCAAATTCACCTTCCTTGGCTTTATCTTTCCTGCATCGCAAAAGGGTCTCTTGTGTGACCGATTTTCCATGAGTGTTGCAGGTTGATGGCGTAACAGGCGTGGACTGGGAGCTTGTTGGAAGTGGTTCAAGTTCTCACTGATATGAATCTCATTGCTAGAAGAGCTTACATCTCCTCTTGATGGAGAATGGCTCATGGATGGTACGGTTCCCTTCGCAGTTCTCAATTTTCCATCTACTAAACGCCATGGCTTTGATAAGTATGTATTCAATTCTTCTAATCTTGTTTTCAGTGGCTTTTGCTCACTGGCCAGATTTTCATGTTACGGATAAAAATGGGAAAAAGTCTTTACGAGATGATGTAGCTGACCGCATTCAACAAGTAGATCTGCAAAACTAGTCTGAGACCATTTTTAATTTGACATTTGTTATGCTTGTGTCATTTCCTATATAATTTCGCATTGAAATTAGGAGAGTTTATTTGATAATTTTCTTTTTATTTCTCTAATAACAACATTCAATTATAAGTTATCGTAATTTCTTAAAATTTATGTTCATGTATGATATAATAATAAGAGTTTAATGGTCATGAACTGTCAATGTAAAAAATTTTACATTGTCAACCAATTAGAATTTATCGTTGATATGATTTTTAAAGTATTTATCATAAAAGTCAATAAACTTACAATAAATGGTGGTTTGTGATTAGATAATAGTGTAAAACTACTTTACACTGTCAATGCATGACCTTTTTTCTCTAATAATAATGCCTTTATGTCACTTCCTTGTTGATCACTTAGGGCAAAATAGATGCCATAAAATCCATTACCAAGGACCAATAAATATAGATATATCATAAGTTAGAAATTTCAAAGTGATTTTATTTTGAAACCAAAAATTAAAAAAAAATTAAAACTAATTTTTAAAAATTAAAAACTAGTTATAGTTTTTAAAATTTTTAAAACTCACAACCAAAAACCACCCCAAACAAGCTCTTAGGAAACCACAACTACAGGTTGAATTGGACTTATTTAATCTGTAAGTTAATATTATTATTGACCGTGTATGGTTTCAATTTTTGGTGAAAAAAGATGTGGCATGGAAAGGCACTTCATTTTTTTTCCGTTGGAATTTGAGACAACGTAGATGCCAATCATTTCATCAGATATTGCTACCCTTTATTAAGTACAACACTCATGTCTTTAACGAAAATGTAGAACATGATATCCTTTCTTTGTTTTGGACTTTTTTTTTTTTTTTTTGCTATAGACAGACATATTGTTCTCAATAATATGCTCCAAAAACCTTTTAAACCTAAAACTGTCTTCGGTCAAAATCGAAGATTACTGGCAATACTATTAGGACACACATTGGAGTCATGACAGGTACTACTTTTGAACCTACGACTATTGTAGATATTATATTACTCCCTCATTTATCCTTTTTTTCATGTCTTAAATTTTTATAAATTCTTAATTATTTTTATATTTTCTTTTCATTTAAAAATTTTCTTCAAATTTTATCTTTAAATACTTTTAAAATTTTCCTTTTTTATAAAAATCTTTTTATCTTAAATTTTAGTTGTCTATATTTTCAAATTAAATTTTTATTTTTAAATTTTTATTGTCACCTAATTTTAAGTTACTTTTATTGTTTAATTATTTATATTAATGATGTATATTTCCTTCATAAGTTTTACTCCTAACTAAATTTTCTTTCTTTAAACAGGGATTGCATTTTCAGAACATTTTAACTAAATTTTCTTTCTTTAAACAGGCATTGGCCTTAGTTGAAATGCAAGAGTACAATTATCTTTTCAAATTATGGTTTGTATAATTTTTTTTTCTCATATTTTATAAACCCGTGCCATTGTCTCTCAAATCATATAGTTGGTTTTTTTTATGATTATTGTGATTATTAACTTTCCAATATTAAGTTTGATTAGTTATTGTTGTATTTTTTTTTTTTTGTAATTATCCTCATAATTGCTACAACATAAGTTGAATTTTATAAAAGATAATAATTAGTTACATTTTTTAAATATGATTAATGATATGTTAAAATGTTGTCAAAACTTTTTAGCAATATGTTTTAAATGTTAGAAAAAGATAAATTAGTAACATTTGTTAAATGTTGTTAAAGATGTCAATTGATAGCATTTATAAAATGTTACAAGTGTTATGTTAAAATGTTGCAAAAGATGTCAATTGGTAACATTTATAAATATTACAAGTGATGTGTTAAAATGTTGTTAAAACCTTTTAGCAACTTGGACTTTATCTTACATTTGTTGAAATGTTGCTAATTATAATTAGTAATGTTTTCATAATTTAGTAACATTTTTTAAATGTTGTTAAACCACAAATATGTTGTAGTGCATGTTTTCTAGCTTTAGTCCCTATAAAATTTTTCTTATGATTTTGGTTCCTATAAAATTTTATTTTACAATTTTAGTCACTTTCACTATTTACTGATGATGTAGCAACTATCTATTGGAGAACAGACCTAATGTTTCTTACATAATAGAGACTAAAATAAATATCCTATAATATAAGAGGGATTGATATCAAAAATTTACAGTTTTATAAGAATTAAAAAAATATCATTAAGAACTAAAATCGTAAAACAAAATTTGATAAAGACCAAAATCATAAGAAAAATTTTGTGAGAACTAAAAATATAAAAATATCATTAACATATTTAAGCCAATATGTTATTAACGCTTGTCTAATATAAAATAGCCTTTCCTATTTCACCTCCTAATTTACTAAGTACACTCCATTCCCCCCTTTTTTGTACGTAAATTTACCTAAATAACCTTCACTTTTATTCCTTTTTTTTAAAATAATCCTTTGTTGCATCGAACCCTCTTTGTTCTTGCTTTCAAAAATGCCCTATTCCTCCACACCCTTTATTTCAAAAATGTTATTCCTTTGCGTTCCTCAATTCCTCGCACCAACATTTTTCTTCTTGGGTGTTCCTTCTCCAGCAAGGACTGATATGTGACTTGATGACTGCAAAGGCGAGTACCATTCCAATGAGTGAATTGACCACGATTTTGGAGGTGAATGTTGCTTCCCTTGTGATTCATTATAGTTCTTTATTAATTTGAAATTTCCTTTTTTTTTAACATTATAGGCATGCACGCATGCTAGATTGGACATTAGTGTTTACGAAGAAGAAAAGAAAAGAAATAAAGTTGTAATGAAATAAAAAATAAAACAATGTACTACAAATTACTTTTTAAAAACATATACCTATTCCTGAAAGTAATTTTTGGAACTATGTTTTACCACATAGTTCTAGAAATTACTTTCTAGAATAAGTATATGTTTCCGGAAAGTAATTTTTGGTATTATTAAAAGAAGATACACCTAGTATTGATGAAAATGCAATACAATGACGTATCTTCGGATAAAGTAATTGTCGTAGTGACTTATTAACAAAAATGCAACACACAGTATCTTCCAACACATGGTATTACATATGGGATTGATGGAATACGCACATCACATTGATGGAAAAAGCACGATATTAATATTGAGTTAGAATAAAAACATCGTATTCAATGTGGGAATAAAATTGTGATAAAATTCTATGATTTTTGATAACGAAGAAAATAGAGGAGAGAATATAGATGTAAAAGGTTTAAAGAATAATGAAGATGAAATGCAAAATTAGGGTTTAAAAAATAATGGAGATAAGGCTGCAAAATTAGGGTTTAGAAAATAATAAAGATGGAAGATGTAAAAATAAAGTTTAAACAATAATAAAGATGCACACAAAGATAGAATTTTTTTTATTTTTATATGGAAGATATTTTTGGAAATAAAAAATATACAAATGAGAAAGAGAGTATACTTAATAAAGTAAGAGGTGTAAATAGCAAAAGCCATATAAGACACGTACAAAAATTTGACTTGTAAATCCGAGTCATTCTACCAGGCCTGCTAAGGCCCAAAACTGGAATAGGTGTATAAAACTTGATATGTTCTTTAGTTAATAATATTATAATATTATAACATATATATATATATATATATATATATATATATATTATGATTGCCCAAAATTAAATAGATAAAAATATTAAATTTGATGTAAATTATTTTAAAGTTTGAATAGATTGTAAAATATAAATACGAAGAAACAAAAAACCGACCCGCCCGAAATTAATTTTGATAAATTCTTCAGTTGAAAGAAACCATTTTTGTGCAATATTTGTCCGATGGAAAGTAAATGAACGCTGTATTTGAAAACCCACAGACAATGTGGTGGAAATAAACCTATCATTCTTCTAATAGAGTAAACTCTCAATTTCATCCTTAAAGTGTTATTCTCTCTCTTAATTAGTCCTTAAAGTAATAAAATTATATTAGTTTTTCAAGTAATATAAATCATAATAAGTAGTCCTCTAAATATTAAAAAATCCATCAAATTGGTCTTTTAACGTTAGTAAAAAATACTAACTTAAAAACTAAATTAATGAATATTCAATACTTGATGGACTATTTATATAATTTTATTACTTTATGCACTATATAAAAAAGAGGGTAATACTTGAGAGACTAAATTGATGGTTTATTTATTCTCTTCGAATAATATTCTCTTGAAAGCATTCAGCCATTCCACTGCTTCCTTACATTTCGGCCATATCCCTGCGTTCTTTTTTGTCGTCACGCTGTCTACAATGGCCTGCACACGGAGTTCACACTTTAATCATGATTCGCAACTTTGGTTTAGACTTGATAAAATTAATTTTGAAAGCATTGATTTGAAGAAAATTAACTTTAAAGGAATTGGTGTTAAAAAATTATTTGTGGTTGAAAATGATATTTTAAGTGTTAGTTTTGAAATTTTAATTTCAATTAGGTAGATATAAAGTAAATCACTTTTAAAGTGTAAATATACGTAAATTAAAAAATATCATTTAACAAAAGATATCTTATTAACACTTTCTCTCTTAATAAATATTTTTTGTGTTCTATATTTTAGACATTTTGTCTATTAATAAATATTCGAACAAATGATATAATATTTTTTCTATTTTTTTACAATTTCATTCATTTTATTCGTTAAAATATCCAAGCAAACCTTTGATGAGTCAAGAAGGATAAGAGATAAGAATAAAATTTAGAATTTAATTGGAATACCATAATAATGTCAAAAATTTTACACTGTTGTCTAATCACAAATTACTATATAATTGAAAATTATTGTCTTTTGTAATAACTATTTTAAAAGTCCCATATAAAGTGATTTCTAATTAATTGACTATGTACAAATTTTTAGACTAACAATTTATCAAAATTAAAATCTATGATTTTTTATTCAAAACTAGTTCCTATCTTATGGAATGAATGGTTATTTTTAAATTTAGGTAAAACATAAAACATAAATTAGAAATATAAGAAAAATATTAACATTTATAAGAAAAACATACATATGTAATTAAAATGAACAAGTAAATAAATATAATTGAGCAGTTGAAACGTGAGAAAAAAGGTAAACCTTAATGTTAAAATAAAAATTAGAATGGAAAGTATATGATACTACAAATGATTAAACTTTAAAAAAAATAATGTAAAAAAATTAAAATTTATAATTTTTAAAGAGATGAGACATGAAGAAATTTTTATAAAAGTTGAATTGCGTAAATTGATTTAAATTTCATGAAAAAAAAACTAATTTATTTTATCTTCTTTTCATATAAATACTTATTGAGAATTTTATTCAAACATGAGATAGTTTGGAGAAGAGGGTTCTAAATTCTAATAGTTGAGGCGTGGTGGGGAGAGGACTTCGATGGTTATTGGTCTAACTAAGGAGACTTGGGAAGAGATGTTTGTAGGGGTGTTTCAAAAGGGGACGAGGCTTAACAATAGTCTTGTGGCTTAAATTTGCTGGATTTGCTGAAACAACCACTGAGGGTCATGGCAAAGAAGGAAAATAGGGGGAAAAGCTCCCCAAGTAAGCTTTTCTAAAAGTCACTTCTTTATTTATTTATTTTTTTAAAAAAATATATGCTACTTTTTTAAGAACTTTTATATTAAAAAAGAGTATTTGGCTCTCTTCCTTTTTTTCAAAGAGAAGAGAAAAAAAAAAAACTAAGTCAAGCATACTTAAAATTAATTAACTTCTATTTTTAAGCGCAAAGAATTTTAGAAAAAAACGATGCTTCCTGTGAATATCATTGGCTTTTAGCTCCAAAATCCTTATTAGCAACTTCAGTTTGAGACTTTATAAGAAGAAACAAAGATTTAGGAAAAAAAATTAAAGCCAGATGTGAGTGTTTAATACATTATTTCATCTTTAAACTCATAATATTAATAATATGATATTCAGAATCAGTTATTGAGAATTTGCGAAAACGTCTCGAAAAATACATTTATAATTGAATTGAATTTATATGTATATCGTTAATTTAAACTTTTTTCATATTGACATTTAATAAGATTTGATTATTTTATCCTGTTATCCTAGTTGTTAACATGATATGACAATAGGGTGAATGTCTACTGGATGTCTATGTAAAAATATTTCACATTCATATAGCATATAAAATAAGAGTTTAATGAATATACACTGTCGTGTAAAAGATGTTACACTGTCAATTAATTAAAAATTAATTTTGGTGTAAAAAACTTTACATTGTCAGTGCATATTTTTTTTTCTCATAAAATAAACTCTTTATAATTGAGTTTAATTTTTTATGCACTGTCAATGTCAAAAATTTTATACTATTAGTGCATAAAAGTTATTAAAAAAATCAATAATTTTACCATACATGATAATTTATAATTGAATTAAATCTTAATATAAAAAATCTTTTCTAGGTTTAAATTAATTGCTGTAATTATTCATTATATTTAAGAACTTGTTTACATTAAAATGAATTAAAATATAGCATATGTCATCTCTAAGGAAGGATAACGTTATTTTTAAAAATAGAGATGAGTGTAATATAATTTAAGCGTAGCTCTAGAGGTAGTGTAATTTACTAGAAAATGAAAAAAAATTAATCTTGAATTAATGAACTTAAACAATAATTTGAGTTTTTATAATGATTAAAAGTATTAATAATTATTTTATAAATACTTAATAATCTCATAAATCTGATTAATTAAACATATATTATTCAAAAAATAAATTAATTAAAAATAAAAGAAAATCATAGTATTTAGATTACCGGATAATAAATAATATTGCTCTCAAACATTTTATCATAAAAATTATTTTTAACTTGCTCACACATATGCTCGGCTTGTGCTTGCATAATTTATATTTTGGTTAGACTAATGCACAATTTTTCGATAATGTCTTGCATATCAATTCGTTTTTATTATTCAACATGCTAAATAATTTTAAATAATTTTCTACTATTATAGGTTTCAAAATTAATGTTGTTGCACTTCAAATTTTCAGCAATGAAAAAAGTTACGGAGAAAAAACAAGATGGCACCAATAATTTTCTGTTTCATCTTTCCTCCTCTCTTATAAATATTTAACATTAATATGTGTGATAAGATAGACGAGTAACCTTGTAAAGTATCAGTTTAGCTATCCGGCATTTCTCGTAGGCATTCTCTCTAGAGTTGTAAAGCTGTGATAGTCTGTCATACTTCTGAGATAAACAAAAAAGTCTATCAAAAAAAAGTCCATCACAGATTCGTTATAAGTATTTATAAGAAAAAAAAATGAAATAATTTTTAATAAATGAAAATTAATTTATACAAAAATTTAATTAGCTTTTTAGAAAAATTAAATGATTTCTCTAAAAAATTAATTTTAACTTATTTATAAGATAAGTTTAGAAAAGTTTATTTTATTTTATTTATAAGTGCTATGAAGAAACTTAGTCAAAGAGGACCTTTGTCTCATTATACGTGTGTAGAGTAAATTTAGACCATATAATTATATATAAACTACTAAAATTTAAAGTCACGTGATCACGTAAAAGATTTATGTGACTTAAAAAAAAAAAAAAACTCACATGATTTATGTTTTTTAATTTTAACCATTCATAATAAAATCACATATGGATTATTAAAATTTAAAGTCATATGATCATTTAAAAGAGTTATGAGAAAAACTCACATAATTTGTTTGTTTTAATTTTAATTATTCTCATTTTCACATAAAAGAAAATTCCACGTGTGTTCACATAATAAGTTAAAGAGTTATGTGGCTTTAAAAAAAGAAGACTCACATAATTTATGTATTTTAATTTTAACCATCCATAATAAAATATAATATTTAATATTTATTATTTTTATTTTCACATAAAAACACACATATTTCAATTCCAACATGGTAAAAATAGTTGTCAAAATATACTAACATAAGAAATACTATACTAATTAAAAAATAAAATATTTTTATAAAAATATTACCAATATATTTCAGTACGATTCTTAATGTAGTTTTATGAATTTATTTTAAAAAATTATTTATTAATTATATAACTAATATAGCTAACCATATTTTAAAAAAAAAATTATGTCTTCATAACTGCAATTACATCAGCAATAAAATAGGAAAGAGGGAGTGAGATACTAGGGCTATGTTTAACAAGGTATTTTAGCTAGTTTTTAACTTTTTTTACTAGCTGAAAAACTTGTTTGACCTTATTAGTAGTGTTTGATAAACAAGCTTTTTTTAGTAGCTTGTAACGGTTTTTAAGACGCTACTTCAAGTAACGTTTTTTAAAACGCTAGCTTCTAGTTTTTTATCCTTTTTCTCTTTTTACACTTAAAATATTTATTAAGTTTTCTTTTTATCCTTTTTAAATAAGGAAAGATTTTATTATTTATTTGATTTCTTTTCTTTCACTAATTTATTATGGAATAATAGATGATAGGTTTATTTTATTTTATTTTTGCTATTATTTTTTGGATATTTTTTATAGGGTTTAATAGTCATGCACTGTTAGTGTAAAAAGTTTTACACTGTCAATCAATCAGAAATCACCGTGTATTTATTATAAAAGTCAACAAACTTACAATAAATGGTGGTTTGTGATTGGATGACAGTGTAAAACTATTTTACACTGTCAATGCATAGCCTGTTTTCTCTTTTTTATATTACATTGTTTAATATTAACCATTACACTATTTACAATATTTATTTTATTATTTTAGCATTATACTTCTAGATATTGACAATGATAGATAATAAATTTATTTTGTTTTATTTTTGTTATTATTTTTACATTACATTATTTATTTAAACCATTACATTATTTACAATATTTATCTTACTATTTCAACATTATATTTCAAGATACTGATAATGATAGATGATAGGTTTATTTTATTTTTCTATTATTTTTTGAATATTTTTTCTATTATACTATTTATTTTATCCATTACACTATTTACATTATTTATTCTATTATTTTAAACATTATACTTCAAGATGTTTTAATGATTACACTAATTAACATAATGAAAGTATAATGTCTACTTAAGTGTATGTTGTTTTTATTTTATTTTAAACTTGATTAAAAATATTTTAAAATATAGTATACAATTAATAATAGAATACACAATATGAAAAAATATAATAATTGAAACTGAAAAAATGTAATTAAAAAATTTGATCTATAAAAAATTATAATAGTTTAAAATTAATTAAAAAAAACTAAAATTATAAATATCCCAAAATATATTTTCATAAATACAATGAACTAATATTTATGTAAGCATATCATACAAACATATTCATTTTTATTATTTTATATTCATCAGCTATTTTAACATATAATTTTACCAAATAATTATAATTTAATAAGCTAGCTTATAGCTTTCAGCTACTAACTAACAGTTTTCAGCTACTAGTTAGCTTTTAGCTGCCAGTTAGTTTTCAGCTTTTAACTAGCTTTTCAGCTAGTTTTACTAAATATAGCCTAGGTAGTAAAATTTCTTTTCAGTAAATACATAAAAACATCAATCTAAGTATATGTATTACGGATGAAATTCACTAACCTCTTCAGGGTTTAACTTTTCACTCTCAAGTTCGTTATCAATTTGCTCGTCAAGCAGTTCCCTCGCTTTACGAATTTCCTGCATAATAAAGAACTGTTTTATCTGTCCAGACAGAATTCAAAAATCTTTGCCCCACTAAAGTACCATGAAAATGTGTGTTTAGTTATTTTATTTAATATTGCAGTAGATTCATCCTTTACTTAAAAGGTTTAATTTTCTTATTCATTACACTAGCGCAAATTATCGAACTGTTATACGGTATCAATTCATCATTCAAAAGTGGGGAAATTATTTTTTTTTTGGCTGAAATACAAACTACACAAATATGTTTTAATGTCTTTATACAACTATAAAATAATTGATTAATGAGAATTATAAATCTAGGTCACATACTTATATATAAATGATCAAAATTAAAAAACAATTAGTTATTATATGACTATGTAAAAAATTCGTGTACATTTTTTATAATCGTGATCATTCACATATAATCTAATAATTTATATTTGTACTTTTTATTTCTCACAATAAGAAGAGTTCTTACACACACACACACACACACACACACATATATATCCTTTTTTATATGAGAGTAGAGAAATAAATATTGATTATTAAAAAGTCACTTGACATTAAATATTGTCCATTCAAGTATGGTTGTATAGCCTAGATATTGACCATTAGATCTAATATCAAGATTAAAACACACAACTCATTTGAGATTTTTAAAAAATCACATGACATTAAATTTTGACCTTCCATATATGATTAGATGGTCTAGATTTAGTCCTCTCACTCCCATATAAAAATGACTCTCACTATATATGTCCCATATGTATGTGTGTATAGATATAGAGAGAGAGGAGGGATCAACTTACTCTAAGAGTAAGTCATGCTTAACTTACTCTATGTAATAACTTTTTGTAGACATTGAATTTCATTATTCCAACTATTGGTTTGAGAGTCACATTAAGTAGATTGAGTATATAAAATTTAATTTAATTTATAAATTATTTAATATTTCATCAATCAACCTTATTTTAACGTATAATATACTTTTCAAAATATAAGTAAATATTGATTATAAAATTACATACATATAAATATTCAATTTATCTAAAATTTTACATGTATGATCATCAAGATGTTATCACATAATTCAATGATTGGATTTGTAAAGTTCGCATTTTATAAAGTTATTAAGAAGAGTAAACATAAACAACTTACTCTTGAAGTAATTTGATCCCTCCTCATACATACACACACATATATTAAATTCTATGTAATATCAAAATAAAAAAAATTATTAACTAATTAGAAATAATTGTTAATATTACTTTTAAGATAGATATTGTAAAAGTCACTGTACATGCCAATTTGTGATTAGATAATAGTCCAAAAACTTTTACACTATTAGTGCATATATTATTTCCTCATATATATATATATATATATATATATATATATATATATATATATATATATATATATATATATATATATATATATATATATATATATATATATATATATATTCGACAATCCAACCATTAAATTTTTTAAAGTTTAATAGCTATATTCTATCAGTGTAAACAACCAATCACAAATTACCATTGTTAGGACTTTTAAAATAATTATTATAAAAGTCAACAAACTTATCATACGTAGTAGTTTGTGATTAGATAACAGTGTAAAATGGCTTTACACTGTCAGTGTATAGTCTATTTTCTCATATTTTTATATTATAACAATGATCATGCACACCAAATTTTGGATAAATTGAATATTTGGCTAGTCAATCTTACAGTTGGCATTTACTAATAATTTAGAAAAGTGTATTATATGTTAATTTGAATTTAATTAATGAAGTATCAAATAGTTTTCAAACTTTATAAAAATTTGTAGACTTGATCTACTTAATAAAATCTTTTAATTCAACGATTAGATCGTTAAAATTTAATATATACTAAGAATTATTGAGTATAGTAACTCTGTCAAGAATTACTCTTAAAGAGTTATCAACTGAGATAAATGTTTATACGAAGGGATAAGAAGAATAAATCTAAACTATATAATCATCCATAGGCAATGGCCAGCCCCATATTTTAGAAACTTTTACTATACTATGCATAAAATTATCTTATGGGTTCTCCTTCTCTCTCCCCAGACTTTAATATTTTATAATTTTTATTAAAATATCTCTCTCATGTATACACTTAGCCCTTGTCTCTCACACTTCCCCCACCCATTAGAAAGAAAAGAAAAGCTTACTCTCTATGTTATGTGTTTTGCTGCGTTTTACACTTACTTTCCGCACTCCCGCTTTCGAGTTTCGGCATTCATGATTCTTCCCCCATTGCTAATTTGCTTGTAACCTTTTCCTCCATTTTGTGAGTTCTCATCGGTTCTTGGCCCTTTGCCCTTTGCCACTTTTTTTTTTTTTTTTCTATTAATATTAGTGGTAGGCATCTAACACATCATGCTTTTATCTTATTATTTTATTGGGATGCTTTTCTAATTTCTTTCCAATGGTAATGGTAGTTTAAATATTTGTACGGATCCTATTTTTACTCATTAATCTATTAATTATTAACTTTCTTTTATATTAGTGATAGACGACTCATCCAAAAAAAGAAAAAGTGATAAACGATAGTGGTAGGCATCATATTGTGTAAATCTACTAGACTTAAATAGACCTAAAAATATTTTTTATTATTTATTTGAAAAAATATATATCAAGATGAATAAAACATTTAAAATAATTCAGTGTATTTTACAATATGATATTTAGGACATTTCCTCCCCTTTTTTTACTAATAGACAAAATAGTAATATAATTGTTAATGATATGTTTGTTAGATTTATGATATAATA
The DNA here is from genome assembly GCA_004329165.1 of Spatholobus suberectus. Classification (NCBI taxonomy): domain Eukaryota; kingdom Viridiplantae; phylum Streptophyta; class Magnoliopsida; order Fabales; family Fabaceae; genus Spatholobus; species Spatholobus suberectus. The sequence goes on along the minus strand of CM014733.1, from coordinate 60,567,463 downwards.
TAATTGTGTAAATTTATTAGAGTATTCCCTTTCCTATTTTTACTAATAGAAAAATTAATTAATGATATGTTTGTTAGATTTATAGTTTTTATATTTGTTAATGATGTGTTTATGTGTAGTTAATATATTCAATTATTTATCATGTGTGACACATTAAATGCTATTATTTTTCTACTTTCTTCTTTTTTTGCTATCGGTCATTGGGTGCTTGTGTGGTAGTTATACTTGTTGGTTAGTATCTCTCTTATGCTCATTACAATTATATATTTCTTTTGCTCATAAGAAAATATTAGTTATATGTTAAATTTTTTGTATATGTCATGCATGTAAAAATTTAAATGTTCTTTTCTAAATTATGATTTTTTATATTGGTCACCCTTAAAATCCTAGTTCCACCCCTGTCCATAGATAATTAAGATTGAAAATTATTTAATGATCACATAACAACTTGAAAAAGTCAATTTGATTTTATCTTTTAATTTTTAACTTTTCATGATTTAATTTAATGACCATGATTCATTATTCTCTCTCTTTCTCTCTTTATATATATATATTAATGACTTTGATACTTCGCTTAAAAATATATATCTCATCTTTTAAAGTCTTAAAGTTGACGTTTAAGGTTGAAAACTAAGTAAAGACGATGCAAAGAATGAAAATGAAAGAAAAATATTACTAAAAAAATTATTTACATTAAAATAGACTAAAATATAGTACTAATTCTTTTCTTACGAGAAATAAATATAATTTTCAAATTAAAAAAAATTAATCAGCTGTAGTTGTAATATAATTAGAGATACTTGTAATTTACCATTCAAACAGACAAGGGCAATGCTATACTTTCCAACACCGCACCTCCGAAAACCAAAAAGAGTCTCTATAAAATAAAAGGTGAATAAATTAAGAAAAATAACATCATCTAATATTTCGTATGAAAAAAATACTTTTTATACATGTTAAGGTGGGTAGTGAGACCAATTTTATTGTCTATTTTGTGGAAAAATATTTTTAAAATGTACGTATTAAATAAATAAAGGTAAATACATTTGATAAATAGTGCAACTGATTTCATTTTTCCCTAGCCCGAATGCTGCTACTCTAAAATAACGTGTCTCTCTGACTCGAAAATATCCAAGTAGAACATGTTTTATCGTATTACTTCCGCTTCTTTTTTATTCACTTGATAAGAAAATATATAGATTAAAAATTATAATTAATATCTTTATTTATATTAAGGGTGTGTTTGGCAAAACTAGCTTATAAGCTAACTAAATAAGCTTATAAACCAGGAGCTGAAAAACTGAACGCTTAAAAGGCAACTGATTGAATTAAAAGCACTTGGTGAAATTAGTTAATAAGTTAGCTGATAAATATTAAATGACATAAAAAGACATATTTAGTTATTTGATATATATACATACATACATACATATATGTGTGTGTGTGTGTGTTTTAGTTAGAGTATGTTAATAAGTTATAACTAAATATTATCTAAAATACACTCACGGTGTAACTTGCTAATGTATTTCAACTAAAAATTAAATGGGTATACGTTAGCAAATGCCTGTGGGATTTGCTAACATACACCTATTTATTTTTAATTGAAGCATGTTAACAAGTTATATGTCTGTGTATCACTTTTAATATTTGAATTTATTTTTAATAATATATTATCTTAAAAATGGTAAAAGGCCTTGATCTTTGAAAGTATATAACGCTATCATGTTATTTTTTGAAATTAAGAAAATAAAAAAAAAAAGGACTCTAAAAGTGCAATTTGTCAATCACATTAGTCCAACTGTTACATGCAATGTGTGGCTTAAGTAATAATATTAACATATGTTTAGGAACCAATGATAGTAAGTGGTTAGGTTTAGGAACTTAGATGAAACAACTAGAAATTTCATAGACTTATTTGAAATTTCTTTAGTTTTAGGGATCCGTGTGACAACACTTAACACTTTCAAGGACCAAAAAGGTGATTTTCCCTCTAAAAAATTAGAACAATAATTTTTAAATTTTATATTATAAATAAATTATGAAATTTTGATGATTTTGCTTAATTCTCCCCAATGGCAATCTAAAATTAAAAGGATTTAAAAAAAAAAAAAGGATATAAAAGGATTTCAAGTAAATTAATAAAGATAAAAATGAAAAAAAAAAGAAGAAGAAGAAGCTAGGAGCTTATAAGTTACTCTCTCCGTTCTATTTTGTTTGACATTTTAGCAAAAGAAAATTGTCTCATTTTGGTTGTCATTTTAAAATATCAATGAAACATTAAATATTTTTCCTATTAGATTCTTAATCATTTAATATGGAGTGAGAAAATAAAAAAGAAGTATATATGAGAGAGAATGTAATTAATATGAAAAGGAAGGGATATATTAGAAAATTGCATAATATTTTTTATGAAATCTAAAATATTAATTACTTTTTTAATTCCTGTGTCAAGACCTCAAGGGGGTGTTTAGTAGGGGGATTCTTTTAAGCTTTTCAAGAATCTTAGATTGAGAATGCTAAATTCCTATGTTTGGTATTAAAATTTTAAAGATCATTTCAAAGAATCTAACATTCCTAGAAATCGCTTTTTAATTAAATTTCTCACTAAAACTTTCTCATGGGAGGGGATGGGAGTCCAAGATTCCCATGAAGAGAATTTTTTTTTTTTTTTTTTATAATTATGTCTCTCATTCTTGAAAGTATTTTAGACATACCAAACATATTTGCAATATTTCCAAGAAACATTGTTCCCAGGAAATATACTTCCCAAGAAACATGATTCCCAAGTTTAAAAAAAGATTATGTATACCAAATGCCCCCTAAAAGTCAAAGGAGTATAAGCTAGGAAAAGTAGCTTATGAAAATAAGTTAAAAGCTATTAAAATAAGCTCACACATCAAACAAGCTTATTTTGGTCAAATCAGCTTACAAGCTTCTAGAGTGGCTTGCTAAACACACTCTAAAATTATTTTTAATTTCTAACTATGATTTCCACTTTTATTTTTCTCTCATTTATAATAAGTATATAAAGCATTTAAAAATTAAGTAAATATAAAAATATAATTGAAAATATAAAAATAATATAATCTTAAATTTCTAAACATACAAATAAATAAAAATAAAATTTTCTTATGAATAGATAAATAAAAAATGGAGCGTTTACAACTGTATTATGGAAGGTCATCTTTTTATTATAATGTAATAAATAATAAATTTGATCATCTATTTGTAGGGTTAAAATATATATTTGGTCGAAGAAAACAAAATTAAACAGAATTTAGAAAAGAAGAGTCCGTAACACATTATTTAGCAAGCCGTTCTAGGATATTTTTATTATGATTAAAATTTATTAAAAAATATAAAGTCATAAGTGAGCTTATTAAATAAGAAGTAAGCTGTGTAAAATTGGCTTAATCAACATTTTAGTCTCTCTGAAATAAACGATTATAAAAATCTTTGTTCAATTTAATCCTTTTGTAATATCGAGTGTTTTTGTTTTAGTTCTTGTCGTTACTTACTTTTCATTAAGTACTGATGTGGCTCACGGAATGCCACATAGCATGCCATGTACGATTACACGTCATCACTTAGTAATAGCATACTAATGTTGGGAACCAAAACAAAAAAATCTATTATAGGAACTAATTCGAAAAAAAAAATATTACAAAAATCATTTCAACAAAAAATTATAATGACTGTTTGAAAATGTTTTACAATGACTTTTTTCATAACCTTTTTTTCTTAAAAATTTCTCTCTCATAAAGTTGGTAATATAAATACTTTTTCCATTGACATAACTCTCCAACTAGATTTGATCTAATGATATATTATCTTGTATTTCTTTTTTGTTTGGCAAGTTCCTTTAGGTTCTATTCTAGCAAAAAGACTCGACACTATTCTACTTTGATTGTTCCTTCTTATTATAGTATTATTGACCTCTAGACCAATGTTCCTTCACTAGTAGAATCTAACTCAGCAACCATAAAGGTTATCTTAATTGCAATATACGTAGGAAAGTTTGTGGGAACTATTTTATCCTCATTTTACTTTCAAATTGAATTATGAGATTCATTTGCACCGTCCCTAATCATGTATTGCAAAGGCTTTATAGATATCTGTATGCTCAACATATTGAATTTTAATATTCTTGTCCCCCAATTTTTGAAATGATCCCTATAATATAATATTTTTTTTTCTAAATAGTCCCTATAAAAAAAATATATATATATATATATATATATAGAGAGAGAGAGAGAGAGAGAGAGAGAGAGAGATTATTCTCTATTTTAGTCCTTATAAAATAATTTTTTTTAAATGGTCCCTGTAATATATTATCTTTCATTTTGGTCCTTATCGTTACAATGTTGTTGCTGATGTGTAATCTTATAAGACATGCTGATGTGGCATTCTGTGAACTACGTCAGCACTTAATAGAAGGAAAGTAACAATATGGAACAAAAAAAAACTATAAATCGAACTAATTAAATTTTTATAAGGACTAATAGTAAAAAATATGTATTTTACATAGACCAAAATGTTAATAAAGTCTGCCAAATTTTATGATTTCTGATCATTTTAGTGAAAAATAAATAATATATTTAAAAAGAGTGTGCTAGTAGAATTTCTCTTCAGAAAATATCAGCACCGACGAAAGCATGTACCAAAATAAGAAACAGGGAAGTCAATCCTATCATCCTACGTACCTGAAACATGTAAACTTCTGCCAAAGCCATTGCCAGGTTCTGTTCTAATTCTGACTCTGACTCTTTTGGCAATGAAGGGTTTTTCTTGCAGTCGTTGTATCGTTTTTCCAGTATTTTCAGTGCTTTATCTTCCTTATTCCCAGATTTGCTTTGAACAATAGCAAGCATCTGAAAATGACGAAGATGCAAGACATATATGTTGAATGCAAAGACATTAATAATTATCAAACTAGTTTGTTTTGACCTTTTCTTCATTTGTTTTTTAAATGCAGCAAGCAACCTTTGATGTTTCACTTTTCATTCTCGGTCAAACAAAGTATTAGCAAAGCAGTAGTAGTAGTAGTAAAAGAAGAAACCTTCAGGTCGTCAATATTGTTGCTCTGGTCACGTTCCTTTATATTCTCGTAGTTTGCATTGATCATTTCCAACAGTTCCTCAAGAGCAGCCTTTCTTGGATTCTCAATCCTACTGAACTTGCTGGAATCAAAATTGCCAGCATAAGCCGTGGTGAATTTAGGATTCATCTTGCCACTAAAGTTAAATAATCCAAGAACACATGCCAGAACCAGAGAAACGCCTGTCACTCCCCTCAAAATTTTGTTGCCACTTCTCTCGTTCTGGGAGGGCGCAGAGAATCTTTCAAGCATGCAAGTTGCATGCCTAAATGAACGTGCAACTGGGCTTCTGGTGGTGGACAAATGAGGTACACAAAGAGGCGTGGCATGGTTAAACCTGAGATGAAATCTGCTAGGCCTTGCACCTTGAACTCCTTTGGAACCATAGGGAAAGGGGTAATAGCGCAGGCAAATAGCAGATTCCATCTGATGGAGACTATTGGAGAGCAAATTATGCATAATTAGCAGCATATGTCAACAAGTGTGCTCCTAGTATTTATGATCCAAAATCCAAATGCGTGACAATGAAACTCATGCATCTCTGATCGATGAAGGAAAGTTTCAAGGCAGGTATCTATTCTGTGTTTTGAAAGAAAGCTGCAGTGATACGCTCGGCATAATTGCTTTGCTTCTTTTTACACATTAACCAAGAGAAGAATGGTATTTTGTCTCTTTTACTAGCCCCACCTTGCAGGCCAATCATATGTTGGAATAAATCTTTGCTTCAAACGAGGGAATGACGGATGCCTGATTAAAGTTACTGTGGAGATGGGTTCTTGACAAAAGTTTGAATTTCTTTGCCTATCTACCAGGACTAGAATCAGAATCCTTGTATGACACTTCACAAACGTTATATTGTGTGTGTTATGTTGCTTTTAACTTTGATTTCCTGCAGATTGGATTGTGAGGATTACTCATTTAAACAGTTGTTCTTCTTTGTGACAGGGGAAAAGGAAAAGGTTCGCCATGGACCAACTCATGGTTCTAAATTGCGGTTGCAATCGCAGTTGCGGTTTCGTTAAAATCCCTGATATCGCGGGAATTGCGGGAAAATGCGGTTGATACAGCCGCAATTGCGGTCGCGATACGGTTGGTGGTGATCAAAAATCTTTACGTTGCGGCCGCAATTGCGGTTGCGGACCGCAATTTAGAACCATGAACCAACTATTAGAAAAGCTAGCTTCTATATGGAAAATTTGGTGAAATTGGTAAAAGATCTTGTCAAATTATGGATCTACGTGAAGTGTGAAGTAAATAGAAGGCCTGATCTTACTAGATTCAGGTCTTTATTTCGACAAACTTTTCAATAAATACTTATGAGAGAAGAAAGTAAAAAGTAAAATAATTAAGCTTTATCTATAAACTAAGATTAGCTTAACATGAGTTAAAATCAGTTTTTGAAAAAGTTAAACGAGAAATTTTTTAAAATTAGTTTATGCATAAGTTAATTTTAACTTATAAGAGAAGTTTAATTTTTTTTATTTTTTATTTTCTTTTCATAATTGCTTATTAATGTGGAGTTTTTGCAGGTTTACTATAAAGATAAACTAAATTCAACAACACTAGATAATGTTGAGATTCTTCTAAAGGCTTTACTTGAATAGGAACATCTTGATTAAAGAATTTCAGGCTTTATGTAAAATCCTAAGAAAGTAAACAATGTTGAGAACGATCCATCGATATCCTACTTTGTAAAGAGAGCTGTAAAAGAATAGGTAGGGGTGTTCGCAATCAATTTGAATCAGTTTTGAGTCAAAAGTTATTCGATCCAAACATAAAAAGAACACGTGGTTCGGTTTGGTTTGGATAGCTTACATAAAAAAATCCGATCCGATCCAATCCATCCTATCCAAAAATGTGGTTTGAATTGGATCGGTTGATTCGGTTTTTACCGACCATCTTTACCAATTCTTTAATTTCCTATTCGATGGATACCTCTATCTATTACAATTATAAAATCACCTATGTTTTTATTTTCTAAATCCATACATGAGAAAAATAAGATATGTAAAGAGAAAATAAGGAAACTAGTAAATACATTAATTCATCAAGTGCATTACAACTACAAATACATTCCAAGTGTTTAACTAAACAATTAGCTAGTAAGTGTACGTGGATTTTTGTGTATTGCAATTTAGATAGATGCTAGTAAGTGTTCAAATATATATATGTTACATCTACTTATGTATGCGGATTTAGAAGTGTACGTGGTTTTGGTACTACAAATTTAGGAAACAGAAATGTTACTTTCCTCTAAACATGACACATATATGATAATAATTTAACAATTGCTTAACACACATATTTAATATTATCATTTGGTTGAGTTCAGTTCGGTTTTATTTTAGGAGTCACTAACCGAAAACCGAACCGTATCTGTTGTCAGCAAAATCATCCAATGAATCCAAAAAATTTCAGATTGTTTCGATTTTCGGTTTGTTGGACTGGTTTTTGGTTTTTTTTTTTTTTTTTGATCGATGTGGATGTAAACACCCCTACAATTAGGTAGCAAAAAAATTGGCAATACTAGCTAAAGCAACAGTCCTCACGGAAAATCATGACAGACCCAAAACTTAGGGGAAAAGTTAGTTACTTGAATTTTAGTGGACACCCTTGATGTGAAGTTTGGAGGGTTTGTATGCTGTATACAACTTGTTTTATTAGCAATAATAATCTTATTATTTTACCAAAACCAACTTAAACAGAGGACTTACAAAGAGAAAGCAGCTTCTTGACTCGTTTCATCTCTCACGATAACCATGTGCTCTCAGTTCTCACAATAATCTTATATGACAAGCAAAATTTCATCATTAAGTATTACATCATTTACTTGCGTGGTTACAAAATTAACAACTAGTTCAAGTCACATTACTTAAAGTTTAATTATTTAACAAATATTTATTATCTAGACGTCAAGGTTTGGCGGTCCTTACACTATTCTCCTTTAAATTATGATAAATCTATAAATAATGAAATGATAAATGAGAATGAAGAATGTTTTATTAGAACTACATTCCGCTGGATATTGACATTATGGAGTGATTGAAAGCACCAAGGAACACTCAGCCGTCCATAATCCACAGAACTGATTTTGCCTATATCATTTTACAACAATCATGGATGAGTAGGGTTGATTCTCAGTACAAGTTAGTTCCACGGAGAAATCAAATAGCATTACTAAAAACCATTTCTAACCAGTAAGTATTTGAGATCGAGGACGTGATTAATTTCTATTTTTGAAAACTATTTTTTATTTTTTAAAATAAATTAAAAATGCCTGTTTCATAAAAATCGTTTTTGAAAATCGTTTTAGAAAATAATACTTTTTTAGTTTTTAAAATTAAAAAAAAAAGTACAACGTCTCTAAATTGTTTTTATTTTCTACTTTTTTATTGTTCATGTTCTTCCTTGCATTTTCACATCTTTTTTCCTTATTTTATTCTATAAAAAATAATTTTTGAAAAATATTTTATAAAATAATTTTTAAAAGCTAAAAAAAATCACAATTAAGCACTCTTACGTTAAAATAATTTGAGAGATGTTACTAATTGTGGTATATATTTAGTTTTCTTTTAAATATAAAATGAAAATTGATACAAAATTAGCGCCTATATATCAATGCATTACTTATATTCAAAACTAAATAATTGATTATAATTAAACTTAATTACTTAGGTTAGTTGGGTAAGACTTTAAAAAATCACTAGGGTCGACCTAGTGGAGGGTTGAATAGTGTGCATGAGAAGTTAGATTTTATCTTTATTGTTGTTATTGTACACCAAAAAAATAATGATGACTTTAAGTTGAGTTTCGTTTAACTCATATATTCAACAAGGTCCATGATTTTAACACCTACTTTGTTCGCTTTCCATCACCCACTTTTTTTTAATTTTTGTGAAATTTCTATTATGATTCTCTCTTCTCTCCCCTCCCCACCTTTCCCCTCACTCTCTAGGCAACTCTCTTAATCCCATTTCCTCATCTTTTTCAAACATCTTCTCACTTTCTCTTTTACAAGTATTGCTCTTTCTTGTCCTTTATTGTCTTCTCTACATATGTTTGTGCACTTCCATTGTTTTTTCTTCAACAACGTTCTTTTGGGGTTTTTTCTTTTCACACATTGCCGGTTTGATGAAAATTAATTTTTGTTATCTCAAGATATACAACAAAAACTAGTTTTTATTGTATATTTTGGTATGCATACACAAGTCAAGAATATTTTTGTCAAAAAAAAAAAGGCAAGGGGTGCGAAAATCAAACGGGGTTTGCTAATATCATGGGCCCCTCAACAATTGTTGCCAAGTTCCTAGTACAAGAACATCTACAGAGTAGAGACACTTGTAATTCATTCATTTCGTCATTTACAATATTTTATTAGCTTATTTCTTAAATGAATGAAGTTTGTTTAATTGATTAAACAATTAATAATTTATTTTTTAAATTAAGATTATTATCATCATTTTAACATATAATCACTGTTTAATATTAAATGTTCACTCTTCTTACAAGTTACTATTGATTTTAGGGTGCCACCCAAATTCAAATAAAATAACAAAAATATTTTTTAGTAATTTATATAATGATATATTTTATTTCAATGGTCTTTGTATTTTACAAAATAATACTCACTATATCATAGTGTGAAAGGCATCAATCAAAAATTATCTTTAAGACAATTATTATATAAGTTAACAAACTTATCATATATAACAACTTGTGATTAGATAACAGTATAAAAGAAAATCTTTACACCGTTAATACATTTCAATTAAATTCATATATAAGTACATGTATTTTTACAAGTTTAAAAGACATGCATTGTCAATATCAAAGTTTTTACAATGTCAACAAATTAAAAATTATCATTAGTATGATTTTTAAAATAGTTATCATAAAAATCAACAAATTTACTTTATATTGCAGTTTGTGATTGAATTACATTGTAAAAAAAAGAAAAATTACATTGTGAGTGTGTGTATTATTTAGTTGTGTTTTTATTTATTTGTTTATTATTATAATGGAACATCCTTGGCTGATTCAAGTTTGTCATGCAACTACCTTACAAGAAGGTCCCATGGCCCCATGAATGAATGTGTATGGGTCTCAATAGAAGGATGAAGATCATCACATGATTCCTTTATCTAGTTCTATAATCAAAGTGAAATGGAAATCAACTCTAAGGAACGGAAATTCATGGAAAGCACTAGATGGGGAAGTTAATAACAACCCTCCAATCAAAGCTTTTCTGTTTCTCTCTGTTCTATCTCTTCACCTCTCTCTTCCTTGCTCTCTACGTCATTTCCTCACAATCCAAATGCCTCTTCAGATCGCCTGCTTTTAATCCCATTCAACCTTCTCTCTTCTCTTACCCTTCCTCCTATGGACAGCACAAGCATGCCATCTCAACCACACGTTCAACCTGCTCTTCCCCTGTCAATTTTTCAGGTACTGACTAATGGCTAGGCTTCCTATGATCTCAGAAAAAGTTGGTGATATTTTTTTTTAATGTAACATACTCTTTAACACATTTTTTTTAACACATAATATACTATGAGAAAATAGATTATGCATTCATAGTGTAAAGCAGTTTTATACTATCATTTAATCACAAACTACCGTGTATGGTAAGTTTGTTAATTTTTACAATAATTATCTTAAAAGTCATACTAATGGTAATTTTTAATTGGTTGATAGTGTAAAATTTTTTACACTGACAGTACATGGTCATTAAACTTATATACTATTGATTAAAATTTATTAGAAACAAATTCATTAAATAAGAAATATGGCTTGTGGATAAATTTCAGTTAATGATAATGTATCCGTAACATTTCTTTCTCTCTCTCTCTCTCTCTCTTTTCGTTTATAGGATAATGATCGTGTCTTATGGTTAATGGGTGTTGGTTTTTGTGTTCAGATTACTGGGATGTTTTGAAGGAGATCAAGCATTTCGGCAACAGCCCTCAATATTCCAAAAGGATTGTGAGGTACATGCAGGGGAATGCTGACAGTTTCGGTGGAAATCTCAGCACCCACTTAAGATTTTCTTATTTTGATCACCAAAATGATAGCACGGAAGTTCCATGTGGGTTTTTAAAGAAATTTCCAATTAGTGAGTCTGGTCAGTTCCCCTCCTTTCTTTCTTTATGTGTCCATGAATGAGTGAGTGTGAAATTATGGATAGTCTTGATGACATCTCATTTCATGTAGTGTAATAAATATTGAACTATGGCTGTAGGTTTTAAATTGCCACTTAAATTAATGGATATTTAAAGAAAGGTGTTTATAATTACATAAAGGAGAATGTTATCACGTGATTTTAGAATACTAGTTAAAAAGGCAAAGTGAAAAAAATATATTTAAAAAATGAAAAGTGAAAAAGAATATTTAAAAAATTTAAGTGAAAAAGTTTTTTAATTGAAAAATGATAATATTATTAATGATAGATGAGTAAATAAAGAACAATTTGGTTCTTATATATAATAACAAGAAATATATTCAAAACTTGAGAACACTGTAAAATTATGGAAAAAGGTTAATGAGTACAGATTAAAAAAGGATATTAGAATTGTAGAAAATTAATTTAAATTTATGTTAAAAAAAAGTCTACAACAAAACATATTTATTTTTTACATAGATTAAGAAAAAGGTATTGAAATAAAAAATGATACTTATATATGATTTTTATTAACTTGAATAAAATATGTTATCAAGTACTAAGAAAAGTGTTGTGGGAGAGTTTGAAAAAGAAAGGTATTTGTGTGACTTATATGCAAATTATACAAGACATATCACATGTATGATGGAGTAATCACTATTGTGACGACACCAAGAAACAAAATTATGAACTTTCTTGTAAGGATAGGTATACATCAAGACTCAATTGTTTAATTTAATCTTAAATTGGCTTACTATAGAGTACAGACATAAAAGATTATCCCTAAATGTATGTTTTTTTGCGGATGATATAATTTGATTGAAAAATCAAGGAAAGAGATTAACTCTAAACTTGAACTTTGAAGATAAACATTTGAAGCAAAGGATTTGGCTTGAGTAGAAGTAAAACAAAATAAAATTGCAATTTTAACAAGAAATAAGGGGACATGATTTGAAAGTATAAATTGAGAAGATGACATACTAGAAGTTTCTAAGTTTAAGTACCCATAATAAGTATTACAAAATAGTGGGGAAATTAGTGAAAATGTCACATGTAGTAGGATACAAATTGAGTGGTTAAAATGAAGAAAGACATGAGGAGTTATTTGTGACCATTAAGTACCTACTAAGTTTAAAAGAAAGTTAGTACATCCAGTTATACTTTATGGTAGTGAATATTAAGATTTTAAATGGACAATAAGAGAAAAAAGTAGGAATAGCATAAATTAGTATATTAAGATGAATGTGTGAGCACACAAGAGAGGACGAGTATAGAATAATTGTATGCGAAAAGATATTGATGTACAATTTATTGAGGAAAAGAGAAAATCAATTAAAATGACTTAGACACGTGCAAAGGTCACTAGAAGCCTTAGTAAGGAAAGTAAATAACATGAATTTTAGTCTAGTGAAAACAGGTAAAAGGTGGCGAAGAATGATGTTAAAAGAAATTGTTAAAAGATATCTCATAGTGAATAATATATGTGACAACTTAATTTTTAACTGAGTCTAATAATATCATATGATCTTTATAGTTGACTTAGAATAACAATAATGTGTAATGTTATTGTTAATATTGTCATGGTTTAATTACTTTTTTAGTTCCTATAATTGCGCGAACTTTACATTTTGGTCCAATAGTTGAAAATAATCTCTTCTAGTCCCTATACATGCACTTTCGATATCGGTTTGGTCTCCTACTGTTTTAAACCGCCACAAATTGAATAAAAAAGGCCAAAAAGCGTCAATTGTGACAGTTTTTCATTGCCAATTTTCGTTTTATGACGATTTTCTTTCACCAAGTTAAGACACACTTGATAGCAAAGACTAAACCAGTATTGAAAGTGTATGTATAAGATTAGAAGGGATTATTTTCAACTATAGGAACCAAAAGATAAAGTTTGCACAACTATAGGGACCAAAAAAGTAATTAAACCTATTATCATTAATATTATCTGAATTTCTAATAAAAATATATTCGTTGATTTTTTAATTAGTGCTCTTATCACACCCCGTTAACGACTAACGAGGCCCCTACGGAAATGACTTACATTGTGGAGTTCACAAGTTTATTTGCCGGTGAGATCAACATCAATTTTCATGTTATATCCTTTTCTCTCTGGATGCAGATCGAATTGCCATGGAAAAGTGTGAAAGTGTAGTTGTTGTTTCAGCAACATTCAATGACCACGACAAGATCCGGCAACCTAGGGGCCTTGGGTCCCAAACACTAGAAAATGTCTGTTTCTTCATGTTCATAGATGATATTACCCTCAAAGGACTCGAATATCATGGGTTAATTTCAACAAAATCCAGTGAATACAAGATAGGTGTGTGGTGGATTGTGAAGGTTTCAAAAGAGGATTTGTATCAGAACCCAACAATGAATGGGGTTATACCAAAATATTTAGTCCATAGGCTATTCCCAAATTCCCAATTCAGTATTTGGATAGATGCAAAGTTGCAACTAATGGTTGATCCATTGTTGCTCATTCATTCACTTGTTATATCTCAGAATGTAGACATGGCTATATCAAAACACCCATATTTCGTTCATACCATGGAAGAAGCAATGGCAACAGCAAGGTGGAAGAAATGGTGGGATGTGAATGCCTTGAAGATGCAAATGGAGACCTACTGTGAAAATGGATTGCAACCATGGAGTCCAAGCAAGCTGCCCTATGCCTCAGGTAACTGCATTTTATTTTTTTAAATGCTATTGTTTTGTGTTCAATTGCATCAAGATATATATATATATATATATATATATATATATACTCATTCAAGATTTGGACACAACCTTCACTACCCTCAAGAATGAAGATTTGAAATTACGCAACTTGAGTAGCTTATGCTTGAAAAGGTAATTAAATTAGAGTTTAATTATTATATACCGTTAGTGTAAAAAAATTTACAGTGTCAACTGATCAAAAATCATGATATTTATAAGTTTTAATGTAATTATTGTAAAAGTCAATAAACCTACCATACATGACAATTTATAATTGGATGACAATGTAAAAATTTTTTACGCTGACAGTGCATAAATTACTTACTCGTTAGATTATTTGTCAGGTAATTAAGTCTAATCCAACCCAAACTTACATAGCCTATATTTCATGAACTTTAGAAAAGGTTTTATACCATGTATGATTGACCTTCTTTGCACTTTTGCAATTATGTTTGGAACCTTCATCTAGATTATTATTAAGGGACCATATATAATTGGCAGATGTGCCAGACAGTGCACTGATCCTGAGGAAGCATGGACTGAGCAGTAATCTATTCTCCTGTCTTATATTCAATGAGTTGGAGGCTTTTAACCCAAGAGACCAATTGGCCTTTGCATTTGTCAGAGACCACATGAACCCCAAGCTGAAGCTGAACATGTTTGAGGTTGAAGTTTTTGAACAAGTGACAGTGGAGTACAGGCACAATCTCAAGCCAAGTGATGTGTCCATTGCCAAAAAATTGTCCATGACAAGAAAAACTGTAAGGGCAGAACCGGATTTGTTGTATGAAAATGGCAGCTGTTGCAGCAGGTGCCAGCAGTATCTTGCCACCATGTGGGGTGAATCTCATCAATAATCAATAATGCCCCAACAGCAGATAAAGAATAATTTTCTTATAAAGGAGGTCAAAAAAACAAATCAAAGAAAGAATAGAACAATATAATTAGATTTGTTTTTTAACAAAATGTCAAGGAAAATAACAATAAAAAAGAATAAAGGAAAAGAATGATTCTTTAATTAACAAAGAAAAGCTTACAACTTGCTACATATTAACAGGACCGTTATGCTCTTTTTGCTTTCATTCCTTTAATTCCCTTTGCCTAAATCTTTTTAACTAAATGATATTACTGTTTGAAAATGTGTGAAACTGAAGAACAGTAGAAATGTACAATCATCAGACTGATATTTTTCGAAAATCCTAAAGTAGCTACGAATGAAGGGAAGGAGAAGATTTGTAGCATTTAGCAGCGAAAAATTATCATGAGGAAAAAAAAAAGCTATATAGGTTGGGATAATTTTGATCCAATTCCTCATAATCTTATATGTTTTCATTTGAACACAGTGTGGATGAAAAGGATCTCATTCAATCATTGCTGTTGATATGATAAGATCTGATTAAAAGCTGGACTCAACTGGTTTAAATGTTTCAATTTAAATGTGTTCCAAATGGGAAAATGACTCATATTTAGAGGCTCGGTCAGCTTCAAAATTGTTATTTGAAACCCTGAAATTGTCTTCCTCAACTCATTCTCAATTTTATTCACTACAAGAAAAGTTTAAATTAGCATCAGCCAGTTAGCGTCAGCCTAAACACCAACACTAAATAGCGTCGGTTGGCCGACACTAAACTGTCACTAAAATGTTTTTTGTTAATTTTTAATGTATTTTTTTTCTTTTTTAGATTGCGTAGGCCATGGCTAACGCTAGCAATGTTAAAAAAAAAAAGAACTAATAATTTTTGAAAATTATTTCTAAACATGAAAACATAAAGGTACTCCCACCTCCTAGCTCTTTAAAATTTAAAAGTAAGCGACGGCCATGGCCAACGCTACTAATATAAAAAAAAAGTCATTAGTGTTGGTTTAGCTTATGCTAACTTATATTAAAAAAAATAATTATTAGTGTTGGCCTGGCCGTCACTTATATTGCCTATTTTATCATAAACCCTTCTTTCCCTTCCCATTCTGCAACCTCCTTCTCCCCTTCCCATTTCTTTTCTTTCTTTTCTTTCTTTCACTTATTGATGATTTTCTTTTCAATGTGTTGTAGGTGGCTTTGGAGGCAGTAGATATCGACCGCAGAGATGAGCGGCAGTGACAATGGCCATTTGAGGTTTGGGGTGGTGGTGGCTCTATGCGGCGGTGGTGGTGATGGTGGGTTTTTTTTTTCCTATTGATGTTTTGCTTTTGTAGGTGGTGGTAGTTCTATGCGATAGCGGTGGCGGTTGAGGTTTGAGATTTGGTGGATGTGGGTGGCAGCAGGCAGTGGCAATGGCGATTTGGTGGATGTGGGTGGCGGTTTGGGTTGGGTTTTGGTTGGTGGATGTGGGTGGTGGTTTGGTGTGGTGATTTGCAAAAAATGGGAGAACATTGCCGACAATGGCAATGTTTTTTTGGTTCAATTTTCACAATTTTGTGTCGGCTTAAGCAACAGCCAAGCCGACACTAATACGTCGGCCACTTTTGGCCGATGCAACCCAATTAATGTCGACTTGATTAGCGTTGACCATGAGGTCGTCGCTTTGCCAACAATAAAAATAAAAAAGCGACCGCTTTTGATGATTAGCGTAAGCTTTTGGCCGACACTAATTTATGTTTTTCTTGTAGTGATTGACTTCAATTTTAATACATACTAAAAATGGCATATAATAATAATAATTACAAAGATACACACTGTGAGTCTATACGCACAATATGATAAACTGATAGTATATTAATTTTTTATATCTACACAATTATGATCCATATATAATATTATTAATGTGAATATTTAATGTTTACACTAATTTAATTCTTATTAGATAAATATTATATCGACGGAGAAAAACCTAATACTAAATCATTATTATATATTTTTTGGTTGTGGCACAAATATAATCAAACATTCTTCAAATCATTCTGAATATTTTACCTTTATATTTAAAAATGTACCAAACACATTTTAAGTAAAAAAAATCGTCTATATTTAGGGTAGGGAAAATACTGAAAGTCCTACAAAATCAAGATTGAGTATCCATACAGCAGTTGCTTCTATTTAATGGCACTGCATATTACTATATAGCTATCATTATTGTGTATTGTGTATATCTTATATATATTCACAGGACATAAATATATTTTTAGTTCATTTAATTTTTATTTTTTAAATTTTTTATTATTTTTAATCTCCTTGTGATGACATAACATATATTTAACAAGCACATCAATGATTATTTTGAAGTTACAAATAACGTGATATGTCTAAATATATACTATATTATTAGTAAATAATAATAAAGACTATTTTTCTTTTTTTGCAAACAATAATAAAGACTATTTTAATAAATTTTAAAATTTACAAAAATCAAAAGCAATAAAAAAAATTCAAAGACTAAAACAAAATTTAATCATATTTACAGATATTAAAAAAATATTTTACCCTATTAACAAATATATTTTGTAAAGTACATACCTAATCCATCCATAGACTATACAAATTACAAAGGTGAAGTTCCACTTCTTCACATTTTTACTGTAATTGTACAGTTCATGGCCCATCTTTTTTTCTTTTTCATTTTTATTTGTTATTTGATCTTTATTTTTTTGAATTACTCAAATTCAATAAAAAAAATTGAAAAAAAATTGAAAAGGATAAGTAAGTTATTTTTATCATAATCTAATTTTTTAGCATTATTTAAAATTTTGTCTATTAAAATATTATAATGTTAATATTTTCTGTTTAAATATAATATAAATAAATAAATAAATCTGGAAAAATATTTATATTGGGTGATGAAAGTTAATAATGTATGTTCAAATATAATTAAAATAAATAAAAAAATACTAAAAAAATAAAAATTAAAAATATTTTTATATTTATCTGATTTTTCTAACATTATTTAAATTTTTCCACATTAAAAAGTTATGGTATCAATATTTTGTGTTCAAATACAATAAAAATAAATAAATAAATTTTGGGAAAAAATATTTTCTTTGGATAAGGTGAAAAAAAATGAAAAACAACTTCTTTTAGATTTAGGTGATATAAGTGAAAAATAAAAACATATAAAGAACTTTTTCTTTAATTTGATTTATTTTATCATGATTTAAAAATTTTGTATATTGAAAATGACTTAAATATGTTTTTTAATTTTTGAAAATAGTACGTTCTTGAAATTAATCTATCTTTAATTTTCTTTTTTTAATTTTTACTTGTTAAGAAATATGAAATCATTTACCCTTACTCTATATAAAGGACTAAAAACATGTTATTTTAACTTGAATGTAAGCAATAGAAGTGAAAAAAAATAAATTAAAGTACGACTAATTGTAAAATAATCACACTTTAAATATTAAAAACATATTTTAACCCTAAAATATATTTTATGCTTAATAGTAACGTACATATATTACATAACAAATCATGTTATAATTTTGTACCAAAAATAAAATATATAAAAATTAAAAGATTTTTTTTTAAGATAATATCTGTGTAATATAGGTGACAATACTAGACCAACATGATGTGGTATAGTTGACAGATAACTATGCCTCTTAAGCATATGATCAGGGGTTCAATTCCAGATCTATGCATATAGAAGAACATTTGTTGGAAGAAGTCAGTCCTTTAAATAGATCTTCGTACCTCAAGGGATTAGTCTCTGGCTCTCAGCTGGAGGATATCTTAGGCAAAGCAATGATGTTGGAGAGCCTCTCATATCTTCAAGATAGACAATCCCATGACATACAAAGTCTCTTTATACAAACCACACAAGCGTCTCTCATTTAAGATAGAGAGGATCGTAGCATGCATTATTAGTAAGAGACTTTCTGATACACAAGATCTCTTACTAGGGTGAGTGTAGAGCATACTCGCATATTTGCAGAGGACTATGGCATGAACATTATGATTAGGTTTTTAGCGAGAATAAAGAACCTAAAAGGAACCCATGGGAAATAAACAAAGATAATTTTTATTCAAGCTCATTCTGCCTCATATCAACTCTCCCCAACTATACATAGAGGAGAGATGACATCCTTCAAGTGCCACTCAAGGTAGATTATAGGTACTTCACGGGACAAGATACTGTATGTTACAGACACTTCATGAGACTTCTACATATTACATTCACAAGAGACAGGCTACCCAACATGATTGTTACACTAATCAAAACAAGTTTCGTACTTTTATATTATTATCATCATTGTCGCTATTGAACAATATCAAATCAAGAGTATTAATGGCAAATTTGATGTCATTAACTCAATCTGGCCCAAAACTAAATTTGATAACTTTGAATTTTTAAAATAAAAATTGCTGTGTTTTGATGACAAATTCAAGCTATGCTCGGAATCATTTTAACCCGATCTTGTGTCTTATATTTTTTTAAAATTGTACTCTTTTAACAATTATATGTTGATAATAAGATTTTTTGACTTATAAATTATTTTGTATGACATTATGTTATATTTATATTGAAATTACGTGTTTCAGATTCAGTCGGATCATTTATGTAATTTCTTTCACAAATTCAGCTTCTACATCACTCAACTTGTCAAAGCACGTGTCTAGTTGCTCGTATACCGATCATCACATTCATAAAACATTAATGTGTAATTATTGAATAAATGATCATTTTAAATATTCCCTCCGTTTCTTTCTAAGTGTCATTTAAAGTTTTTATACACAAACCAAAAATATAATATTTTTTGTTTTTCATAAAATAATTTTGAAGTTTCCTATTATATCTTTTTTATTTTTACTCCACAGTAAATACATACTAGTCATAAATGTGTAAATTAATTAAAAATTAGATGGAAAGTAAAGATATAATTGACAAAGAAGTAATTAATATTATCTTAAACTTTGAAAATAACAGATAAATATAAACAATTTTTTTAAAAAAAATCGATAAGTAAAAAAGAAAAGAGGGAGTATTTTTTTTTTAAAAATGGAGCATAATTTGTTCAAATACTTTTTGATGACACATGAACTTTAGATAATAATACAAATAACTTAAATTAGGGTCAAGATCTGTTGACACCATATGTCAAAGTTAATTAAATTACACTTTCAATAATTTTTTGTAAAATATAAATTTAACCAATCCAACCGTTGAATTATAAAATATTATCTTTATGATCCTGTATATTAAATTTTACATAATTTGGACATTTTTAGGTATGTTATATAACAATGAATATTTATATATATTTTAATATCATATTATACGTTAAAATAAAGTGATATAGTGAATTACTACAAAGTTTTTTAATTGTATGAAATTTTATATCCTTAATTTAATTAATAAGAACATCAAATTTAACCGTTAGATTGGTTAAATTTATATTTTATAAAAAATTATTGAAAGTCTAATTTAACTAACTTTGACATGTCAACTAATCCGACCCCTTAAAATAATGGTCTATTTATTATCCTTAACATTTAATTGAAATGGATAATTCAATTAAAATCACCATCACTAAAAGATAAAGAATTAAAGTCTCTCATGTACCTCACAAACATGACATCATGTCACGAGAAAAAAAATAAAAAATAAAATATATATATATATATATATATATATATATATATATATAAGCAAATCTAAACCCCGCACAAATAACAAAAAATTTTAGTATAATATCCTTTTTTTCTTTAGTGTACAAGGACAATAAAATTCCATGCAAACCATCCAATCTCTCACTACTAAGTCAATCATAAAGGGTTAACTACAATACTCCATCTATACTTAAACTTTAGTTGTTTTAAGATTTTTACACAAATTAAGAAACATTTATTTTATATAAATTTACACCAAAATACCCCCATTTATTAGTCTACAAATCTCTATATTATTTTCAACTACACCATCTATAACTTTTTCCAATTTATAATTAAGCCTCTAACATGCCAATAATTAAGCCAGTTGGTGAGATAGTGTTTTTTTTTTTCAATGCAAATGTCAATAATATTAATACTCTACTATAAATACCTTGTGAAAATCAAAGTTATTAATTTATCCACTTAATTACTCCATTGTATATAAAAACATAATTGGAAAAAAAAATCACAATTACATCTTGAAATTTTAAAACAACAAAATTTTGAAACAAAAATAAAATACTAAAACAACCAAAATTTACGAAGAGAGAGTTGTACTTATTTTTCTCAACAAGACACGAACAAATCCAAAACCAAGAAATAAATCAATGTGCCAAGTATGCAAGTTAAAACATATTTTGTTAGACAAAAACGAGTTATACCCATTTTATCTGTATCCATTTGATTGAAGTATATACAATCTATAAAAAATTCTGCGTCCAATCTCGGTGATACTACGTCAACAGGATTTTATATTTTACTGGCTATTGAAACGGTACTTGTTCATCTTGCTTTGTGTAATTTCCCAAAATTACTTGTGGGAGTTGAAAATTAATTCTGGACCCAAAAACTCAACGACTTGGTACTTTACAAAATCTAGTAACACAACATAATATCTGAGAGGATTTCAGGTGTAACAATCCATACCATGCAAACTATACACGACAGAAGGGTACAGTAAGGTGTATTTAAACTGTTGCAGGGTCGTTGATCACACCCAAGAAATCATCTTTTATGGTACCTATGCAGAACTGGGGGGAAAAAGTTATGCATCATATCAGTCTATCAGATAAATGAATTCAAGAAAACAGTGAAACGGAAAACCAGATAAATATTCAATACGCAAAGGCAAAAGTGATTAACTTCTCATTTTAAAAACTGAACAGTGGCACAGATCATATATGTAGGCCTACAACCGAAGGGAAGGAAAACATAGGCTAAGCACGTGCAGGAGTATTAAAACTTTATTAGCATACAACCTAGTATCATATGCTTACTAAAACTGCCGTTAGGCTACAAAGCCATCGGTATCATGAGTTCTTTTAAGACATCTTCACACATGGCATACAAGATAATCATGGTAGGAACAATACAGTCAACATGTAACATCAACAAGGTGGTAAAAATGTTATCATTCTCATTGCATGCACTAACTGGAGAATTTGTGAACACTTTTCTCCCAACGTTCAACATTTTAGTAATAAAGTAAAGCTGCAGCATGAAGTCGTAATGATTATTGCATACCACAAAAATGCATGTAAATTTGTAACTCCCCCATGGTAGCTAGTACCATTGCTTGGAAGTAACCTTTAACATTCCATGTTGATAACTTAAGAAATGGGTTAAGTTTAAATAGCATAAGAGTTACCAACACAGTAAATTACTAGCAAACGGAGCATAAACTAGCATTCCAGAGATGTAAAAATATCGACACTCTCATGATATGCACAAATACTACTGCTAAGCCAGTGATCAGGAGCTAAACATTAAAATTAGCAAAAACTAAGACTCTATTCGGAGGCATTTGTAATAGTGAAGAAATCTGCAGAGAAACAAAAGCTATAGAATAATTCTAAATGCTCGTACTCTATCCTCCTACAATCCTCCTACTACCTTTTCTGGTAAGTATTATATTTCCAATATATTAAATGCATTTACTTTTCACCCAACACTTACCATAAAAGGTTGTAGG
This sequence comes from Spatholobus suberectus, assembly GCA_004329165.1. Taxonomy (NCBI): domain Eukaryota; kingdom Viridiplantae; phylum Streptophyta; class Magnoliopsida; order Fabales; family Fabaceae; genus Spatholobus; species Spatholobus suberectus. Next base: position 60,544,923 of record CM014733.1, on the reverse strand, counting down.
AGGATGGAGTAGGAGGATATAGCATAACTCAAAGCTATATCTGCTACAGAGCTAAAAAATGCTTTCCTATGAATTCAAAATTCTCAAAGCAGAATTTAGCATAAAGCTGATGGAGCTTAACAGCATTCAACAAAATGAAGTAAAAGACATGATATATATAGGCATACAATTTCAGTAGCATCCACTCGAGTCCCAATTATCTTTAGTCTCACTTCACTATCTTTTTGAATCTTAACCTGCAAAAGACCAATTAATTAATACGAAAAACATAACCCGTAATCATAAAATTAAAAACAAAAAATGACAACAAAAAGAAAAAAGAAAACAATTTGCTCTCTTCTTTTCCATTGAGGAAGTTATAAATGATACATACTGATCCATCTGAAGTAGTGTAATTTGGCATGTCTCCAGACTGGAACTCCATATCATCCGGAATCAACTAAGAGGGGAAAAAAAGATCTTAATTAACAAACAAAAAGTATATAAAAAGCTACGACTATGAGTTGAAACTTTTCAGTTGCAAAGTAATGACATAATCTATCTTAAATTAATGGGAAAAAAAAGAAAAAGAAAATAACCTCTGGTAATTTTAAACGTTGCAGATATCACACAGGAAGCTTTTCATGGTCTATGTATGGTAAAATAAAGAGAGCCCATTGTGATTTAGAATTTTAGAAGGTTTGCATGCCACCAGTCATCGCAGTATAAATTAACCTAGTTAGTACCAGCAAATAGTGTATTAAAAGGGCTTGCAAAATAGCCCTTTGATTCCTTAGCAAGAACCAGTCAAAACCATTCTCATACAGACTTCTGACATAAAGACCTCTAGACTAGTATATAGTCAATATAACAAAAGTCAACGTCTCTCCTATCCATCTAAGTAGTGAATCCCAGATAGCGGCATAGAGCAACCACCCCCCAAAAATGCTATAGCGGGATGGCGGGATGACCGCTATTGCGAAGTCTAAAAAACTGTATATATGATTTATAATTTGATACCATATACATACAAGTACTGAAAAATAGAAAAACACACAAAATTAAAGAGTAAAGACATAGTCATAATTAATATTAATAATCAAAATCCATTGTTATGGAAAAAAAAATAAGAGGTCTTAGAAGAAGTGAAGAACAAAAAATAATGGTGAGAAGAATTGAAAAGAAACAGGAGAAGAATGGTTAAAATGTGAGAGGGGAGTGGGAACTTAAAAAGGGGAATAGTGGAATACGTGTTGGAAAAAAAATATTTTATTTCAATTTAAAATCTCTAAGATATTGTTTAAATTTAAAGATATTGTTTTTATTTTAGGGATTTGTTTTCTCTTTTAAAATTAAGATGCAAAGTCTACAATTAGATGTTCTTGATAAGGGAAGAATCACTCGACCTATAGAGGGGGTCACCCCAGCCTAGAGAGAGAGGTTATTTAAAGGGAGATTTTTCAAGTTTGTCTAAAAAACTTATAATAAGATGTAATGTTATTTGAGAGAGTGAATATTATTGGGATGTTTCTATAAACGTATGCAAGAGGTGCTAAACCACGTTAAATTGGTGTCCTTCCGCTATTTTCTATTTATGGTTGTGTCTAAAGGGATTTGTTTCACCAACAGTGGTATCAAAGCTGATGGGTGTGCAGCCTAGTGATCTGTCAGAGGAAGAATATTGAAGCTTGATGAAGCTGGTGATGGATCCATGTGAAATCTTTGTGTTGAAAGTCTTCTTGGCAATGGGAAGCCAAGCGATGTGTCCTGGTCAAAAGTTTTGTTAGCAATGGGAAGTCAAGCTACGTGTCCTGGTAGCTAGCAACGATGCAAGTACAAGAAGTGTCACCATTCAATACTTATGGAATGGAGGCAAGGAACACACCAAAGTTTGGAAAGCAAAAACAAGATTAGAGATGATTAGGATGAGCGTCCATGACGACGAGAATTGAAAAGGAAATTTGAAAATTTTAATTGAGGGAGGAATTGTTAGAAAACAATTCAAATTTTCAATTTAAAATCTCGAAGATATTTTTTAAATTTAAAGATATTGTTTTTATTTTACGGATTTGTTTCCTATTTTAATATTAGGATGCAAAGTCTATAATTAAAGGTTCTTGATAAGGGAAGAATCACCTGACCTGTAAAGGGGGTCACCCCGGCCTAGAGAGGGGGATCACGTGAAGGGAGGTTTTTCAAGTTTGTCTAGAAAACTTGTAATGGGATGTAATGTTATTTGAGAGAATGAATATTACTGGAATGTTTTTCGTGGACGTAGACAAGAGGTGCCGAACCACATTAAATTAGTGTCCTCCCGCTATTTTTATTTGTGGCTTTGTGTGTGAAGGGATTTGTTTCCCCAACAATACACAGGTCTCCTCAATGTTCACATAAAATTGTAAAAGAGGGGCAATTTTGGTAAAACAATTACAACCCAAAACTGAAAACACAAAATTTAATAAGGGAGCCTATCTGAAAGGTTTAAAAGATAAAAAAAGATTAAAAAAGAAAAGATTAAAAAAAAAGAGATAAAAACAGAGATCTGAAATGGTACAATAAGCAACGCGCAGTCATGAATTCGAGATTCTTCTTCGACGCTGCAATCGCTCCTGCGTATGTGCACAACTGTCACAATCCTGCCACCAAAAGCAGCCGCCCCCACCACGAATGAAAACCCACACCACACCCAGTTATCGTGTCGCACATGGTCAAAAAACGCTCATGCAATCCTCTATTCGCCGTTATTGTGGCACTTTTGACTATATCCATTATCTAGAAGAACATATGTACTTGGAAGGTCGCCTAAATTATGGTCACTCCTAGCTCGCCTTCATTGCATCCTCGTTGGGCTACTTTCATTGCAGCCTCCAGCATTTTCATTGTGTTGGGTGTGACCATGTGAGGGGGTGTGTCTAGCCCTGCATCGCCTAGTGATATGGCCTAAATAGCACTTACAAGGCTTGAACATTCCTCACCTTACATGCCAATTTTGTGGGGAATTAGGCCCTAAGCTCAAATTCTAAGGTGGTGTTTGTTTCAAGGTATAATATTACATTCCCAGGAATCACATTCCCAATAATATTATCACTAGGAATATTATTCCCATGAATATGCGTGGTTGACAATTAGCAATTTCAGAAAAAATAATTATTTAATTAAAAAATTGAAAAAAATAAAATAAAAGTCGAGGAAGAAATGTGGAAGAAGAAAGTGGGGAGAGGTAGTTATTGTAGAAAATAACTTTGATTCCCATGGGAATGTAAGATACCCACCTCTCACCATGGGAATAAAAAGAAAGGAAAATGTGCATGTTTTATATTCCTGGGAATGCTTTTTCAAAACTTGTACCAAATATGGGAATGTGATATTCCCAAGTGCATTTTCCCAGGAATCTTTTTTGATATCTTGAAACAAACACAACCTCAAAGATAGCATTCATATATGAAAGAAAAACTTCAGATAGTTAGATTGTTTTTACTTTTCACTCCTACATTTTTGCACCTTTTGATAAAAATAACATTTCCTTAACTAGTTAACTGGCAACAATTAAGATCAAAACCAAAATTTCTCACACATTAAATCATCTACAGAAGAAAAAAATACGAGGAACTGTTCCTGTGCTAGGGAAAACTGGATTCATGCACTGATTTTTCTGTTTCTAATCATAAATTTGCACAATCATCTTTTTTCCGGCCCAAAACTGCCACATCAAATAGTTACAGAAGTCCGTTAACATAATTAAATTTCTAGTTGCATAATTCATCTCATGGTCAAGATCTTCATGCTAATACAAGTATATGGTCAGGATACAATGCCATATGCAAATATAATAGTTTTTCTATAACCATAAGCAGATAGGCATAACCATAACCCATGCCGCATGGGTACAAAATACAAGTATATGGTAAGGATACAATGCCATATGCAAATATAATAGTTTTTTTAGAAAAAAGAAACTAAGAAACAGGCATGACAATAAATATTAAATAATTAAATAAAATATATATTTAAAAGGAATTTATCTACATGGGGTCATCCTATCCTAGCCCAAAATCCAGGCATTCTCCCTCTCCGAAGTCCCTATGTGATAATTTTGCGGTTGCCAAGTATTTTTGACTTTTGAGGGTGGTGGATATCCCAAAACCTCATTTATAATATTTTGACATAGCCAAAAACTTGCATTGCATTTCAATAGCAACAATAATAAATGACAACCATAATGTTAGTGTTCATAATCAAAAACTTGAACAGCATTCCAATGACAGGAATAATAAAGGACAAACAGAATTTTAGTGTTCAAAATGAAGAATAGTAACAACCTTTTAGATATAGCATGTAGATAATAGAGACCATTTCTCAAAGATTATAAAAGACATAAACTTACGTGGTTTGAAACAAATATTTGGACAGGTCCAGCTTCAGCGAAAAATTCCATCTGCACAAATAGAACTCAACCGTCATAAACCACAATCTCCACAAATTAGAGTTACACAGCTTGATCACTCTGAAGAGAAAGGAACTGTATAAACCTTGTTCACCATGGCAACAACAGCTTCTAAGATCTCCCCCTTAAATGGTCTGAAGACAACACATTGGTACTTAACTGGAAATGTCACAAACCCTGTTCCATCACAAATTAACCCTTTCCCTATGTTTTCTATCCCTGTAACCACTACCACAAATCCATGTCGACCACTGCATAATAGTTGAAAATCCAAATGTTACATCCATCCAAGGTCGAAATCAGTCACTTAAAGACAAATACTTTTCTGTTCTCTGATCTAAATTATATACTGTCCAATCAAATGCACAATAAAAGTTGTTGTCATTAACATGTATAACTGGGTAAAACATGTCAACCACTGTTTCACCATCCCCAACTCCCCCCCCCCCCCCCCCCCAAAATATATATATATATATACACACACATATATTTGTTAAAAATAGTTTAATCTAACCCAAAGCAAAGAAGTACTGCATCCAAAAAAAGCTACTGCCGGAGGGAATCGAGTCCTTGTTATTTGAGGTTGGGAACTTGGAGTATTGTGACTGTTTTGGTGTTACTTTATTACATTTGCAGATTTTTCTATCTTGAGGTAGCTTTTCAAATACACTTTATCTTCTGTTTCTTAAATCAATAATCAATTAGAAAATATGAGCGAAGCCCAAGACAAGTTAGTACTTATTCATTGAGCTACTGTCTGCTAACTTTCACATCTTCAAGTATCCTGAAAATCTTATCATTGTCAAGGACTCAAGTTACAGGGGTGTATAAGAGAAATTAACTCACATTTCCTATTTGTCCAATAATCAAAAATACATATGTCCTTTTGTTTTCCATTTTAGCACAGCATCTCATTTTCTAGGGAAAAAAAAAATTATTGGAAGGAGCTTAAGGGGAATCACCTGCAAGTGCCTTCCACATCTTTCATTAGCTTGGCAACAAGATTATCACGAAGGTTATGACCAAAGTAACGTGGATGCAGCTGCATATTTCGCTCCAGCACTATGTGGAAAAACATTTTTGTGTTTCTCCTTCTTTTCCCCCATTCTTGCCCAACCTGGACAGTTACTGCTGGACACAAAACACAGAATAAAAATAGATTCAGAGAATACAGTTAGAAAAACTCAAATGCACATATTAGAATGGGAAATAATGCATCCCTAACTTTTACTTAAAAAAGTAATATTATCACATACAATTAATACAAATAAGAACTGACAAATGGAAAACCCAATGAAGGATCAATATTCCTCAATACAGTGCCAAACAGAGATTGTTACACTAAATGCAGCAACAAGACCAATATAGAGCTTGCATCACTAGCTGAAGTAGGGGACCAACAACACTGTGTATACCAACATCAAACTCAGCTAGGGAGGGCAACCGGTGGAGTTGGAGATTTGAAAGAAAAGTGTGTAACTGTGTGAGATGCTGAAATTTAGAGAAAGTGAGAAACAATGTCATATATGGCCCTCAACCTCAAAGTAAAACAAAAAATAAATATATAAGGTAGGGTCTACGGGTCCGGTTTTGAGTAAATCAGGTTGGTCGAGATCACAGAAATAGGATGTATATCCTTAAAATGATAATTAATAAAATAATTAACTGCTTCTAAAAGCAATATATTTGATAATTAATATTGGAGTTGGATAATGTTTCAGTGACTCAAATTGTCAACCAGCCCTACAGGTAGAAGTATTTTCAGAAAATTAGGGATTTGTTTGACAAGACGTGTTTTTTCATTTGTCATTTTTTCTATCTATGTAATTGAAAAATAAAAAGTATTTAATATTTTTTTCTCTTTATAGATAATAAATTAATAATGTGTTCTTAAAAAATCTGATATTTTAACACATAGATGTAATTTTTCTAAAATGAATAAATGTGTAGAGTAAAAATGTAAAACTATTTCTGCTATTGACTTCAAAGGTAATTTATAATCTCAATAACTTTAAATTAATTATGAATTTATTCTTACTATTTTTACTTTAAGAGGAGTAAATCATATCAGATAACTTTGGAAGAGTGACGTGAAAATTTACTACAAAATACAACACTTAATAGCTTAATTTGAAAAAATCATAGTATTGATACTAGCAATATTGTAATAAAATATATCAAGCGTCAACAATGGAAATGAAAAGTTAAAATTAAAAACTCTGGTCACCATCATGGTAGCACATAGTAAAATACTATTTCCTCAACCTCAATAATTTCTTAAAAAAAAAAAGGGACCTTTTCTGGAGCTTTACTTTTCTTCTGGGAGGACAACATAAAAGCACAACTTAACAGAGATAATACAGAACCAAAATAAAGATAAACTCCTGAATCTTGTTGCCAGCAAATTTAGACACAAAACATGGTGGTGAATGTGTATGGTGTAGCTTAATCAAAGCACAAAGAGGCTTGCTTACATGGGGAGAAAGTAGCAGATGATTGCAAATAAAGATATACCCATTTTTTATTACTAAAGAGCCAACAAATTACAAAAGCAGACTGAAATATACAGGTTTTAATTCTCATTAATTTAACCATAAGATTAGAACCACGCACGTGCCTGTGAATTTAAAACCAGTTAAATCACTCTCAAACTATCCTTAAAAGAACAGAAAAGTAGGATACTAGATTGTGTTCTCTAGTTTTCAACTTGCTTTCACAATTTTAACATCTTACTGAGATCAATGGATGTTACAAACCAACAAAACATAATTGAAGAATAGAATGAAAGATAGAAAGGACAAGAATGAATGTGGTATTTCAGAATGAAATACGAACAACAAAGGAGAAATTTTTTTCTCAAGCCTCAATGTCTTTATGTGATGTTATATCATACTTCCAGTTTTGAATCCACATCTCTTCAGATGTTTCTTAGACCCTTCAACACTAGGTAGAATCTCGGCACTAAAACTTTATCAACTTGGCATATTTAGGTTTTAACTTTTAAGTGTTTGATTTTGTGTTTTATACATTGGGTTTTGAACATTAGGCATTTCTTGGAGTTGGGGTAAGTTATATATACATATTTAATAATTTTATATGTTTCTGATATTCTGTCTGCTGATGTTATGTTTTAGTGTTGCATGCACTGTGGGTCCATGTTTCTTCAGACTTCAGGTGGAAAAAACTGCACCAAGTCCTCAAGGAAAATACAGTTGCTACTTACGAGAGTGGAAACAAAATAGAAAGTTTTTATACATAGATACAGAAAGAGGAAACTATCAAAGGAAAATACAGTTCCTACTTACGGAGGCATTTAAACGAATAGACATATATTGTACCTAATTAACTACAAATCCTTTCATTTTCAACATGTTTAAGAAGTCAGCCTGCCTCTCTTTATCAAACCTTTCAAGTTTGCTCCTACTGTTTTTCAGCATTGGCATATCCAGACACAGACAAAGTAAATAAATTCATCATGCAAAAAAGAAATTAAAAAAAAAATCATACAATGAAATTAGCAAGGAGAAAATCAACACAAGCCAACATTTAAAGCAATATTTTAGGATTGGACTTAGACATGTTATATCCAAACATAATAATTATAAACAAGATGCTGTCAGCAGGGCAAAACCAGATTGCATGAAATATGATGAGGATAAACTATAAAGTAAAATAAATGTGAGATAAAGGATCATTGAATATAAAGCAATGATGCAGACAAGTCATTACATAAGAAGAGCATAATCACTTGCATGTAGCCTTCATAACATAAAAACTACAAGGCAGAGTTAAATACAGAACACTAGATCCAACCTATATCACATTAATCAGTTTATTCAATGAAGTACTCAGTGTGATTCCTAATTACAGGGTTTTCAATTGAAGAATTTGACATAACAAACAAATATTAAAATTAAAACTCACAACAACCCAGTCTTCAATCCTCAAATCCTTTTGCTCACTTTGAAGAAACCTGAGAATCAAGGTCTGAGGAAAACAGGAAAAAAAACGCAGTTAGGTTAAAGCAAAATAAAATTGAAAGCAAAAGAATGTAAGAAAGAGAAACGTGGAATGAAGGGTGTGAATTGGAAGAGAAAGGAGGGAGAATCACATATTAAAGCACAATTCACAAACACAGGGCCGTTGAGAAGCTCAAGTCGAGATACAGAGACTAGGGCTGCGCATGATTTGGTCTTTTAAAAAACCGAACCAAACCAAACCACTTTAATGGATCAGTTCTTAATCCAAACCATTTGACAATTTAACAAAGTGGTAGTGGTTTTTGGTTAACCAGTTTCTGAAAACCAGACTGGTTTCAAATCGTTTTTTTCGTAAAACTGGTTTTTAAACCAGTTTCAATGATTAATTTTGCTATTCTAAGGATGTTTCAACCAAAGAATTTGTTTACTGGTTATTCAGATACTGCCAAAACTGAAGAACATTTTACTCCACACTTTGTTCCTCAAGGTTCCTAAAGAATCTTATAGCTCAAGGCTAACTAAGTAATGTCTACTAACACAAACCCAAAAGAAACTATTTTGCTTGCCTATTTCTAAGTTCTAACCTCTTAGGTCCAGCTTCTTCTCACTCTAGAAAACTGAAAAACTCTAAATCTTCGACCATCCTGGCAATTTTACAAACCCTAAAGCCCAACATTCAGTCCTGTGATAGCAGCAACGATGACAATTCAAGCAATCTGTCCCTCTCATGTTCATCCTATATCCCATTTGACCCATATCTTCCACAGAAAGTAAGTGAATAAACTTAAACCAATTCTTCAACATGAGATTATATAGAAACTTAAGGAAATAATATGTAGGTCAAGTAGTAGCGAACAATCCCTTGTGAAAAACCAGACCAAGAACTAGAATCACAGGTAAACTTTGGCTTACTAAGTATGAAATCTCACCCTGCACTAAACATGCCTTCCCCTATATCCTACTCTAGACAAAATATAGTTTTCAAAAACCAAATTTGCAAATTAATAAACTACCCTTATGCAGCTATTAACATAGCTGCCAGTGCCACCTATTAAAAAATAGTTTAAATTAATATCACACCTTTCATCATTTCAAACAAGAGAAGTAAGCATAAATAAACATCATACAAATATGAAACCAACTCTAGGCTCTATTACAAAGATAAGATTAAATAAATACTTACAATGCATATTTGAAAGCATCTTCAATAAACAACATATCAGCAGACAAATACTAATTGCAAATTCATTGGTAACTCTTTCATAGCGTATAAAAATAAATAAATGATCACAAAATACTGCAAGAGAGAACATCTCGAAAGGAAGTACAAGTATGAAACCAATAACCAAAAAAAAAAAAAAAAAAAGTATTTTAATTTCTTTTATAACAACAAATACTTAAGTTATGCTTTTGAAAATTCACCTGCACGTCCGAAAATTGTTTAACAGCATTAGGACAAGGAAAATAAGACAGACCCAAACCAATGGCATGAACCACTAACACGAAATTCGAACTGCTCAGCGCATGGAGATTTAAATTATGTAAAAAAATCAATTAATGATTAATTAAATACTTAGTTGTTAGTAGCAATTTCATAAAATGTTAAGAAACCACCAAAATTTTGAACTAGTCTTTCCCAACAAACATTGCATACAAGAAACTCAAGTACTGTCAATTCCTACTCCAGAGCAATCAAAATGTTAACAGAGAAATTAGGAATTCAAAGAACAATCCTTATTCAAAAGTTTCAAGAACCTAATAACGAAGGAAATCCTCAAGAATAATCTCAGATGTCAGCGGTGATTTGACTTTGACAAGGGCACGGTGATAGCCCAGCGAAGTGTGTATGTCATGCGCAGGAAGCCTTTCTTCGTTTATTCAAGGACCAACGACGTCGTTTTGTATATTTTTGAGGGGGAAAAAAATTATGACTTTTATTTCATATCTAAATTGTGTGTTAATATCTGTCAATTCAGTCAGGATGGCCGAGTGGTCTAAGGCGCCAGACTCAAGTTCTGGTCTTCGTGAGAAGGCGTGGGTTCAAATCCCACTTCTGACAATCAATTTTATCTTTTACAAATTTCCAACTCACTATTCGTACTCCTTCTATTCCTTATCGCTTGTAAAATACCAACAAACCATCTTCGTTCTCCAATTTTATTATTTGAATATTTCGAATGATCCTTTTATTTTGTAAAATGCCAACAAGACATTTTCATACTCGAAATTTATAATTTGAATATTTTTAAGATTGTATATGATTTTATATATAATTTATGTACGTATCTCATAATTATTTCACAAAAATTAAAACGGCAATATTAATTTAGGATTTATGGTTCCAAAATTATTGTACAAAATAAATTATTCTTCATACTTTGGTAATTTTTTGATTCTTTTAACGTATGAGTAAAAGCTTTTGGTGATTTCAATTGGGCCACTTTTTCTTATTTTCGTAAATCCATTATTAGTAATTGGGTTTTTCTTAGAAACTCTCTCATTCCCTCGAGATTCAAACTCCATATTCATCTGAAGCCAAATATTGAGCTCTCATGATCATTATTTTTGAAATGGATAAAATAGGTTTTAGATCCTCTAAAAATATGATAAAATTGGTTTTAGTCTCTAGAAAATTTTTTCCTTAAATAAAATCCCTCAAATATTAAAAATATCCTAATTAGATCCATGTGTTAAACTCTGTTTAACGTTTATGTTAAACAATAGCCACATCAGCATCATAGTCACCATTAATTTGTTGATGTGGCCATCTATGTCAACTATTATGTCCAAGTCATATTAGTAATATACTTTTTAAATAAAAATAATACATGTTTAACTCTAAACCACAAATTTTTTTAATCCTAAAACAAAAGTAATTACACAAAATTTTTATTAAAAATTATCACTAGGCACTTCAGATAATAAAATACTTTACTTGAAAGCTGATGTGACTATCATTTAACAAAAAAGTTAAACAGAGTTTAGCAAGGAAATTTAATTAGGATATTTTTAATATTTGAGGGATTTTATTCAAAGAGAAAAAAAACTAGGGACTAAAACCAATTCTGTCATATTTTTGGAGAACCAAAAATATAGTTAACCCTTGTGAAATTTAGTGATATACTTGCTTCATGATTTGTGTGCTCTCTTTACCTTTCTAGCCATATTGTATTTTGATAGTCAATTTAGGTGGCACATTGTTAGTAATGCTAGCTTCCATGAGCATATAAAGCACATTAAGATCAATCACCATGTTCACGAGAAACTTCAAAATCAATTGTTCCATTTATTACCAATCTATAATACAACTTAGCTAGTTGACATATTGAACAAATTATTAGATCCTCATTCGTTTTCTTAGCTTCTCTCTAAATTGGGAATGATTAGCATCCACTCTTCAGCTTGTGGGGATATTACATCATAATAAAAGAGTTAGTTGGTCCTTTAAAGTCAACTAAATTAGTTAAGTTGTAGGATATAATTTGTGAGTAAACATAAATTGTGGCTTTTTCATCAAGCTAGACCTAGCAAGACTAAAAGTAATGGTGTTTTGTTGTTGGACTAATGTTTAGCAATGTGGCCTAATAATGATGCACTCACATTAATTAAAACAGAATATAAACAATGAAAGTAAGCCTAATAGCATGATAAACAAAAAAGTAAATAGTGACTCGAAGTATAATGGACCCATTAATGTGTTAATAAACTAAAATACATTAAGTGGAAAATAAAACATTAATAAAAGCAGGCAAAGCTGAGAAAGAATTGATTGGGACACAAAAAGGGTGGCGACTCATTGAAACTTCAAGGATATTATCATAGGGTCTAGATGAGGAACATAGTGGTGCTGGAGATCAATGAGCGTACATTGATGCAATGGGGTGGTGTACAGTGTTTTGGTATTTTAATGGTTTGGGATTTTCATGTGGTGAATGGCAAGGTTGAATATAATGGCAAATACACAATGGTGGAGGTCTAAAATAGAGACCAAGTCATGTTTGATGCAGCTTAATAATGGAGCTTTATTGTTATTAAATGGATGAGACATAGTATGATCATAGAGAAGAAGGTTAGGTTTGATATGAGTTAGCGATGGAGATTGACAAGTTCATAGATTTTTAGAATGGTGAATGAAAAATGAGGTGTTGCAATGATGATGGCTTCCATGGAGGATGGAAACATAGTCATTGTTATTGATTTTATTGATAAAAGAAAATAATGACCTTCTTGAAGAATTGATTGTTCCCCTCTAGTAATATGTGATGCCCAAATATATATTAGGGTTACCACTCAAGTGCAAAGGGAGCATTGGTGGCGGGGGGGGGGGGGGGGGGAATTCAATGTGAGCCCTTGTGGAGGCTATCTGAGCATCTAGTGTGAAGGAGGCAAACTTAAATTGACTAGAGTGGAAGCAATAAAAACAACACAAAAAAGGCACCTCAGTGGCAATACTTAAGAGGTCATTATTATTTTTGTACTTTTGCATGTTGTATTTTTTAGTTTTTTTGAGTTATCCATATTTATGATTATAATTTCCATTTTATGTATTTTTTTTCATTTTTTGTATTTTATTTTTATTTTTATTTTTTTGGTTTTTAGTTATGGGTTGTCTCTTTTTCTTTTTAGATTTTATTTTTATCATTATTAATAATAATATGTAAATGATGAATGAATAAATGGGAGGATAAATTATAATGTTTGCGACGGTTATTTGGTCCATTTGGACTTGTAGAAATGAAATTGCCTTTAGCAAACAACAAGTGGATTTTTTTAAAGTCATGGATCATATAAAATAAAGTTAGATCTTGGTCTTGATTGATTTCAAAATTAAAGAATCCTTTTCCTTTTTCTTTGTAGTGTATTAATCTCTAATTGTGCATCAGGTGTCATATTTCATGAAGACATTGTATCCAATATTATGGGTTGAAGTATTCCTTATACTTTTGTTTTGAATAACTCTTTTTCTCGCCTAATTTAACTCAAATTATACTAATGATCTAAACTAGAAAATAAACATTTTATTTTTGCCCATAACAAGTTATAAGAACAATAATATATTATTTATATTTACTTAAATAGGTTGGGTCATTAAACTTAAAAAGTTTTCAAGCCTAGTTTTTCTAATTTATTTAATAAACTAGCACAATATTCATGCATTCACATAGATCACTTTAGTCTTTATGTATGTTTTAAAACGCTTTGTGTATATAATTAATCGTTTACTTAAAGATAATTAATAATTAAATTAGTTGAGATAAATTCATAAAACCCTTCGTTGTCCACACAACTTATTCTTAGCTTATTTGTGAGTGAACTCCCTTAAAAATTAGATTAGAAATGAACATTTATAATGTAAGTTTATCAAAAGAGGGAAAAAAAAAAAGCAATGTAAGAAAAAAAAAGTTATATTTAGGTTGATTGTAAGCAACAAAATAAATAAAATGAAGGATAATATATTAAGATAACATTAATTATCATTATTTGAATTTGTTAAAATCCATTTTATTCTATATATTAACTTTTCTTTTAGTCAATAGTAAAGGAAGGATTCAATCTAAATTTTAGAGTAAAATCTTAATTTTTTATTATTAAACTAATCCCTTGAAGAATAAAAAATAATAATATGATAATATAAAAAATTAAGAGTTTAATTTTTATGTATTGTCAGTGTAAATATTTTTACGTTATTAACCAATCAAAAATTATCATAATTTAACTTTTAAAGTAGTTATTATAAAAATCGACAAACTTATCATACATGACAATGAGTGATTGAATGATAGTATAAAAAATCTTTACATTGTCAGTGTATTTTAATTAAATTAAAAATTTTGATAATTATTTTATATTTTTAAGAACTAATTTTGTGACAAAATTCTTTAGAAAATTGATAATGATACACTAATTTTTACATAACTAATTTAAAAGTTTATATTAAATTTTATTAACATAATTAAAAAATATATAACGTTATCCTTGTACCCAATCTCAGTTTTTTGCTTTTTTCTTTTTAACTTTGCCCTATAGATAATTACCCTACGTATATATCACAAAAATAAATGTTACCCGTAGAGCTGTCAAAATGGATCCGACCCAATGGGCTGGCCCACTTAGCCCCCAAAAAGGACTGGGTTGGGCTCAAAAAAATACAGCCCAAAAAAAATTGGGACATTTTGGCCTAGGCCAACAGGCCAACTGGGCTTAGGCCGGACTAGCCCGATATATATATAACGTTGCAACGGTGCAGTGCAATGTATATAACACTGCAACGTATATATATATATATATATATATATATATATATATATATATATATAAAATATTAATATACTTAAAAAAATAAAAAAAAGGTCAATTTGTAAAAAAAAAATATTAATATAAATACTTCATTTTATAAATAAAATTCATTTAAATATATATTTTTAATGAAATTATTAAATAATTAAGTCAATTATATATAAATAAAAATATTCGTTTATGCTAGAAAATATGTAAAATTTAATTTTTTTACCCGTGCCACAATAAGTTTTTTTCATACGCAAAAATGATCTCCAGTCGACATGCTGCTTTAAGGAGTGCCGCACTTTGTCGGTATCCTAGTTGCTGAAACGTTGTCGTTTGCCTCATCTCATTTACCAGAGGAGAAAGCTCAGAAATTAAATTAGGATAAAGGATTAAAGAAAAATTTAAAAGGCCAAAAATTGCGGTGAGCGTGGATCGAACACGCGACCTTCAGATCTTCAGTCTGACGCTCTCCCAACTGAGCTATCCCCGCTTGTTAATTTCTACGGTTCACACAATTATACTTATTCATATAATATCGCCACCATCACGTAACTTCACTTTGCAAACCGTGTAAAGGGAGTGAAATATTTTCTTGAAAAAACAAAATCATATAAAAGAGCAGAGGAATAGAATGGTTGAAAGGTGGAAGCTTAAAAGGGCAACTGTAAGCGCGGGGACACTTGTTAGCGGTAACGAAACTGGACGGTGGCTTAGGAAGTTAGGATATCGTTCGTATCATTGAAGGTTGAAAGTAGAAACTCAACTATGCACTGTAACATGTACAATCACCTTTGTGCTTTTCAACAATTTGATAGTTGTCCGTTGTGCCTGCCACTTTTTTTTTTTTTTTTTAATATTGCTTTTTAAGCAACAAGTTAAAAAGTGTGAACGAATGCTCAAAACAAGTTAACAAAGAGAATGATGACGAGTTTGATCTTTCCAAGGAAATATGTACATTAATTATTAATTTTAATCATTCAAGGTTATATAAGAGGTTCTCTTATTGTTGGAATAAATATACGTCAGATTTTCCGTTTCACGTTTATCTTCATGTTAGAATCGTTTTCTGTTATTAGGCAGTATAATAGCACAGAAAAGAGTGCATTACAAACTTTTCGTAAAACTTAATGCGTAAAATTGATTTATCTCTACCATTTTACCCGTAACTCCAGAAAATTAATTGACATTGATATCTTGATTTGTGAAGTTTTTGTAAGACTACCCTTCTGGATTTAACTTTTAATTTCCCTTGCCGTAAAATTGCTTTTAGTTGCTATATATGAAACACAGAAGGGACAAGTTTCAGAGGAAAATTGACATGTTTTATAAACTTCATCTTATCTCCGTCATTTTCTATATTGTAGTTTCCCATTAAAATAACCAATCCTCTCTTTCTTATTCTAAATAGATAAATAAAAAAAAGATAGCCCCTCAGAGTCATATGATCAATTTAAGCGCTGGTATAATATTATAGACTGCTTCAGATGAAAGTTTTCATGATTGCTATTTGCTAAATCGTGAATATGTGAAGGAAGTAGATGAACAACACCATAGGCTTTCTTTCGAAGTATCAAGTATTGCGATTCTGTCACCCCTTAAGATATGCCTCTCAATATTTGTGTTGCAAAATCTAAACAAAAAAAAGAAGATAATATATATATAATATTTGCTGCTAATCATGTATTCCAAAATCATACTTAATTTTCAATAAAAATTATAAGTTCACAGACTGCTTCCACAATTGTCTATACATTCTGTGGTCAGTATCCACACGCACACTTATAATATTCGTAATACATGTGAAAGAATATACATAAAAAAAATAAGGGAAAAAGAAAAGAAAAGAAAAGAGATAACATACACCAATCAAACTTCACCTTTTGATGAATGCACTCTATAAGCTTACCTTTCATAAAATCACCTCCCACTTGCATAAAGTGCAGGCACCAAAAACTAAAGTGAAAACAAGCCAATACCCTTCACTATACGGAAGCTCTAAAAAAATGTACGCTAAAGAGAGAGTCCCATATTAGTCAAACAAATTCTCAAGTGCATTTCTCTTTCCACATGCAATTGGCAACAACTCCTTTTGAGTTTGCCTTTGAGGAATATCTTGGTTAGATGACACAATGGAGGACTCACTTCCTATAATCACTCCTTGCTTTTTCATATATTCCAATTTGTCTTGGAAGAGGTAAACTAATCCAATGAAAGAGACTTCCACTGTGAAAAGGATAGTCCAAAGCGTTGTGCTTTTTAATGTTCTCTTATGGTAGGCTTTCAAACCAGTGTAAATGTTGATGATCCCCACAAGGGAAACTATTGTCCCTAGTATCCAATGTAGTAAGTACCAATAACTCCTCTCTTTCTTTCCCCTGCAAATTCATAATTAGAAACTAGTAGAACAGTAAGATTAAAACAATATAAAGCATGCATCCTCTAAAAAGTAAAGTGCATTCAGAAAAAGATAGAAAATAGGTGCTGCTACTAGACAAAGTTTGTTGTTTGGATTAATGAGTGGCTTTGTAAAACGAGGTGAAAATATTGATGAATGAACCTGTGTGGTCTGAAAAATCCAATCAAGCCTTGCATCAATATAGCACCATAAAGTGCTAGGCCTAATTTTTGATGGTTGTTATCAAATGAATTCTCAAACTTTTTCAGGGACATAGCTGCTCCAATTGTGGCAAGAAGCACTGAAAGCATCTGTTAGATGAAATGTTAGACTGTGCACAACGAAGATAGAAAGGCAAAAACTCATATGGATATATACTGCATCCAAAAGAACAGAAATTTCATAGCTACTTTTGATGTATATTAATTCCTAACTACTTCAATGAATCATAATATTGTTGTTAATTAAAAGGAAACAAAGCAATATAAAACCTGATGTCTAAAAAATCATAAGAAAAAGCACTGTGTTCAATAAGGATAGAAAGGCAATAAGTCATGGGTAGGTATATACAGCCTACAAACTAACAGAAAAGTCACTGTTACTTTAAATGTATAATAACTCCTAATTAGTTCAGTTCAAATGATAATCATGATATTGTGGTTAATCAAAACAAATCAAAACTAATATAAAACCTGTGGTCGAAAAGAAAATAGATCATCAGAATAAGCTCTGTACGCACCACTACTAAAGTTAAAGTAAGTTATGATTATGTTGTAAAACAAAGATCAAAACTTAATGATTACATGATGTAACTTTCAAGAAACACCTTATACTCTAGAGTCTACTTACATAAATTACCACAACTCCTACTTTCTATGTTTCTAACAACATAATCAACGGTTCAGTATAATGAATGTCAGTATCCATTTGACACCAGATGTGAGTATTAACAATCTCATACTTTTAACAACTTTTTTGTAAGTGATAAATTTTATAGGAGATGTATTAACTGTTAAGTGGTAAGAGAGGTGAGAGAAGTAATATCAATTATCAAATCAATCTTAATGGTTAGGATTAGATATAAATAAAACCAATCTTGACTATTTATATAAGACTAAAGTGTCAAGATTAGCTCCATTCATACTACTATACGCTCCCTTTCATGTATATAATGTGCATGTTAAAGTATGCATAATTTTTACTAGAACAAATTGAAGGGATATATGACCTGAAAACCAACATGGAGATAGAAGAGGACTTTACTCCTTCTGGATCCGGGTTCTGCTTTAATGGATCCTCTGATGATTAGTATCCCAAGAGGCATTAAAAACCCCGTTGAAGCCCACAGGAGCAATCCATGTACTGCAATATCAGATGTCTTCTGCTGATTTACCTGATATATTAAAAGCAAACAGTTAATCATACAAATTATGTTTCCCAGTCCTTAATTTGTCATTATCAAATATTTAGTCAGTTGCTTACATAAGAAAATGGAAGAGAGATAAAGGGGTAGTTATCTTTGCTGACACGGCTTAAATAGTCAGGGGCATTGATAAAGAAGAAGCAGAAGAACACGAAAAAAATTATATAGGAAACACCAAAGAAATTGGTATACCTTGTAAACTATGTTATTTGTGCTCTTGTGACTACTAGACTGATTCTCCTCCTTATAGGCCACGCAGTCACTCAATAGAAGAACAGAAACATAAAATGAAGCCACAAAAACGTACACTGGTTTGCAAGGGATATGCATTCTCCCAGCCCAACAAGAGGGAAAATTACACCTACAAATGGCTACCCTTTAGCTCTCTCTCAGTTTTGAAGCCAATGATGCTTTAGGACATGATTGTTTTTTGGGGTGGCTAAGGGAGCTTTTAAAGTGTGGTGAAGGACTTCCATCTACTTTTTGTATAAAGAAGCTTTACAAAGGGATGAGATGCAATGTGAATATACTAATTAAAGGGCCACGGTGCTGTAATTGCCATAAATCCAACATGGGTTAGTTGAATGCGAATATTGGAAGTATTAAGAAGAAATTAAAATGGAAAAGTTGGGACGTATACTTAGTCAATTTCAAACGTGGGGTTGCTTGACATTTGCGTACACCATGTCATGGACGAGTTGAATTGCGAAACAAAGAGGTCAAAATCCTATGAATACACTTGACTTGAGGACCTGACGCGGACAGTTTGTAAAGGTAATAAAGTGGATAAAAATTAAGAGACATCATCAGTCCATAGCCATTGCATTCTTTACTTCAATTATTTGTTTGCTTCAATTTGTTCAGGGCATTTCCTTTAATCCAAAAGAGCCAAGGTGATTAATTGTCTAATCTAGTTTAAAATAGTTTAGATATGCCCAAATCGCCTTACTTGATTTTAGTTTTGTACACAGATAGACATAGTATTCCGTTATTAACCTCTGGGAGGGAGGGAGAGAAAGCGCATAAGAAAATAGGGCGGGGGAAACTGACAACAGTTGGGACACAACACAATCATAAAGTCACCTTTTCTTTTCCGGATTATGCCATGAGCAATTAGACTTCAATAGGATCCACTCACACAACATAAATATATTTCAAAATTATACTGTCTTTAATTATAATTAGGCTTATTTTATTTTTGTTTTTGCAAATTCCATTTATAATATATAATCCTTTTTGTCTAAAATTACCCGTCTTTTAAAGTAATAAACATATTTTAAGAAAACTATTAATTACGTTAGTTGTCATGATAAAATAGTTTACTACAACCAAAATATCCTTATTTAAAAAATTAGAGTATAATTTTGAATTAATTAGTATTTGTGTGAGATAGTAGTAAATAAAGATGATATCTACTTCTATATGTAAATCGGTCTCCTAATTAAACATTTTTAATATTTCTTCTTCTTCTTTAGATATGTATTACTCCTGTAACTAGTCAAAAACTTTCTTTCTCAACCACTTCAAGCTACCCTCAATCTTTATCTACATATTTGATCTTCTTAATTATTTATCACTTTTAATCTACCCTCTTATATATATATATATATATCTTTATGTCTATTTTTTTAGAAAAAATTGCCAATAGTTAAAAATAACATTATATCACAAATCAAATTGTTCATTGTAAATATAAAATATAATTTATATATTCAAATATGTTTATTTATTATGAATTTTAATTATAATATAATATATATATATATATATATATATATATTTAAAATTTTTTATTTATTATAAGTTTTAATTATATAAAAATAAATATTTATTATGTGCAATGCACAAACGAAAATACTAATTAAAAAGAGTAATTGAATTTGAGAAATGCTAACAACATATTTTTTAACGTACACTCTATTATAGGTTAAAATTTATTGAAAATTATAAAATTATGGTGAAACTCATTAAATAAGAAGTGAGACCCGTTAAAATTTGTTATTTTCAATAAATTTTAACTAATAATAAAGAGTGTGTTCAAAAGAATGTATTGAAAAATATGTTACTAGCATTTCTCATTGAATCCACTAAAGTCAACTTTGTTGAGAGAGTTTAAATAGTTTGTATGAAGTCTTATGTTTAAATCTCATTGTTGTTTATTGTACAAAATAATTAATACTTTCTTAATATTTTAAAGTGACGAATATTTTATGACAAATTAAAGATTTTTAAGTAATAAATAATTTAAGATAGGGTAATTTCTAAAATGTTAGTTGATATATGTGAGGACTTTATTTGTCATTGTTTTTGCTATGTCTCCATGTTTGCGTAGGTGTCTCTTATTTCAATTAAATAATTTTAAGTTTGTTTATCTCTTTGTAATAATTTACTCATGCTATAGATTAGAATTTATAATTTGGGGAATGAAGTTTTCACTCTGTTTACTCTCTAAATTAAGCATTTTTTATATTCTTTTTATTTTTTTTCTTTGGAGTTGTATTTTACACACTATTTTTTCAACTAGTCAAAAAAATTCCTTTTCAACTATCTCCATTGCTTATTCCTTTCAATTTACCATATTTTATTTTTATCTCAATTGAATTTTAATAGTTAAAAATGACCTTATATTACAATTTAAATTATTCATTGTAAATCTAAAATATAATTTATATATTCAAATATATTTATTTATCATGAATTTTAATTATAATATAATTTATATATTAAAATTATTTATTTATTATAAATTTTAATTGTATAAAAAACATTTATCATGTATAATATTCATACTAAAATACTAGTATATAATAATTCTAAAATACAAAATGGGATACTGCCAAACATTTTAGTTAGTATTATTTTCAATGCATATACTAAAATACTAGTATACATGAATACTAAAATACAGATTGTGATACTGCCACATCAACATTTTAGTTAGCATTATTTTCACCATGTTGATATTCTACTAAGTTGTCACCCTTCTGTTTCAAATAAATTATTTTTAAATAAAATTTGACATTACCGTTCTATTTCTAATATATACTTCTAAATCTTGAATTGTGGATGTGACGTTATCATATCAAACGCTTAATTAATTGACATTATTTTTATTATGCTGTCATTTTTGCTAACTTGTCATGAGGATCGTGTGGAGAAAGAATGGGACATTAAATAAAATTGAGTTTAACTTCTATTAATTTTCAGTGTAAAAAAATTTATGACATCAACTAATTAAAAATCATAATAAATAAACTTTTAAGGTAATTATTATAAAAGAAAATAGTCTATGAATTGATAGTGTAAATATTTTTTCCACTGTTATCCAATTAGTAGACTTACTATGTATAGTAAATTAGTTGACTTTTACAATCACCACCTTAAAAGTTATACCTACCATGATTTTTAATTAGTTGACTATTTAAAAGTTTTTACACTGATAGTACATAGAAATTAAACTATATTATGAAAGTCAACAAATTTATCATACATATAATTTGATTAAATAACAATATAAAAAACCTTTATATTAATCCTTTTTACTCAATAAATTTATGTCTAATGCTTAGTCTAATATAACTCATTATCTTACTTTATTCTTCCAGTTTTGAGCAGCAAAACTTTATAATCAGTTAATTTTAATATTTTCTTTTGTAGTCCAAATATTTTTAATATTTCATTCAACAAATAATGCAACAATTTATTCAACTTATCTTATAATATAATTAATCTCAAACAGAATTTAAATAATTTTAATTTTAAAAAATTTCTTTCAGCAGTGACAATAATTACAAATAGTGTCGTTAAAGAGGTTTTTTTAGCGGGAAAGGAACCACAAAGGGCATATAAGTCAATTGATTTTATTTTTTTTAAAAAGTAAAAGAAAAATAAAAACCTAAACCACCTGTTATATACAGTTAAAAAAAAAAGGTGAACCACCATAAACCACATGAAAGCATGGTCCATGCTAGCATCCGTCATCAATAATATGTAAAAAACACATGCGTTAAACTAATATAATATTAACAATTTCTGTATAAATTATGGTGGTTTTGTTTCGGACTCGCTTTAGCTCAATTTGCAAAACAAACTATAGGTAAGAGTTAGTCCAAGTGGCTAAGTTTAAATGTTGATCAAACTCAACATTTATATTTAGGTACAAGATTATTATAATACATTAAACATAGGAAAATTCACTTAAATTCAGGAAAATCTACCTAAACTTGGAGCAAACTAATAGTATCATATTTTAAAGAAGACTAATATTGTTCTTCATAAGCCTTGGGTCCTGTGACAAAGTAGTTTAGTTCATCTTAAACACTTTGTGAATATAGTCAACATCACAATGTCAGATATGTATTTATTGTTTATTGTTATTATGCTAAAATTGTTGATAACATGAGTGTTGAAGTGCTTTTACATGTATTCAACTCCTGTTCATCAAAGCTTGGCCACACTGAAAGAAAGGACACTACTCGTGCAACTCGAACATTAATCAAAGTCAAATCACAACTTGGTTAGAGTCAATCTTTGACATCTCAAACACAATAGGTTTATTGCTTTGAATTTTTTTTTAAAAGCTCCATAGAAAACATTTTATCCAAATGAAGTTCTAATACAAAATTATAAAGGCAAATATATAAGAAAAACATGGGATAATTTGCTCTTTTTAACTTACTTTTACACACACACACACCCATATACATTATATCCTTCGATGTTTCACTTATTATTTTAGGAAAATACTAACAAGTGCCCTCAGGGCATTGGTTAAAAAATGAAAAGTAGAAAGTTTTTATTGAAAAGTGTTGTAGTGTACTTTTCCATGATTTTCAATGCAACACTTTCAATAAAAACTTCCTATTTATTGATTCCTTAACTAGTGCCCTTAGAGAACTAGTTAGCAAGACTCATTATTTTATATGAAAATCACAAATATAACTTAATTTCATAATAAATATACATATGTAAAAATTATACTTATTAGTCTTACATAAGATAATAAGTAAATAATTTAAATATACACGCACAAGATGTTTCTTCTCTTTGTTTTATTTTGTGTGTGAGGGACAGAGAGATATAGAATGTTCTCCTTCACCTTTCAATATGAAATTTTGGAACGCTAAGTCTAATGATTAAACTCTCTTATGAAATAATTTAAACTCGTTTTTATTTAATAAGATTTATATATAATTTATTTAATAATAAAACATGTAAAAAATATTAAAATAATATATCATAAATGTTTCTTTCAAATTGCCATACCTTGGAATCGTCATAACGGAGTAGAATGACTAGACACCAACATCCACTTAACGAAGTCTAATGATTATTGAACATGGCTCAATTTCACCAGAAAACGCCTATGACCAATAAAAGTAATGATTGAGCCATCTTTTGCAAAATAATATAAAACCCTCTTTTTTATTTATAGGTTGGCTTTTACAATGTTCATTTCTTTTTAAAAGAATTAGGCAGAGAGTAACATTTTCATCTAACATTTTTTAAAGTTGGCACTTAAACTAACTGGAATACCCGACCAAAAATACATAGTGATGGAGACATTTTGTTTCACTTTTGACCAAGGCAACAAACAGACATTGTGTTTCTCCGTTCTTCGGTCCACAAGAGATTAGTCTTTTTCAGTCCATAAGAGATTAGTTAGACAGCACCATAAAAATTATCGAAATAAATGTTATCTTTTCTATCTAACAAAGAAATTGTGTTTCACAGGAACATACTGACTGCACTATACCCTCTTTCTTATCTTTGTCAAGCAAAATAATTCATTAAATTCATTTCACATTTTTTACGATGCCTAAATAATTTAAACAACTTTTGACTATTTCATCGTTAGTTTGTGCTAACCTCACATGTAGTGTTGCTTAG
The DNA here is from genome assembly GCA_004329165.1 of Spatholobus suberectus. Lineage (NCBI taxonomy): Eukaryota > Viridiplantae > Streptophyta > Magnoliopsida > Fabales > Fabaceae > Spatholobus > Spatholobus suberectus. The sequence goes on along the minus strand of CM014733.1, from coordinate 60,520,528 downwards.
ATCAGTGATGTCTTGATTAAAAGTTTGACCCAATGCCTTCAAATTAATTCCAATCGATCGGCAAATGCTTGGCCAGGTTGTATCCGAAAATTTCTATTTATGGCTTCTGGTATATAAAACAGGGATTATATATATAGTTCAATACTTAAAAAGAATAATGCTCTCTATTTAAGCTGTAAATGTATATATTGTCTCACATTAAGTGTAAGTGGTATAGTAGCTCTTCAAAAAAGTGGTTTAGTAGAATATAAATATCCAAAAGATAAATGTAATTAGTTAAATAAACAATATATAAAAATAAAATAATATTTATCTATCCTTATATAATAAATATACATATTTTTTTATAAAATAAGATAAACTTTTATAATATAGTTTTTTTAAGATATGTAATTCATTTTTTAAAAGTAGTTTTCATATGTTTTAAATTATCTAATTAATTCATCCTTATGCCTTATGAGACAAATTCGAGTTGTTATTTTTAAGAATAGGATAATATTTGTATGTATTCTATTTCCTATATAATTAATATTCTTTTTCGTTTTGTCACACATATTTTGTAACCTTTTATATCAAATTAATTTAGTATCTTTTATTTTTAATAAGTTATTCAATAAGATTTTAATTTCTTTAATATATTTAATCGATACTTAGATTTCTTTATTAAAATTTGACATAATAAAACGTTTACGAATTACCATTAAAATATATTTTTTCAATTAAACTAATTTTTAAGTTTTTTTCAAAATTAAAGTTTTAAATGTTTGTACTTTTTATTTTTTTATTATATATAAAATAATCTTCAATCAATTAAAGTAATGCTCTCGTACATATTTTAAAAATTTTATATTTTTCATATTTGACTTATATTTGCAATTACTTTGGTATGTGATAAGTTCTAGTTACTTTCAATTTATATTTTTTTTTATGTTAAATTCTCTCTCTCTCTCCCTCTCCAAATTTCAATTGTTTATACTCTTTATAAATGAATTTTTATGTTTAAATTTTCTTATCAATTACTTTTAAATTTATATTTATATGTCAACTAGAGTGGACACATCTGGTCAAGTCTCTCGCTTATATTAGTTATGACCAGGATTTGATTCTGAGATTTTCTTACTTGAAAAATGATATGTAAATTTTATCATAAATTCTTACTGAAATTAGTGGTCTTTTCAAGTCTTGTAAGGAGCGAGCCTTTTCTTAATATAAACTTTTTTGTAACAAAAAATAATTCATATTTTTATGTTAAATTAGAATATATTATTTGTTGAAAAGGGTTTCGATTGTAACCAAAAGATTAGAATATATTATTCGAGAGTAACTTAATTAGACGACACAAGCAATGGGACAAGCTCCTCCTTATTCTCCCAGCTGTGACCCAACCTCACTGAACTAGAACCTATCTCTCTGGGAATGAAAATGGGTACTCAACCCTATCCACATCATGGACCTTAGCAATTAAGATAAATATCGCTTACGGCCTCCACACACCCAAGGCCTCGAAAGAAATTTTACACCTTTAATAAATATTACTTATTGTTGATTTAAGTTATTAAATCATTTTGTTTAAAATATTTTTTTTTATTGAGGTAACTTTAAAATTAATTTATTAAAAACACAATTGTTACTATCAATTTTTAATTTTACTATAATATTCTAATAACTCTACCCATCAATAACTATCTCAATTACTTTTCTATAACTATGTATTATTCCAAAGTTTTCTTAAGTATCCGATATTCTAACCATCTCTTTTCTTTTCCTCACCTTTCTATCGGATGCCTAGGTCCCTTCTAAGTTCTATTTTTCTAACTTTCTATTTTTATTGTTAATTAATTTGTCATATTGTTCTCTGATTAAAGTTAGAGAATTTCATTTGAGTAACTTGTACCAATTTTTAAGGTCCGTATTTATTATGCGGGTTAACGAAATAAAACATTATATATATATATATATATATATATATATATATAATAACGTTGATCTATTTTAAAACCAAGTCGTTGTTTGTGGCAGACCATTGAACATCTATTATCAATCAATAATTCTGGTGAGTCGGACAAGGTTGGAATAATAATGGCAATCATTACAGTGGCATGATTTTCAAAGATTTGGTATCAAGTCAATATCACCATGAATTATAATTCATAAAATTTTGATTACATTTTTTTTTTCTATAATAACGTATAAGGTGTGAGGTTGGAACTTTTCAAAACAGAAACGATGCCAATTTTTTTTTTTTTCAGAAAAAGATATTCAATATACTCCACTTCAAATTTTCTGAATATTCATTTTGATATAAGTTAGAAAAGCATCCTTGCGTAATATTTTCGTTTTTCATTTTTAAATATGCTTGGGAAAGTCGTTCTCTAGCTATGATACATTGTCGATTTGATACCAAAATCAGTAAATTATCGACATTAATTTTGAATGAATAAAGGCACCAGGAAAGAGAGAATTGAAATTACAGAGAAAGAGAAGGGTGAGCTTCTGTAATCACTGAGTTGAGAGAATGAAATTTAATACAGCTAAATATCTACAGTATATAGTTTATATTGCAAGTGATACAAATCGGTGCTAATTTATTGTTGAACATTTCTAACAGCTTGATAGTTAGCTAACACAGTAATAACTAACTAATAACTAATTTACCGACTTATCCCTTTATGCCCTCGACAAACTCATGCGGGAGCAATTGTGAACCGTGAATTTGTAGTGACAATGCTGGCAGATAGGGACATAATAACCTTGGTCTATATATAAGCAATTTCCTTTAAAGAGGGGATGAAGTGGATTACGAGTTCCTTGTTTCAAACTAGCACTAAACCGTGCAATGCATGAGAATATTTATTAAATGTACTAATAAATAGTAAACAGATAGCAAAGTTTTTTTTTTTTTTTTCACGAAAGATAGCAAAGTTAATTATACGTGGGTGAAAGATTTTATTTTGTATCCATAACAAAATGCTTAAAAATATGTGCAAAACATGTATTAATTAAAGATGATCAAATATTTTTAACACCTCCCTGTAGATTATATTTTTAGTTGTAAGTCAAGGGTTTGAATCATCATCATAAACTAATATCTTCAATTTACTTTAATTTGACTCTAAAAACTACTACATACAACTGTTCATATGAAAATACTGACTTAGGTAGAAACACACCTATATGTGATAAAGTTTGACATTAACTGTTGTTAGTTGTCATGGCAAAACATACACACACAAGAATTGTCTTTCTTAGAATCATAAAGGCATCAAGTGGTTAGAAGAGTTAAATTCATTAGAGGAATGAAACCTTGTTACTAATATGATTCATGGGAGGAATGTAAACCTTGTTATTAATATGATTTCCAATAACAACCTTAGTTTGTTACACCTATATTTGATTAAAATAAATAAATTAACCTCCCTAATTACCATAAATAGGTAACCTATCTTTCAAGTGGTCCACACACTAGATTTCTTACACTCATTATGCTCTTTTTATTACCTTCAATTTGCTTTAAATTTAAATATTAGGAAAAGTGTTGTTCTACTCAAATTTTCTATCCAAAACAAAGCTACTTTGTGACTGCGACAAATTTTGATTAAGGTAAGGGGAAAAAGCATTTATCATGGCCTTTTAAAATAAAAGTATATCATGAGTGTCTGGTGAGGTGTCCCTAACCTCATCTTATTTGTTTATTTATCTTGTTGGATTTATTTTAATTATTGTCATCTTATTAATTTATTTATTTATTCTTGATCTACGTTACTTAATCATTTTTTTTTAATTTCCTAATCAAATTTTTTATTGTTTATCATGTTCCACCTTACCCGTCTAATTGTCTCTAACCTCTAACTAATAATTCTATTTTATCTCTATTTTCTAATTGATCTCTAATTTGTCTCAATTATTTCTAATCTTATCCTAATTAATGTCATTCGTTATGATCTTTATGATGGAACTACTCTATATACTATTATTCTTACTTACTATTTACTATTTTGCTTAATAATAATAACTATGAGTTAATTTTAATATATAATTTATGCTAACTATTTTACATTGTGTTATAAAGACTGTTCTAATATAGAATTTCATCTTATATTAGTTTAAAAAAAACAAATTAACTAAATTTTAGATTATACAATTATTTTCGTTGAGGACAAGTGTTTCTACTGTTAATTTAAAGTCTTAAGTGGCCACTATTAGATATTATAAATAAATGTCTGATGCTTATATTTTATTTCATTTGATAAATTTAACTACTATATCTCTTAAAAACACCGTTACAAGATTATAGGGTAAAATTTAAATCGATTAAATTCTAGAAATCAATTAAGAAACAGATTTAACCACATGTTAATAGAAATGATATGAACCGATCAATAGTTACAAATGTGCAGCATTTTACTTTATTCTTTTAATCATATAATTTGATGTTTTAAAATTATTAATTTATCCAAATTAAAAAAAGAATTGCTAATCTATAATTGATTATTCTAACTAAAATCTTTTAGTTTGTTCCTAATTTAATTTAAAACACCCCTAAATTCCTTTATGACAATAATTAACGTGTACATTGTCTAAGTTAAAAAAAAATGTTTTTGTACCTTTTACAACTTCATGTCAAATATTTTTACGATTGTATATCTTCAAACTTTTATAAAGTGAATATGTGTCAAATATATAGGTATGCGCAGATTGAAGTTTATGAATTGTCTTTACTCTGTGTATTGAAATTATTTTGTATGAGCATATTCATAGCATATCATTTAATAAAGAGTCAAGCTACATTTCACGTATTGGTAGTGAGAGTGCGTAAGTAGTGGTTTTTGTTAATCTTGGGGTTTTAAATGGGTTTTGGGATTGTATAAATGACCAAGTGGATGGCTTCCTTGAGTCGTACTACCCAGCACAACACTCATTTATCATAACTAGTCACTACATAACTCATGATTGGCTATTAAAGCACTTGGGTACAATTAATTGTACATATTATTAAATTTTTTTAACTGATTATAGCAAGTGTTACTCCTCATTACTCCTCTGAATTAGAATAATTATTCCTCCATGGAGATGAAATTATTTGGGCCCATTATCATTCATGTAAAAATTTCATGACTTAGAATTATAATAATATCATGCATTCATTTAATTGTGTTTATTTGTATGGTTATATTTCTATTTTAATTGTCCCATATGATAATTGTCCTCACTCCTTTTATTTTTCTTTTGACTTTGGAATAAATTTTATTTTGAAATAAAGTTGATGGATGGGCTGTTTGTGCCCGAACCTTTTACTACTGTGATACAAGCAATTTTCCTTGGGACTAGTTGGGCTCTAGATACTGTAAATAATACAACAACTTTTAGAGGGCAAGGATTGTCAACCATATCATTTTCCCCACAGCATGACCCTTTTGTTCTTGATGGACCCCTGTGGTCATCACTTTTTCTCTTCCTCCTACTAATCACATGAATCCCTTAGCTTTTTTCTTTCCACCACCTCAGTGAAGCAAGAAATAATAGTCTGTAATAGGAAACGATTGAATATAAATAAAACACTTTTCTTTTAGTTATGTAGTGTTCGTGAGTTGATGGTATAACATAGAGCCGACAAAATAGACCTGGCCTGATGGGCTGGCTCGGTCAGCCCGTAAAAAGGGCTGGGCTAGGTTAAAAAAAAGCTAGCCCATAAGAAACCGGGCCAATTTGGCTCGGCCTATCTGGCCTGGCGAGCCAACTAGGACCCGACCAAGATGGCCCGCGCAGGCTTCAGGCTGGCTTGGTTTATATATATATATATATTTAAAATTACATAGATAATATTAAATAAATATATGAAGTAAATTACATAGATAATATTTAATAAGATTATTGAGTAATTAAGTAAATTATATATGAAGAAAAATGTTCGTTTATACTAGAAAGTATGTAGAATTTAATTTTAAATATTAAATATCATTTAAATAAATTAATTTTATATAATTTTTGGCAAATAAAATAATAATTAAAATAAATAACAATGTTAATCGTGTGTAAAAAAATTCAGGCCAAATTGGCCTGGTGGCCCACATAGGGCTGGGCTGGGCCACCAAATTACAGGCCCGATCAAAATCGGGCTAGACTGGCCTACACCTTTTGACAGCTTTAGTGTAACACCCCTACTTTTATATATTAAATTATTTTATATGTTTAAAAATTGTTTTTAAGTCATCAATGTATTTAGAAAAATTAATAATAATTTTAGAAATTTTTCTAGAATTTATTGAGATAATTTTTGTAAAATGACAAAAATACCCCTAGTTGACTGTGGGAACCAACTAGAGACTTTTTGATCTCAAAATATTTTGAAAATTTTATATTAAGTATCTCTCATTATAAAAAATTTATTTTGAAAGAAAAGTAGTAAAAAATATAACAATCCTATTTCAATTCTTTCGCTGTTTTTTTAATATTTGGCAATGTAATTCTGAAAAATTGAAAAGGAATTTTAAAATTCTGACTTCCACCATTTTGCTCAAAATTTAAAGAGCTATTTAATTGTGATTTGTAATAATTTTTCCAAGCCGGTACTCAGAGAAATTAGAAAATGACGATTTTGTCCGTGTTTCTCAATATTAAGGGTTGACATGAGAAAAAGATTCAATTAACATTAAAATGTCAATTTAAGCTTGGAATTATGTCATATATATTAAAATATAATTTTGAAATTTTTTTGGGAATTTTCTGGAATTCCTGTGTAAAATGACCAAAATTTTTAAGACTCTAATTAAGAGTTTATGATGATTAAGCCTAAGGGGAGAACCATTTTAATGTGGTAGTATTTTTGTGACCTTCAGTGGTTTGTGTGTTGCTGTAGGGCCTAGACACACATTAGATTGAGTCAATCTCCACTTAGAAGAATTAAAAGTAATGATTCAAAGAAAATGCAAGTATGTGCATTGTTGTTATCATGCACATATGCATGTGTCAAGTGTTCATACATTTGAAAAGTGAGGAAAAACTAATGGAGGTCATTGGTTAGATCTTAAGGATGTACAGATGTGTGATTCCATATAGGACTGGGTGTATGCATCTCTATGTCATAGGAGTGACTACCCCCATATGACACATTATGACAAAGCCACAATTTCACCTATTGGTCAAAGTTGAGTGTGTTTGTTAAATGATTTTAGCACGTGTCATGCTTTTAGACCAGAGGGCTCTGTTGATATTACTTTATCATGTTAGGGGACATAGCTGGTTGATAACTTAAATGTAAAGTTGTTAACTTCATGGAGTAATGTTGGTCTTTTGCATGAATATTTGTTTTGATTCACATTGACATCATATGATTACTATTTACCATATGTGTTTGGTGTTGTATATGTTGATACGAGAATATAGTATTGTATATATTGGATATCGCCCTTGTATGTTCATATTTATATGTATTATTATTGTGTTTGTTTGTGTGTTATGTGCATATACCCTTATAGTGCTTGTGTCTGGATGCTTACTCTTCTAGTATATTTCTATTGCTTTATTCTATGGTAGTTATGTTCATGGACTAGGTGACAAGGAGGATTAGTGACATCATCAACTTATGGTAGGAGGCTACATCTTGTCTAAGGAAGGTTACTTTGAGGATACACAATATTAGTTGGCTAGAAGTTCATAGCTAATGTATGCTACTGCAAGTGTACGGTTGTCGTCAAGTAATAAAATATCGAATCCACAGGGACTGTGTGTTTGGCTTTGTAATTATCGCAATTTAATAAAAATTAAACAAAGAGAGTTCAATCTGGGAATTTAGGTTTAAAGCAAAAGAATTAGAAATTCAATTAAACAAGCAAATAAAACTAATATTAATTCAATAAAAGAAAACTTCTCGGATCGAGGTTCACCTTATGATGCTTACTAAATTAATTCTCTTATTTCATGCTCTTATTTGTTCTTCTTAAGGGTGAATTAACCTAAGGTACCTTCTGTTCTCTTTCAAGATACGAAGGGCTGTCTAATCAAATTAGCCTTCTACTTTCGTGGTGGTTGTGTTTAATTAGACCCTATGAGTTCTTTGTTAATTCAATTAATCCTTAAAGGTTTCACCTACTTTTGTGGTTTAGACCTAGGTTCCTTCCCTATAGTTCTGGTATTTAAGTTCACCTCTCGATTCTTCTCCAAATCCCTAAGGTTATGTAAAACGTGGCTAATTCGTTTCATAATAAAGAAAATTGAAAGAGAAGAAATCAAGAGAGAAACAAAAATTACACAAGGATGGAAGAAATCAATTCATTAAGCATTCATAGGACTTTGCCCAATCCTAGAACAAAGATAACTACTCACACATAGCCTTAGAAAACAAACAAGAAGAAAAAGAAAACATTCATATTGGATAGAGAAAGAGGAGAAGATTTCAATTCAAAGCTCTTGCTCTAAGCCGTCTAGAACCAAGGTTTGAACCCTTTTTCCTAAGCCTAAGAAGTCTATATAAGTCTCAAAGTACAAAAAAAAGTCCAAGCCTAAACTAAAAAGAAATAGAAAAATAAATATTATTAATGTCAATAGCGCATCATGGATGTGGCATTTGCCATGGGCAAGCCGTGGCGCTCTCTGGTAGCTCTTGTGGCATTTTTCTAAAATTTACCACGGGTGTGGCATTTGCCACTAGCAGGTCGTGGCGCTCTCTGGTTGTGGGATTTATAATTTTCTTCATTTTTATTCAATAGGTTTTCCATTACTCTTCCTTGGCTTCAAATTACTTCAAGTCTAAATGTTTAAGCTTCAAAGCCAAATCAATTCATGCTAAACATTCCCTAAAATCCACAAACAAACACAAAAACACACCTCAAGCATTCTAAGTGATTAAATGAAGGAAATTAAGGAATAAGTACTAAAATTACTCATAATAGGCTAAAATGCATGCAAACCTACATGGATTAAGATGTGAATAATAGTATAAAATGCAACGCATCAGCTAACATAGGAGCTATGAGTCTTCCTCTTAAGGTTATATATATATATATATATATATATATATATATATAATGTATTTTCTTAGATTCTATCATCCTTCTGATTTGTCTATACTCTAACTCTAGCAATAGACGTCTTAGGCTATTTGAGCATGTATTCATTATTCTTATTATGGAGTTGTGGTACCTTCAAACTTAGAATGTGTTGTATTCTAGTTTTATACATATGATGTTACTCAATATTTTATCTACTTTATTTCTTTTAACATTTATCTAATTTATACATGTAGTTTGGCTACTTACTCAAAAAGCAAAAAAATTACCTATATTTCATTAAAACTTTCAAATTGTATTTTCGCAAAATTATTTATTTCCACAATTATAGTTAGTTAAGTCAATGTAATGTCTCGTGACATTACACGTTGGTCCCATCAAACTTAAAAGACAAAGTCCAAAAACAAATGTTATTTAAATTTGTTAAGCAACAAAGATTGAACTTTGAATCCTACATAATTCTCAGTGTAACACACTACATTCAAATGATTGGATATGCTAAAGCGTATATTGCTTATGCATAAACACATGCTTGTTTTGTAGTTATAAGAAAATATTGTAAATTTACTATGATATTGATTTGATTTGTATGAACCTTCAGTTCATTGGCCCTAAGGAAGGAATTTATACAATAAACTTTTTGTTGTTTAACACTCGTTACATACCATTAACTACCAAGAGAAATGCTAGCAGCGTACTCTTTAACATATTTTTTGGACATTCTTTATTATTGGTTGAAATTTATTGGAAAGCACAAAATTTAGTGGATCTCATTTCTTATTTAATGAGCTTCACTCATGATTTTGTAATTTTCAACAAATTTTAACCAATAACAAAGAGTGTGTTTGAAAATGTGTTGTTAGCACTTCTTTAACTACCAATGTCCATAGTAAAGGTGTTCATAGGCCGAGTTAGAATATGTTTACATTAATGTTACTTGATCATAAATTTTAATAGAATAATTTATTTATACTCAAATTCGATTTGATCAAGACTTGATAACATATGAGATGGGATTAGGTCAACCTAATTAATAAATATTATATATCAATCTTGATATTATTTATATTTAAATTAAAGGCTAAATTGCATTTTGGTCCCCTTATTTTTTTTAATCTGTAATTTTGGTCCCTTTATTTTTTTTAGAAACGTTTAGTTTTCTTCTTTTTAAAAATATGCAATTTTGGTCTTATCGTCAAATCTCTTGCGTTGACTGTTTGTGGTTTAACGTTGATTCTAACATGTCAGTACTTAAATGACGTGTTAAAGTCAATGTTGACACGTCAATGTCAACGTTAAACTACTAATGATCAACGTAAGAGATTTGATGGCGAGACTAAAATTGTAAATTTTTAAATTTTAGGGGATTAAATGTCTTTAAAAAAATAAGGGGACCAAAATTGCAGATTTTTAAAAATAAGAGAACTAAATGTTTCTAAAAATAATAAAGAGACCAAAATTGTGGATTAGAAAAAATAGGAAAATCTAAAATGTAATTTAGCTTAAATTATATTTTACAATATATATTTTTAAAAAAATGAATAATATATATGACTATAAATACAATATTGTGTTATGTAAAATATTATCTAAGTCTACAAACCTACAATTGTTGTGGTCTATATACAAACCTACGATTATTATAAGTCTTCAAAGTCTACCAAAGCTACAATTATTGTGGCGTGTAACTAGTCTACAAACCTACAATTGTTGTGGGCTAATTTCAGGATATATAAGTATTTTATCCTTACTCTCTCTTTATTTTCTCTCTCTCTCTCTCTTCTTCCCACCCTCAATTTATCAATGCAAAAAAAATACATTTTCATTATGTATTGCACACAGGAAAAATATTTTCGTTGTGTTAATTTTTTTGCAAAAAATTAATTAAAATATTAATTATGATGTAATTTACCTTTTTAATATTAATCGCATTAATTATGATATAGATTACTATTTTTAATTGAAATTAAATTAATTATGATACATTTTATTCTTTTTGATAGTAATCGAATTAATTTTGATACAATTTTTTTAATTAAAATTGAATTAATTACGACAAGTTACCATTTTTAATAGTAATCAAAATAATTATGGTATAAATTTTCTTTTTTAATTGTAATCAAATTAATGATAATACAATTTTAAATAATATATGATACAAGTTACGATTTTTAATAATAATCAAATTAATTTAAAAATTGCATCATAATTAATTCAATTATTATTAAAAATGTAACTTGTATCGTATTTTTTTTTAAATTATATCATAATTAATTTGATTACTATTAAAAAGAATAAATTATATCATAATTAATTTAATTTCAATTAAAAATGGTAATCTATATCATAATTAATATGACTAATATTAAAAAAGATAAATTATATCATAATTAGTATCTCAATTAATTTTATTCAAAAAAATTAATAAACGAAAACACGTTTCTGTTATGTTAAGAAAGTGTGCCCTCTATATACAATAGAAACAATGAAAATGTGTTTTCATTGTGTATGGAAGACACATCCCCTTCACACAACAAAAATGTATTTTCATTTTGTATTTTGTATAATAAAAAAGTATTTCCGTTAGGAGTATTTTTGAAAAAAAAATAACAAACAATATATGGTGTGAAAAAAGTGAAAAATTGGGTGGGTATAGTGGGACCCAATTTTAGGACTTGTAACTCTTCGAAGCCCACGCTATCTACTTCTTTGTCAACCCAACTTTTCTTGGACCAAAAAACAACCCCAACTTTTTTAAAGAAAAATTAAGTGGTTAGTGAAAGAGTTCAAATTGTACCACATGAACTTTTGTTCCATAAGATTTTGTTCATTGTTAAATATTTAAATACATCTGTAAAGTTTTTGGAGATTTAAAACACGTTACAAAAATTAGTCTTGCTACTTACATAAGATTTTTTTTTTTACAATAACAATAATAACAATAACAACAACAACAATAATAATAATTATTATTATTAGAAAAATAATAATAATAATTAGAAAAATATTTTTTATGTGATTGATCTTTTAATGATTTAATATAGTCTTAAATATGTTTTTAGTCTTTTAAATTTGGGATAAGTTTATTTTTGGTCTTAAATTAGGAATTAATCTTTTTAGTCTCTATAATTTAAAAAAAAAACATATTTTAGTCTCTCGGACCACCTGCAACATCATTGACAGGGGTAGATTAGGTTAGCTATGCAGCATCAGTTGAATTTAGTGTGATGTTTTCACTAACAAAGACACTAGTAGGTGAATTGTGACAAATTTAGTAATAGGTGAGTTGTGTGATAGATTTACTAATAGTATTTGAGCAAAGGAACTAAAACATGTCTTTTCAAATTAAAGAGACTAAAAAGATTAATTTTAAATTTGGGGATTAAAAACAAACTTATCCCAAAATTAAAAAACTAAAAACTTGTTTAAGCCTTTAATATAAAAATCATTAAATGATATATTGAGGTATCTATATCCATTTTGTGACTGATGAATATTAGATATTATATGTACATTAAATAATGTAATCTGTAATTGTATGAATCCACATAATTGTATGAATCTATGATTGGAGAAAATATTACAACTTTTTATGAATGGATATGATATGAATTATTGCAATTTATCATGAAATGTAAGTTCTATATCTCTACTTTTTCTATAGATATTTGTCTTAAAACTCATAATTGTCATTTTTAAACAATTACTTAATTCCCAATAACTCTTGAGAAAAAAAAACTTATCTAATTTTTAAAGTATCAAACTAAGTGAATATAAATGTCTTCAACAAATACACCTTTCCTTCCTTTAACTTTATTGGACTTCCTTCAAAAAAAAAAAAAACTTTATTGGACTTTAGTTATTGACACAGTTGGAAGTCAAAATCATGCAAGATTAGTTTTCCTGTGCTTAATTTTAGTGTATAAGCTCTTCGTCTAAGAATATAATTAAAAAATTAGCTTGCTGAATTTTTTTATTGGGACGGGTTATTTCCTCTATACAATGAATTTTTAAACCTTTATTTGTGCAGACTCGTTAAATCCTTTTTTCAAGTCTTTAAAATTTGAGTTTAATAAATATGTTCTGTCAATGTAAACGATTTTACACTGTTAATCAATTTGAAATCAGTTTTAGTGTAACTTTTGAGATGATTATTATCAAAGTCAAAAAATTTACTATATATGACTAGTTTATGATTAGATGACGGTTTGAAAAAAAAAAATACTGTCAGTGTATATATTTTTTTCTCTTAAAATTTTTCTAAGTGACTAAAGTTCGTAGCAACTTTCTTTGAATTATAATTTGTTTTTAAAATTTCAGTCCACCTTCGTTGGCATTCCAAACATGATACAATAAATAAATAAATAAAACACAGGACTTTATTATTATTAAACCTTCATATCGTACAAGGTACTTGCAATAAAATAAATTTATAACCAATCCAATTTACTAACAACTTATGACCTCTTAAGTTGTAAATCTAGACCACTTACTAAACGAACATTTCAAGAAATAAAGAACCAACAATAGTCTATGCTGCTGTTAATGTTCTTCCTACATCAATCCCATTTTCAAATTAATGAACCTGAAAAAAGAAAAAAAGAAAGATGAAAGGATTAAAAAGAATGTAAAACAAAATATCAACAATTAATGGTACGTACTAATAAGTGAATATGATGAACGAAAATTTAAATAAATTAATGTAAACATCCATTAAATAAAATAATATCAATTTGGGCTCAAAAAGAAATTTGAAATTAGTTTAATCTCCCAATCATAGATATTGACATTAAAAATGTTTTTTATGTATGTATCATGAAAATGCTCTTTAGGCCGGCCTTGGCAACAACTATGAAAATGCTCTTTAATTAAAACAAGATAATATTGCAGTTACTAGCAAAGGTATTCCTACGTCTAATTCCACAAACTTTCATACGACCAAAGATGGGCACATTAATTTGTATATAATAAAAAATTTAAATGAATTTTAATAAACAAGACACCATAATTTATACATATTTTAAATTTAAACAAAAATAAACTTAAACTGATAATTTGTAAACAAACTATTCAAAAGTTTGGATAAGCATGGGAGTGGTATCAAATTATTAATTCGATTAACTATTCAATGAAAAGCATATTAAGTCGAGAAAAAGGTTTGATACAAGCCTTAATAAATAAAGATAAAAAATTTTATACAACTTTTATAATGAATTAGCGAGGGATAGGAACAGAAGAGAGAGAGAAAGAAATGTGAAATAAAAAGATAAAGGAAAAAAAAAAATTTGTATAAATTATTATTGTATGAACATAATATCTCATAAATAATAATAAAAAGAAGAGTTATTCTATGTATACCTCGGATCGTTTGAACGATATTTTTCTTCCGTTTCAAGGTTCATTAGAGATTAATTAGGAGAAAGACCGCCTTGAACAGTCTTCTTACCACCCTTCTTGTCATTTTTATCATCCTTCTTACTATTCGGAGGTGGCTTTGTGCTCTTGTACCCTATACCGTTCGACGCTTTTTTAGGATCAGACTTATCCATGATGAAAGAGACACAAATTTTGGTTTCGATAGACTCACAAAACAATATTGTTTGATATGTCTTGGAGGGTCATATTGTACTTGGTCTTTATTTATACTACCACCCTAGTGTCCATGCCATGCATGCAAGGGACATGCCTCGTAATTCATGGTAAATTAGGTCACAAGTAAGAAATGCTCATAACCACGAAACTTTCTAGTAATTTAAGATAGAAAACCGTGTAGTTATCAAAAGGAAATTAGGATTCAGTAGTTGGCAGAAAAAAAATTAAAAACAAACGACAATTCATTTCAAGGCCACAAAACTACGTGTAAAAGATGATCAGAGAGATTGTTCAATGCAATATCACACTATTCAATTGAAAATCGTTTCAGTGTGTGTTTGAGTGAGCATTGGTAAAATTAGTTTTGAATGAAATTGATTTTGTTTAAAATTGATTTTGAAGTGATGTGTTTTATATTTGGATTTTTTTTACTTTAAAAACAAGTTAGTAGTCAAATTTAGTGTAAATTTTTTGATCCAACACAAAAGCTACTTAAAGTTGTTTCAACTTAAAATCAATTCTAGTGCCAGAATCAATTTTCTAACGTAAAAACAAACATGTAAATATTTATCTAAAATCAAGTTAACTGATACTTCAACGTGATTCTAGATAATCAAACGTGAAACCAAACATGCACTCAGTCACCAACATGGCAACACGTTAATAGTAAACTGTGTTTTGTACCGAGTATAAATTATCATATTCTAGTAGTATTTATTTCTGGTTATATTTTATGAAGTGAAAAGAAATTGTGGTTGAGGCTTGAATGTTAGAGCTTACTCTGAAGCCTCAATTGTGGATTAGAATGCGTGTGAAATTAAAATTATTCCTAAAGTTCGATGACATATTCTAGCGATTTCTTGGTAATGCGTCGGAAAATGCTCTAATTGGAGTATATATTTTGCTAAAACTTTTCATTCACCACCGATTATTTCTTTAATTTTGAAGATTAAACTAAATTGAAGTGAAGGTTTATTTTTTAATATTAACTATGATTTAACCGTTAATTTTTTTGTTGAAATCTTGTTATTTTAAGATGTTATAAATTATAAATATTTGAAGGAAAACAAAAAGAATGAAGATTATTTAGAGAATAGTCATAAGTCTTAATGCTCAAGTAATTGTTCTATGCGATTGATGTTTCCATGAACTGCGCTACAGATTTCGATGAACATTACACTGAAAGATAGGGTTGCAAACTACGGGTGCTTTTTTCAACGTATGAACTACGAAAGAGAATGGTCAATCATGTCTAAGATCAATACTTCCATAAAATATGAATTCCCTTTTTTTTTCTCCCAAAAATATCACACAACCTATTCTAAAATTAATGAAGCCTATGCGTTGATTATGGTAAATTTCATGTCCAAACACTGAAGCTATTTCTTACTGTAAATTTCAGGTCAAAATGCAAAAGTTATTTCGTATTGTTTCAGAAGGGACGCGTTTCAGGTGGAATGAGACGGGAACCAAACACACAGATAATATATATTTTTAATTTTTCTAGTAATAATATTCCTAAAAAAACATGGTGTAATTTTCACAATAATTTCAATATAATACATTCTTAATTTTCGTATATGGGTTGTCCTATGTTCATCCGGCCCTTTAAGCACTTTCTGATTGTCTTGCATGAAAAAGGAAAGGCGTTTCATTATAAAACTATTTCGAGTCTTTGAATACAATAAGGGTTTGTTTCATTTGTTAAAAAATATGGTATTAGATAGTATAAAAATAATTGCTCCACATTTAATTTGAAAAAAGGATCTTGGAACAGTACAATTTAATTTTTTGTTACTCAATAAATCATGGGACAACTTTTTGTCCCAAGTATAAAATATTCAAATCACAAAAATACCCTACCATCATCGTCGCCACCACCACCATTGTTACCCCCATTGCTACCACTGTCGCCAGTGTCGTTGCCACCACCATTTCTACCGTTGCTACTACCATTTTCGCTACCTTCACCACCACCACCACCATCGTTGTTGTCGTCACCACCATTGTCATTACAATTATCGTCACCACCACCACAGTTGCCACCTCCCACCACTGTCATCGCTGCTACCATCATCGTCACTACCACTACCACCACCACCACCGTTCCACCCAACACCCAACCAACACCATTGCTACCACTTCTGTTGCCACCACCACCACCATCGTTATCGTATTAAGATGATTAATATGAATTATATTAAAATTATTAATATTAAAAAGGGTATTACAGTAAATTTCACACTATTGTGCTTGTGTTATCCATTTTTCACTAAACAATGTATATGATAAAAAGTTATTTTGTAACTTAAGTGTTTGTCCTGTATTGTTTTCCTTCTATATTGTACCTTAATGCGTATCACACGCACCCAGAAATATCAGATGTAGCGGCAAACCCTGCAGCTTTGGGCAAATGTATTAACGTGTTATTTGGGTATGAATTCAAAGATGAATTCTCTTAACTTATCCTTCACCTATGAGAAAATCAAGTTGAATTGCCGATGTATAAGAAATTGATTATAGGAGTTTTCATATTGAAAAACAAAGAAAGAGGAAATAGCGTACCTAGGTATATTTGTTTTAATCTTTAAGCAAAAATGAAGTTTTTCTAATTAAATCCATATATGATTTTGTATAAATTTAACAAGTACAATGAACAGGATATTGTAAAATGTGGATTCCTTTTTATCTTTCTACAAAAAGACAAACTACTTTTCTGTATTTGCCAGCTTTCTCATGAGGCAACCCAAGCATTAGGTTTAGGCCTAATTTTCAAGGACTTATATTTAACTTGATATTATGATATAATTAATTATATAAAAAATTAAGTAGAAAAATTAATAGATAAATAATCATTACATCCCCTTTCTAAAAATATACTTTCTATATTCTATAAAAAATTTAAAGTGTTGGAAGTATTATTTTCATGTTGGCTATATATTTGATTCCTCAAAGAGAGTATGTTGTTACTTAGAACCTACATTTTATCTAAGATACATATACAAGTTATCAAAATTTCAAAAAAAGGCCAATTCCGAGTTCGACATCAAAACTAGAAAACCAAAGACAAGTGAGAAAAATATCTAAGTATCAGAGATGAATGAAGATATTGAAGATTTCAAGCAAAAGGATTTGAGAGGACCAAGTCAAATAGCAATTAATAGCGATTATTCAATCACTCGAATTGCGCCAGATGTCAAGATCTTAGATAGGAAATCTTACACGTAGATAGGATTTCTCAATCAGTAGAGGTACAAATCACTAACATACGCTATTTTCTTTGGTTGAAACACACTACACTAAATTTTTGTAACACATACACGCCGCACATTGAACATGACTACTTATTCAAAGAGTAATATGTATGTTTTCACCCGAATTTAATTCAAGTTCTTACATTCATGCCAATTATTTTTTTTTTCTTCGATTTATTCTTCAACTTTTACATTTCTAGCATTTAGTTATTGCACCACTTCTTCTATTTCTTCTCCATTTCTTTCTCTCTTTTTTTTGTTTTACTTTTCGATTTACATTTCTAACCACTTTGAAATTCGGAGTTCATTTATTTTTCATTCGCAATTTATTTTCTTATGCACTTTATAATTCTAGTTGTTTATCATTTTAAAGTTACATTTTTTTTGCTTCTTCCTTTAGTTTTTTAGCACTTTATTTTTCAAAGAGTATTTCTCTTTCTTGCACATTTACAAGTTCATTTTAGTGCATCCCTATTCAATTTGTGCGTTCATCTTCTAATGTTTCATTTGAATAATTGAATTAACTAAAAATTATATTCATATTTAACCTTACAATCTAATGCTCAATTGTGTATATATTCAAGCAATTGTTCAAAATCACAAAGTTGAAATTATTATTAAATTCAATTGTAGCAATGAATATTATATCTTACTCATTAATCAAAATCTTGATTGAAAATATTAAATTGAGATTTTAACTTGACTCATGCCTTCAAGTTGAAAGTAAAGCATTGTTGGTTTATTGATAAGAACTTGCAATTGACACTTGGTTCTAATGTCCCACAATTAAAATATATTTGTTGTTAGAATCAAAAGTGAAAAGTTATCTATTGGACCAAAATGCTCAAATTGAAACGCACAAGACTTGAAACAAATTTCCACCACCAACACCCAAATATAAATCTAGTTATCTCTTTATTTCAATTAATAATAGTCACATGAATTTTTTATTTACACTTCTCAAAAGAAATTAAGGCAATCTTGAACTCATGACATGGATGAGCATTTTCATGGGATCTGAACTCTTTTTAAGTCAAGAGTAAAATGATGAACAATATGCTAACTCTAGCTACTCGGCTATAAGGTGAAAAATAAAGCAACCTTAGGTTCTTTTAGTTTTTGTTAGATTATTAATGCCTATGGATGAGTATATTTCTAAACGATGAATATATGAGCTATTTGTATACTTTTGCAAGTGGACTCTCAAACAGCCTTTTCACTTAATGTACTTTTTGGATCTGTATATTTCCAGCAATTATTAGGTAGCAAAGAAGTTACTACAGACTCTTCCATACAAATATCTAAACCTACAATCCCTCTCAAATGTTCAAATTGTTACTACTTAAGCACAAGAGGAAAGTCCAATCCAAAAGACTAGTCTATTAGGTGGGAGAGCACCTTGACTTAAGTACCACATCAAGCTTTTTATTCTATTCAATATAGGACTCCTAACATTGTCATGCTCTCAAGAGCTGATGTCCATGGCGGCTTCACTCTATCGATACTAACCCGATGGTAGCTGTTTTCACTTTGATAGCTTTACTCACCTATAGTATTCGATATATTGCACCTTATTCTAGCCTATAAGTAGAGCTGAGTATACGGGTCAGGCTACTTGTTTAGGCCTTGCTTGCAAAAGCCTACATAATAAATAGATCGTCAGCCTAAACGCAAGATAAATGGTACTAATTTTTAAGCCTGCGTCCGCATTGCATAACCCACGGGCTAACGACCAATTCACAGCACATGAATTAAAACATGAGCATAATTTTAAAAATGCAATAAAAATAAAAATAAAAATAAATAACAACTACACCAATACAATAAATATTACTAGCACATTCAAAGTCTTACATGCTAAATAAACCAAATATGAAACAATATAAACATAATTTCAAAGTCTTACAAGCTAAATATACCATCCAAACCAAATTTTAAAATCTTATATTTTAGTTGTGCAATGCTTAAGAGAAAGGCATAAAAGAAATCATAAGACAAGAATAAGACACTTAAGAGTTAATATATATTTTTTTAAATTGATATTAAAGCTCACCGGTCGGCCTGCGAATCTGCGAGTAAATTCGTTTAAACCACAGGCTATATGGACCAGGCTAAAAAGTCCACAATCTTAAATGGGCCACATATTTTAGGACCGTAGTCCCTGTAGGTTAAATAGGTGGCCCGCAGGCCTTGGCCCATATGCTCAACTCTACTTATAGGTAGCTCTTTTCGTAGCCTAACTCTTAACAAAAGCACTAATTGTTAGGACTTAAGCACAAGAGGAAAACCGAACCCAAAAGACTAGTCCATTAAGTGGGAAAGCCCCTTGACTTAAGTACCACATCAAGCTTCTTATTCCACTCAATGTGGGACTCCTAGCACAAACTGTTTTGTTTTCTAAAAGAAAACATTGTGGTTGAGGGTTAGAATTAAGAGAACCAGACAGCCAATGTTAACTGCTGGATATATTCAGTGCCACAAGGGGTGCAAGTGTAGAAAAAATGAATACAACAAGCCTATGTGAAAAGCTGAAACATGAATATATCATGGGTTTAAGTGTATTAAGAAGCAATTTAAGATTTAAAACACTACTAACCCAATAGATAATGTACTTAACTAATCTATGCAAAGACAAATGGTCCTCCATCTCTCATCCGTAGAGCATCCCGCTGCATGACTGCCAAATTAGCCCCAATTGCTGAAGTAAGGTCAGTCTTGTTTATCACCTGGAATGAAGTCCAGTCAGAAGTCTAACCAGTTCCATAATCATATTTTGAAATCATCAACAAGGATTGTATACACTATAACAACCAAAGTGCACGATCTATGCAAATAGCACACCTACAAGGAGATTAGCCTGTGTGATTCCAGGACCACCTTCTCAAGGAATTTTATCACCAACAGACACATCTATTATTTAAATGATATAGTCAGCCAATTCCTTGCTAAAATTGGCAACTACGTTATCTGCACAAGAAAGAAACTCAAGTGAATATCCAAAGCTTTTGGGATCAAACTTAATTTCCCTTCCACCCCACAATTCTATTTTTGATGATTTCCACAATCTTAGTGAAGGGTGGTATGGTTTGCTACTAGAGAAGAGAACAGGTTTCAATCTAGAGCTTATAATTTAGTTCTCATTATGTTTAGGTTACATTAGGGTTATTAATGGCCCATTTGGTTTGAGAAAATGTTTTCTATTTTCTTTTTTTGTTTTCATTTTGTAAAAACAATCTAGAGCTTAAAATTATAAACTATCATTTTAATTGAATTTTTTTATTTTATTTAAAACATTTATAAAATTGAATGAGAAATTTATGTTAAAATTTAATAAGGATTTAAATTACGTTAAATTTAAATATTTTTGTAATTTTGTATTTTTTGAAATGTGAAATAATAAAATAATTTAATTATTTTAAAATTATTTTATAAATAAAAATAAATTTTATTATTTTGAATAATTTAAAATATAAAAATTAATAAAATTAGATGCAAACTATTGAAATTAAATATTACTTAAAATAAATTATTATTTTAATCTCTAATAAATAATTTATATTTCATTAACACTTATGTAAGATGAGTTGTTATAGGTATTTAGTATTATTTTTTACTTGTAAGAAGAAAATATACTAACTATTAAGTTCTTAAATGTAGGCATTTTTCTCCTTAATATAATCGTGAAATATTAGCTAATCATAAAAAAGTATATCAATTGTAATAAATACTTAAAAAATGATTTTTTGTCCAAATATTTCAATCAATTTTTCATTAAGGATTTCTAATGATATTTTTTGGTATTTTATGTTGTAAATATGTTACAATTAACATAATATAAAATGAAATTAAATGTCAAAATAATGTATTTTAATTTATGTAAAAAATATATTTCAAAGAAAAGAATAATACAATATAATATGTGTAATTGTAGCATTACACGAGCTTAATAATTTTATTTTTAATTTTTAAAAATTTATATAAAAAAATATTTCCTTTTATTTTGATTAATAAAAATATTATATAGTGAAAATTATTATATACCTAAGTTTTATATTAATTGTGTATATGATATAAATATTCATACAATTTTAAATGAGTTTACCATTTTAATATTATTTAAATATTAAACCGTAGAGTATATATAATTATTAATATATTTAATAACAAAAATAGCTTTATATTTGATGAAAATTTATTTGAATTAATTATAAAATATTTACGTGTGACATATTCACTCTACAACATAATATATAAAACTTTTTTGGCTTAACTATGTTTTTAATTTTTATGAAATGAGCGAATTTTTATTTTAGTCCTTATAATTTTTTTTTGTTTTCATCCCACAAAAATCTAAGATCATTAGTTTTAGTCCCTACTGTTTTGTGACTCTCATTAACTACTTATGTGTTTATTAGAAGGTCAAGTGACCATCCTATGTGCACCCAGTGTCTGTGATATCATGTAAGCATGTGATACCTCTAAATTTGTCAACATAAATTGTTTGAATTATTTAAATTTCAAACTATATAAAGTAGTTTCAATCAATATAGATTAATTTTAATCAACCATATACAAGTTTCAATGCAAAAATATTATTCTAAGCAACAAAATAATAAAAATTATTTTAATTATAATAAATAGAAATTAATTTTTAATTTGAATAAATTAATTTAAATTCTAATTAATTTAATCATGTTTTACTAGAAAGATAATATATAAATTAATTGATTTAGAAATAGTTTTAGAGGTGACGTAAATATGTTGCTTGATTTGAATACAGTAACATTTAGAATAAGTTGATTGTCATTGATTTTAGTAATTACCGTTGCTATATTGATTAATTTGATCATATATAAGTTACAAAGAAAATCTATTATTATAAGCAATCAATTAGTAAAAATTATTTGAATTTTAATCAATACAAAATAATTTTTAATTAATATAATTTATGTTAAATTATAATTAATTTAATCATTTTTTTAAAAGTTAATATATTCATTGATTGAGTTGGATATAATATTGGAGTTAATGTACGTTGTTTGATTTGAATACAATAAAATTTAGAATCAATTGATTATCATTGATTTTAGTTATTATTAATTAATTTACAATAAATATATTATTGTTATTCTCACTTATTTATCACTAATGAAATCCTTCAGAATTTGTTAATATTGTTTCCACTTATTTGTTATTAATAAGGAATGTTCATTTTAAAAATAAAAATCTTGGATTATGTTCAAATTTCAACCTCTTATATATCATTTTACAGAATGTTTTTTAATAAGTTCTTGAATTATTTTTTTTAATAAGAATGGTATTTAACATCGCTAATAATGTTTTTTTAATAACCATTTGAACTATTTTAGTGTATATAAAGTGCTTGAATTATTTTTATTATAAAATCATCACTATAAATTGTTGGAATTATTTAAATTTCAATCAATATATATTAATTTCAAAAAATACAGATTAATTTTATTCTAACTATATCTATTATCTATTGATTATATTATATAAAATAAAGTTCTATCATGTGTCATTTCCGATTTAGTTCATTTTTCACGTGTCAACTTCTACTTAATTAATTTTTTATAAATAAAATATCATAAAATTTATTTATTCATTTATAAAATATAATTGATTTTTTTATTCTTTTTGAATATGTTTGAAATTTTCTTTTATTTTTGACATTTGTATATTGGTATTATTTTGTTGTTTTTACATGTTTGAATAAAGATTTAAAAAGGTAATTTCACAAAAGAAGAAAAAAGAGTATTAATTACTATGCTACAAAAATAAGGTTAACCTTATTTTTTCTTTAAAATTTTAATTTGATATATTAATTACAATACATTTCCATGCATTTCTAATGCATTGTTATTATAATTTTAATGTAAACTTTTTTTTTTACTTTGCATGTTTTTCACTTAATTAATATACAGAATTTGTATTTTATCTAAATCTAGATATTTGTAATTTCTTTTACCTAATTAATTTGGTATGTCTTTGTTTGGACAATTTAAATATCTCCTTTTATACAATAAATCTAAATCTAATCTAGATTTTCATATTTATAATTTAAAATTATATTTAAACTATTGTAAATATTATTTGTATTTTAATTATTTTTAAATAGAATATATAATTTCAATGTGTTAAAATTTTACACCATGGGTTGATATATATAACTCACACTACTGCTATTATACCCTATATATCATCTTATAAAATTAGTATGTTAAATATATATATTTTAAGATTATTTTTCAATATTTTTGAATATTATTTTTTTCATTCACTTTATTTTTTTAATTATTTTGAATATTTTTTTATATCAGTAAATTTTACATTTATTATTTAACAATTGTTTCTCTAACAAAATTTGACACATTTTACTTAACTAGTTTACATTTAATTAGGCACAAAAAAAATTTAGTTCTTTTATTTTATTATCATTAATTGTTTGCTATAACAAATCCAAATCAATTTTTTATGTCTATAATTTCAATATATATTCATATTTTTTCATATTTTTAGCTAAAAATAGGTTTTGTATAGAAAACAATAGAATTTTATTATAAACCTTGATATTTATATGTAAATGGATTAGTATGGAGATTACAAATAAAAAAAAATATCACATGTAGCTTAATATTTTTCATGAAAGTACATTAATGTCTTTGTTGGTTACAAAATTACATTAATGTCTAAAATAGTATGAAAAATAATATTGCATTATAATTTTAATACTGTATCTTTAATTTATTTTTTCAAAAATGTATACATATATTTCTATCTTATTTGTTACCCTCTTATCTAACAAATTTATTAGTGTCTTTTATCTAAATAAATTTAATTTTTTATTTTACCTAATTAATTTATATTAAATTCTATAAAAAATAAATTCAATTTGTATATATGTTTTAATTTTCTCCATGAAATTTAAAATTTATAATCTTAAAAATTTCTAGACACAATACTCTCTCTTATTTATTACCTTCTTAGTTAACTAATTTATTGAAAATTTTCTTTTATTCAAATAAAATTGAATTTTATTTTCCACATAAATATCTATGTATAAATTGATTAATAGTTAAATTATAGATAAATATGCAATGTTAAGGGTTCTTGAGTTATTTAATAGGGGTTGTCTATCCCCATTTGTCATGTGTGTAGAGAGGCTAATTATGTTGCTCATCATCTTGCTAATGTTGGGGTTCATCAATCACAACTTTGGTGTATTTGGCATGACCTTACTCTCCCACTATGAAATCCTTCTTGCTGCATGATAATCTAGAGTGATCTTCTTTGTATTTCTTTTCCAATGAATCAAAAAAAAAAAAAAGAAGTTATAGATAAATATAACATATGAGAGTGAACTTTTGACATAAAAGCACATTAATACCTCAATTACTTAAAAAATCATACTTTATTATATAATTTTTTTTATCTTTTTATAATTTATTGTTATAATAATTTCAATATGGATATATTTTTTTATAGTATCTTCTCACTCAACTAATATTTATTAATTTTTTTAAAAAAATGAATTTTTTTCACCTAATTAATTTATATTTAATCACATGACAAAAAAATAGGCTTAAGTTATGTGTATATATAAAGTATATACAAATGCAAATATATATATTTATAAAATATTTTTGAAAACACATGTGTGAATATATATATATATATATATATATATATATATATATATATCCATATTCATCATTTTTATATATTTTAAATATATATACTAACATATATTTTTATAAAATTAAAAATATATTAAAATATATTAAAATCATAATAATATAAAAAATTAAAGATTGTAAACTTAACACCTGTGCAAGGCACAAGTAATTACACTAGTTATATTTTATATGATTGATCCTTATTTATTTAATAAAAAAAATCATCAAATGGTATCTTGAGGTATTTTATAATATTCATTTTGTGATTGATAAATATTAGATATTATATGTATATTAAGTAATATAATTTATAATTATATGAATTCATGATGGGTAAAAATATTATAACTCTTTATGAATGGATATCATATGAATTATTGCAACTTATCATGAAGGTAAGTTCTATCTCCACTTTTTTATAAATATTTACCTTAAAACTCATAATTGTCACTTTTAAATAATTACATAAAAGAATCTTATATATCCAATTTTTAATGTATCAAACTAAGTGTATATTAATGTCTTCAAGAAATACACTTTTTGTTCTTTTAACTTTATTGGATTTTAGTTATTGACACAGTTGCAAGTCATAGTCATTCAAGATTAGTTTTCTTTTGTTTAATTTTAGTGCACAATAATTCTTCGTCTAAGAATATAATTAAAAAATTAGGTTGCTTTTTTTTTTTTTTTATTGGGATGGGTTATTTCCCGTACATAGTGAACTTTTAAACCTTACATAAGTACACGTTACTTGTGCAGACTCGTTAAATTCTTTTTAAGTCTTTAAAATTTTTCTAACTAACTAAAGTTAATAGAAACTGTCTTTGCATTATAATTTGTTTTTAAATTTTCAGTTCCCTTTCATTGAAATCCCAATTATGATACACAAATATAAAATAAAATAAAACACACGACTTTATTATTAACAGACCTTGATCATATTGTACAAGGTACTTGCAATAAAATAAATTTATAACCAATCCAATTTACTAACAACTTATGATCAACTTTAGTCTATGCTGCTGTTAATGTTCTTCCTACATTAAACCCATTTCCAAATTAATGAACCTGCAAAAAATAGAAAAGATGAAATTAAAAAGAAAGGTAAACAAAAGGTCAACAATGGTAATAACAAGTGAATATAATGGGGAAATATTTTAATAAAATTAAAGTAAAGGTCCATTAAATATAATAATATCAATTTGGTCTTAAAAAGAGAAATTTCAAATTAATTTAATCTCTCAATCATAAATATTGACATTAATTTTTTTATATATATGTATCAGTTTTTTTATGTACCATCACAACAATAAGATTTGAACCCAAAATATCATGCAAGCTATCCAAATCTCTTATTATTAAACCAACTCCAGTGAGTTTTTATGTATGTATCCTCAAAACACATTTCATAGAATTTTTAATTGAAGGGTTAAATTAATGATATTTTCTTCAATCCAGAACCTAAATTGACGTCAGGATTTAAAAAAAAAAAAAAACTTACATCTGTGGGGGATTGAAATATTTGCTCACTCATATGATCATCATGATTCCTTTAAATAACAAATAGAAGATAAAAATATTAAACATATATAAAAACCTAGAGAATTTCTTTTGAAAAAATTTCGGTTGAAGAAAGTGGCATTTAATTTATATGTAAGTTTAAAATTGACCCATTATTTAGCTGCTTAACATATTTCCCAAATTCATAACTTGAATCTTTTTTGGGTAAAATGAATAATTTAATGTAAGTAACTTGAGTCTGACTTATTTATTTAATATAAGTTATTTTTAATTCTTAATTCGATCTTTTTAAAAACCTACATAACATGATTTGAAATCTATTTAAAAGTATATTTCATAATTTAACCTTTTAAATAGGTAAAAAATTAAAATAAGACAACGGGCATAGGTTATACAAGTCAAGGGGATTTAAACTTTAAAATGAATTATTAAATATATAATTTCAAAGCATTATAATAAAAATTTGAACGCATTAACAATAGAATTATTATTACAAGCTTGCATATTATTGATGTTGTCGTTGTTGTTATATTAAGTTTAAATACTTTTTTAATAACTTAAAGTTTGACTTTTTAACTAAATAATATTTTTAAAATCTTGGTCTGACATATTGAATAATTAAACACAATCTAATATGGGCTTGATTTTGGTTAGATAATGGTTTCTTAAGGAGCAAGTCTGGCCTGTTTTTATCCCAAAAATAAGGGACTTTGATTATTAGAAAACTTTTTAAATTCAAGAGAGATAATTATATATATTTAAAACATGAAAATATCATTGTAGGTTTTGAAATAAGAATAAGAAGCTGTAAATTAATATTTCTCATATAATTTATTTATTGAAAGGGTGAAAAAAGTTATATACAGATTATAATAAATTCTTCTTTGTATTGGTTGTATGTGGGGGTTTTATGGTTTTAACGGGATTAATGGTCGTGTAACAGGGTGGGGCTATGCTAATATGTGATATATGTACTCTGCCTCTTTTTTTCCAATTCTTGCAGCCCAAGTTAGAATGTGTTTAATAAGAATCATTTGTTTTAAAAAAAAAAGATTATAATAAATTCATAATTGACTATGAGACCAGTGTGTATGGTGTAATTACTGTTTTTGTAAAACTCAAACAGTCAAATTTCAACATGGCATCATTTTTTACTTTGATCTTGCTTCCTTTCTATCAGTTTAATCAGGAGAGGACTCTTACTGTCTGACACATTATTTGTAATATATTTTTTTACTGTTGGTTAAAATTTATTAAAAACTACAAAATTATTAACGAGATTTATA
Source organism: Spatholobus suberectus (assembly GCA_004329165.1). Taxonomy (NCBI): domain Eukaryota; kingdom Viridiplantae; phylum Streptophyta; class Magnoliopsida; order Fabales; family Fabaceae; genus Spatholobus; species Spatholobus suberectus. The sequence continues at coordinate 60,492,173 of CM014733.1, read as the reverse complement.
AACTTTTGTAATTTTTAATAAATTTTAATCAATAATAAAGAGTGTGTTTAAAAGAAAGTGTATTCACACTTGGATATTAATCAATTATAAAATTAACGTTAAATCCTTTTTCTTTTTGTTAGTATTTGTCAAATTCGTGATTCAAATGTTAAGAAGTATTTGTTTTTTTGTTAGTTTTTGAATCACTGTATAATTCAAAAAGTTTCATAGCAACAACTATGAGAATTCTCTTTAACTTAAAAAGGAAAATACTATTTGGTACGAAACAGTATTCATACTATAACTTCGTCAAAATCTATCTATATATTTTATTAGTTTTTAAATTAATACTTATTTGAAGGAAGATCATTAGTCCTTATTTAAAATTCGTCGTGTATTTCGTATACTGAATAGCTTTGCTGATTAAGAAAAAAGAATTTTGTTGTTACTAACAAAGATATTCCTACGTCTAATCCCACAAACTTTAAAACGACTAAAGATAGGCACACTAATTTGTGTATAATAAAAATTTTAAATTAATTTTAATAAATAATTCACCATATTTTATACATATTTTAAATTTAAACAAAAGTAAAACTAAAACTAAAACTTATAATTTGTACACAAACTATTCAAAAAATTGGATGAGCATGGGATTGGATCAAATTATTAATTTGATTAACTATTTAGTGAAAAGCATATTAAGTTGAGAAGAAAAAGGTTTAAAACAAGCGTTAATAAATAGAGAGAAATTTTATTTATACAAAGTTATAAAACCTTTATAACAAATTTGTGAGAGATAGGAATAAAAGAGAGAAATGTAAAATAAAATAAGTCACGTGATGAAGAGAGATAAAGAGAAAAGGAAATATCAGTTGTCTATACGAATATAATATCTATAAATAAATAAATAAGAGAAAAATTTATTAGAAGAAAATATTAATAAAAAAAGAAGAAGAGTTATTCTATGTATACCTTTTGTTTCAAGCTTCATTGGAGATTAATTAGGAGAAAGACCGCTTTGAGCATTCTTCTTACCACCCTTTTTGTCATCCTTCTTTTTGTCTTCTTTCTTTTTATCATCTTTCTCTTTATCCGGAGGTGGCTGCTTGTACCCTATACTGTTTGACGTTTTTCTCGGATCAGATCCTCCCATGATGAAAGAGATTCAAATTTTAGTATCAATAGACTCCCAAAATTAACAATATTGTTTAATGTGTCTTGGAGGGTCATATTGTAGTTGGCCTTTATTTATACTACCACCCTAGTGTGTCCATGCATGCAAGAGACATGCCTCGTAATTCATGGTAAATTAGCCACATGTTAGAAATGCTCATAACCTTGAAACTTTCTAGTGATTTTAGATAGAAAACCGCGTAGTTATCAGAAGGAAATTAGGATTTAGTTTGTTGGCAGAAAATAAAGAAAAAAAGGGAATTCATTTTAAGGCCACAAGAAACTACGTGTAAAAGATGATCAGAGAGATTGTTCAGTGCAAGATCACATTATTAAATTGAAAACCGTTTCGGTCACCAACATGGCAACACGTTATTAGTAAACCATGTTTTGTACCGTGTAAATTATCTTATTCTGGTAGTATTTAGTTCTGGTTATATTTTATGAAGAGAAAAAATAATTGTGGTGGATATTGGAATGTTAGAGCTTAATCTCAAGCCTCAATTGTGGGTAAGAATGCGTGTGAAATTGAAATTATTCCTTAAGTTCAATGACACATACTCCCGATATCTTGGTAAATTACATGTATATGCGTCGGAAAGACGCTCTTTTCAGTAAACAGAACATATAAATATGGTTAGAATAAAGAAACATAGTATATATTTTGCTTAGACTTTTCATTCACCACCGATTATTTCTTTAATTTCGAAGATTAAACTAAATTGAAGTGAAGGTTATTTTTTAATTGGAAATTGATTAATGGTACAAAATCTAGTCGTACGAAAGTGAACGAACGTTACGTGTTATTATTCTATTGGAGAATGATTTTCATTCTCTCTCCCCTTTGAATGGTTATGCTTTTCTTTATTTGTTGATTTCAAATTCGGGAGTTTTCGTGCAAATTCTTTTCCTACTATATAGCATTACAGTTTTAACTATGATTTAACCGTTAATTTTTTTTTGTTAAAAGCTTGTTATTTTAAGACGTTATGAATATTTGAAGGAAAACAAAAAGAATGAAGATTGTTTGAAGGTCTAATTAAGAATACTGTCATAAATCTTAATGGTCACGTAATTGTTCTATATGATTGATGTTTCCATGAACTGTGCAACAGATTTCGATGAACATTTTACGGAAAGATACGCGTGCTTGAACTACGAAAGAGAATGGTCAACCATGTCTAAGATCAATACTTCCATAAAATATGAATTCCCTTTTTTATCTCCCAAAAATATCACGCATCCTATTTTTAATATCACGTCAAAAAGCTGAAGCTGTTTCTTATAGTAAATTTCAGGTCCAAATGCAAAAGTTATTTCTTATTGTTTCATAAGGGACACGCGTCAGGTGGAATGAGACGGAAACCAAACACCCGGATAATATATATTTTTAATTGTTCTCTAATAATAACATTCATAAAAGAAAAGTTAGTGTAATTTTCACAATAATTTCAAATGCATTCTTCATTTTGTTGAATGGGTAGTCCTATATTCATTTTGTCCTTTGAACACTTTCTGACTGTCTTGCGTGAAAAAAGAAAAGCGTTTCATTATAAAATTACTTCGAGTCTCTGAATATAATAAGAATATCAGATGGAGCAACAGAGCTTGCAGCTTTGGGCAAATGTGTTAACGTGTTATTTGGGTATGAATTCAAAGATGAATTCTCCTAACTTATCCTTCACCTATGAAAAAATCAAATTGAATTACCGATGCATAAGAAATTGATTATTGGATATTTCATATTGAAAAAAAAGAAATGGAGAGGAGATAGTGTACCTAGGTATATTTGTTTTAATCATTAAGCAAAAATGAAATTTCGAAATATTTTCTAATTAAATCCATATATGATTTTGTATAAACTTAGAAAGCACGATGATCAAGAAATTGTAAAATGTGGATACCCATTTATCTTTCTAAAGAAGACAAACTACTTTTCTATATTTGCCAATTTTCTTAGAAGGCAAACTAAGTTGTTGGAGATCTCACATCGATTAGCGATTTGACCGAAATAGAATATAAATAGAAAGCAACCCTCACCTCTTGAGTTAGTTTTTGGGGTTGAGTTTGGCCTAAACCTAAAATTGTAAAATGATATTAGAGTCTATCTTAACTATTGTTGTTAGGCTTATTAGGCCACCCCATATTAGGCTGTTATTGGACCACCCACATATGTTTAATCCTATAAACTTAAATGGGGGACAACCATCACCTCAAACAAACATTGGGTTTAGGCCTCCTTTTCAAGGACTTATAATTAACTACATATTATGATATAACTAGATATTAGGATATAATTAATTATATGAAAAATTTAAGTAGACAAGCTAATAGATAAATAATTGTTGGGAAATATGAGGGGATAAAATACCAAAAACAATTGCATGAATGGGCCATGAGCAAAGCACACAGTGAACTTGACACCACATCTAATTTAAAACCTTAAGGCACCATGTTTATGGATCTTTGTTACTTATATGTTATTTGACTTGCCCATTCTTATCAAATGTGGGACTTCATATTCACATTTGTACTCCAATAATCTCCCCTTTAAGTGTGAGTCTCTTTCACATTGTATCCTCCTCATCAAGCTGAAGCCTTTTTATCCACAAGTATTTAATGGTAGCCCTTAGAGCTTAACCATTGCTGCCAATATGGTAGCTCACATCAAGTGAACCACACAAGCCTTAAGGCGTCAGGTTTATGAGTCTTTGTCACTCATATGTTACTTAACTTACCCTTTCCTACCTAATGTGAGACTTATATTCACACTTGTACTTCAACAATAATCATTTAACCACCGACATGGATCATTTAATCTTGAGTCTGAATCTTAGGTACGCAATTGCGTTAAATACTCGAGGAAAAAGCTTTACTGCTTAGTGATCCTATCTGACTTAAGCAAAATTGCCTCACGTAAAAGATATTTGTGGTCATGCCCTTTTTAAATATATATTTTCTATATTCTACCAAAAATTTTAAAAAAATATATATGTATTAGCACATAGTTATTATTAGTTTGTATTTGTAGTATAGAATTAACTTTTTTCCTACATATGTTTCGAGTCCTTGCCTAGGTATTATCATAGTTCATTTTCATGAGCTGAAATCCTTAACATATATAACATGGAACAAGTTAACTCAAACTTAAACTTGCTTATTACTTAAGCAGCATTATGTTGGGTTTTCCCCTTATATATCTAGTAATCTTTCTATTTCAATTTCACTTAAATTTTTTACTTACACTTCTCAAAAGAATTAAGACAATCATGAACTCATGACATGGATGAGTATTTTCATGGGATTTGAACTCTCTTTTTAAGTCGAGAGTAAAATGATATACGTCTTTTTCGTGAGAGATACAACTCACTTACATTGCACTGCTCATGATGATTACACTTATTAATTTTAAAAAATAAATTTTGATTATAAAAGTTCATAATTAAGAATCTTTATGATTTTATATTTAAGGCTAAATTACCATTTTGGCCCCCAATCTCTTTAGTAAATTTTATTTTGATCTTTTATCTTGTAAAAGTTTCGTTTCGATCTTTTATTTTTTAAATATGGCTCAAAATTGTACTTCCGTCAACTTTAAACTAACATCATTAATATTAAAAATAAGATAGTGGCGGTTTTTAACTGCCACTATAATTTTTTTTATACAATTTTAAAAATAATGAATTTTAACATAGTGGCGATTTTTAACCGCCATTAACAATTTTTAAATCAAAAGAACCAACCAATTATACAATGTTGTTCAAGAACTTCTACTCCATCAATCTTATTTTTTCTTATGATCCCAACCATGGACAGGACTCCATCCTCATCAAACACCATCATAATCCACCCTGACATCATCCAATCCCACACCTCATCTGACTCGACAGTCCCAACCTCGCCTCCGCCACCTTTCACTTGTGCAGCCTTTGCACCGAACACCACCTCTATTGAAACCTGTCTTTTCCCACGTCATCCGAATAGAAACCCGCAAGGGCTGGTTCCTCTGTATATTTTGTTGTACTAAAGCCTAAAGGACTACATTATGAAAGTTTATTCCATGGAAGTCAAAACCTACTACTTAGGACAAGACAAGATATGCCTTTCAAGTTAAAACTAGATGGAAGTTTTTATTATTCCAAGATTTCTTTACATTGGAATGCACTCAAAGTCCTTTTATACATCAAAGGGATAATAAGGTCCAAAAGAGCAATAGATCTTAGCCTACCATAAGGAAGTATGTGAATATTCTTTCTTGCAAGTACTTCGATGATGATGTTTGTAGTTGCAAAGCTATGGTAAGGGTGCAGCAGTAGATTGAAACGATGCGGGTGTCACCGCCAGCATAGAAGAGAGAGTTGGTGCAAAGATGAAGGAGTATGTGCCCTCCATAGCTACACATCAAACAAACCTTGGCGGTGGGAGCTACCTCCATTGCGGCTCACCGTGACGATGAGAGAGAAAGAGGTTGGGAGGGAGAAAAGGGGGAAGATGACAAGGGAGCATAAAAGAAGAGGAAAGATAAAGAAAAAAGAAAGATTGTTTTGTGGTGGTTTTTAATCGCCATTATTTTAAGATTATTAACGGTGTTAGTTTAAAGTTGATAGAAGGACAACTTTGAGCCACATTTAAAAAATAAAGGACCAAGGCAAAACTTAAAAAAAAAAAAGAACCAAAATAAAATTTACTAAAGAGATAAGGGACCAAAATAGTAATTTAGCCTATAGTTAATTATAAATTTTGCATAACAAAACTAAAAGAATAAAAGTTTAATACATTTTTTATTAAGTTTAATAACAAAAGGCCTCACTTAGCCTTTAACTTTAGACCTTTAATATTATTGTGTTGCCCAATTTATTTCTCCCCCATTTTCTTAAATCTAAACAATCTCCCTCTAAATATGTTTTATGGACTTCTTTTTCCCATCAATGAATTTCCTGATATAGGAACAAAAAACAAATTCAACATAATATTTTCTTTTCATAGTTCTAGTTTTCTCCGTGGTTGGTAAATGGCTTCAAATTGGAATGAGTTGCTAGTGTAGGAGGCAGGACAAAAGAAGTTAAAAGAGTGAACTAAAAATGTCCATAAAGGAGCTTCGGTGGTTAGTGGATGGCTTTAATGCAGTATAGAATCAGAGAGAAAGAAAAGAGGTGGCATCACAAGAGGAGGACAAGAGACATGGTTGAATTCCAACATTTGACAGAAGATTTGGAACTCACAAATGTACCTGCTCTCAAGAGGAATACACTTTATACGAGGCTGATGACTCATCCATGAGCAAACTAGATAGATTCTTATTGTTAGAGAGATTGACTGTAAATAGTAGACATTGAATAGAGACATCATGTTTCTGGAGTTGTTACTGAACATAAAGGAAACCGTTTTTGAAAGAAATGTTAATGACGTTTCTTCCCTGTAGCTGCTTCCCATGCCTGTAACACATGATTCACAATTTCTTCTACTCCAATCTTATGCTTCACCTGCACAGAGATATGCTAATCAAGTTAAGAAGGAAAGGAGTGAAAAATTAAAGGATTGTGGTTCAAGACCATAATAAAGATGCATGTATGGATACTCAAAAAACAATTCGATTAGGATGCTAAAAATTGGAAAGCTGAAAAAAGATTCCAATGCTATAAGGAGAATGGTGGGTTGAATAAGGCGAAGCTCACAACAAGCTATGTTTTTACTTCCTTTAAAATGTTAAAGGGAAGTGATGTGCACAATCTTCTGTGTGCACGAGCACACACATTACAAACACACATAAGGTGCGTATCAAGTAAAAACATGAGAAGTACAAATCTTAATCAATGTCCTCTATATCAAGCGGGAGGGTGAAAGGAGTTAACCTGCCATTTAATTTTACATGAATGGTCAATACTCAATATCAGTTTGACTTAGATCTAATTTTGACCATCCATTTAAGATTGAATAGTCAAAGATTAGTTCTTATATTTCATTCTCTCACTCATAGTTCTAAATTGTGATCCGCAGCCGCAATTGCAGTCGCAATATAAAAGTTTTTAGACTTACTACAACCGCATCGCGATCGCAATTGCGGCCGTATTTTTCTGCAATTTCCCACAATGTCAAGGATTACAACGAAACCGTAACCGCGACCACAACCGCAATTTAGAACTATGTTCACTTAATATACCCCTTCTGTATATATAATCTTCATACTCCGCAATAGTTAGAGGCAGAAGTAAGTTTTGAGTTAGAAAAATCGATTTGCATAAACCCTGATGCACTTTAGTAATTCAAATAAAATAAACAGCAGAACTTCAACAAGTTTTTGTCATCATGCAGGATACAGATTCTTCTTATAGCATAATTCAATTGTTTATTTAGTAATGGATTTGATCCAAATATTTTAGAAATTGTATACTGTTTTCAATTTCATAATATATATGCATTGCACACAAGATAGTGATTGATGAACAATATGCTAAGGCTAGCTACTCGGCTATAAGGTGAAAAATTTTTGTTCACGACGCGTACACTTTCACTTTTGGGGAATTCAAACACACACTTAGAAACACATGCACACTCTCACCTTTCACGGATACCACTCACACATACAACACTCACCATTCTTACGAAACTTCTTCACACATTGCTAAGCACTTTTACTCGCATCATATTTTTGGACTCTCGTCTCGGCTCCTATATACATACACGCACACACTTATTACTCTTCCTTCACTCTCGCATACCCTCCTCACACAAGGAAATGATCACACATGCATACATCCTTTCCTCACCTCACTCACGAAAGGGTAAACTAGTAGCAGCAAACCAACACGGTCTCAAGCATTATAACGAACACACTCTTTTTGCACACTCCACCTAGCACTTCCAATCCAAACTTGAGCCAGAGAGTCACCTCATGCGAAATTCAGAAGCATTAGATCATGAATCACTTGAACATACCAAGCACCGACTCTGAACCGCTGCCTGTAGTCACACGCTAGAAGCTTCATCACTGATTCTGAACCGCTGCACACTAGCCATCTAGCTCACCATTGCAAACTCACCGTCGTCAAAACTGCCTCCCCGATCATGTTCCGGAGCCGTCACAATAGACCAAGTAAGTCACAAAACCATAATATGATGCTTCATTCTTCGTTTGTTCTTTGTTAATGTTGGGTCTAAATGTTTTATCACTGTACTCCTTTGTTCATATATGGTGTGTTTGTCATATTCTGCCTTTTCTTCTTTATTACTTACGCTTGATTTGAACGTACATTGGACGTGAATGATGCGTTGATTGCTTTTGGGCCAACAAATGCTTGACAACTATGTTCTAAAGCCCCTGCACGAGCACGACCTTGTGTACCTCTGTAGCCATGTTTTCTTTGTCTTTACTTACTTATATTTTGTTATGGTATAATTAATGATTAGTGTGAAATGTCCATGTGCCTGACGTGAAGTCCATATGATTTTAATGGTGTTATTTTATTGTCATTTCTTATTGTCTTAAATATAATAAACTTAAATTTGTTTCTTTTTTATTATGCTTTCACGTGTATAAGAAAAGAAGAAATAAGAAAAATATGAATCAACATAATAAATTTCAATTCTTTTTTAGTTGTTCCCCTTTTTAATTAGCAATAATAACCATAAAAATAAAAGTAAACTACATTAAGAATGAAGACATTTCGTAATCTTAAGAAATTAATTATAATTGAGTTTGTTTTTTAAAATAACACAATAAAAATAAAAAATGGGTTGATTAGATGTGACATCTTCTTCACTCGTTAAGTTCTTAGAACACAAGTTGTGACAACTTGATAGTTCTAAGACTTTTAAAAATAAAATATTTTGTAACTATTAAAATCAAATTTTATAATTTAATCAAACATTAAAATGACAATAATCCATAATTATAAACACCAACAAATTTATCAGTTTTATAATATAAAATGATAAAATAATAATAATAAAGAAATGATTATTTGAATGTGACATTCTCTTAATTCTAAGGTTTAAGGACGCAGGTTGTGACAACTTATTGTCTTAAAGCTCTTCTCTCAATAAAGAACCTTTTTTTAAGAAGAAAAATAAAAATCAATTAAATCAAGTTTTACAATTTAATTAAAGTTTGGTAATAATGAAATCTTTAAAAGAGAAATGATTAATTGGATGTAACATCTTCGTAATCTTAAGATTTTAAGGCATAAACAGTGATAGTTTGATGTCTTAAAACTCTTTTCTACAACAACAATAAAACATGTTAAACTAAATTTAATTGTCATAAAAATAAAATATTAAATCAAAATTAAAATAATGGATTGGCTTGGGTGTACTTTTTTGTCAATTTTATGTTTTAGGACATATGAGCCGTGACAATTCAGAAATCCTAAAATAAAAATAAAAATAATAAAAGTTAAAAAATGACAACACGCAAATATTTTCTACAAAAGAACTACATAAGTCTGATTCTCCATTGTACTGGGAGATACGTAGGAACAGAAGACCATTTCTGTCGATTTCAAAAACAATAAATTTTAAGATAAATGAAAATCTTTTTTTTTTTACAATAAAAAAATTCTTTTTTTACAATTATTTATAGGGTGAGATAAATATTTTGAAATCACTAATAATTTGCTTAATCAATTAGAGGTAACCGTCTTTATGACGGACGTTATAGGATGCTAATACCTTCTCTTCACGTAATTGACTCTCGAACCCAAAATCTGATTTCGTAGACCATTTTTTTTAGGTTTTTTTAATGTTTTTCCTTAATAAATATTGGTGACGACTCTCTTGTTTTTAAAACTTTTTTTTGCCGTTCCGCCGCAACTCCGGTTGCAACAGTCAATACTCAATATTAGTTTAACTTAGATCTAATTTTGACCATCCATTTAAGATTGAATAGTCAAATATTAGTTCTTATATTTCATTCGCTCACTTGATATACCCCTTCTGTATATATCATTTTCATACTATGCAATAGTTATAGAGGCAGAAGTAAGTTTTGAGTTAGAAAAATCGATTTGTATAAACCCTGATGCACATTAGTAATTCAAATAAAATAAACAGACAGAACTTCAATAAGTTTTTGTTATAATGCAGGATACAGATTCTTCTTATAGCATAATTCAATTGTTTATTAGTAATGGATTTGATCCAAATATTTTAGAAATTGTGTACATTTTCAATTTCATAATATATATGCATTACACACACAGACAAATGCCTGTGGTAAAATACCTAAATTTTAATTATAAATAGTCACACATTGCCTGCTTATAAAACAAATCTAAGTTTCACGACACAAAACAACACTCAATCAATTTTCTCAGAATTTATCTGATGAAAGCTCTTATTATGGGTCAATATCATTGGTGTGTGAACAACTCAATGTCCATTTGTTTTAAAATTGGGAAGAATTGATTTTGATAGAATTAATTTTAAATTGTTGAATGTAATTGGGATTTGTACCCATACTAATCGCAGCTACAGATTTTGCATTAGAACATGTGCATGATGTGGAGAACTAATTCTTGGCCCTCAGTTTGTTTAAACAAGGGAAAATGCAATTCAAAAACAAAGTCACAAAGGTAAGGTGTTCCTTGGTTTTATGCCTACACATGATTTTAAGGTTAGGCCGCTTATTTTATATTAATGGTTCCTTATTTAATTCTAAGACAAAAGCAGAGTACTTTTGTTCTTTTAATTTTATTTTTATTTAATAAAAAATCAATTGCTTTAAGTGTGATAAACATCCACGCATTACAAGGAAGCATAGTAACTTATAACATATAAAAGATGGCATACATTTTTCTCGGGAAGATGACACTTCTCTTTCAAATTTATTACTTGTACCCTTTCTTTTTTACTCAATACAGTGCAATAAAAAGAGTAAAATTGATTCAGAGACAAAGCTATCATAACGCAACATATAAAAACCCAACCAAATTCAACATGATAGTGATTGATGAACAATATGCTAAGGCTGGCTACTTGGCTATAAGGTGAAAAATAAAGCAGCCTTATTTTTTTTAGTTTTTGTTAGACTATTAATGCCTACCGAATGAATATATTATCCTGTACTGGATGACCGAGGCCAAAAACGTGGCAGCCTTTGATACAAGTGTCAGGAGTAAGACATCACAAATTTTTGTTGTCCCTACTATCAAATTACTTGTATTGATCGTTGGTGGTTTAACACTAACTTTAACGTGTCAATGTTGACTCTAATATTAATTAGGGGTGTAAATGGCCCGGATTGGGTTGGGTTTACCCCTATTTAAAACCCAACGCAATTAAATTTAATCGAGTTAGGTTGGGTCGGGTTCAAGCTTTTTTTTTTCAATGACCCAACCCAACCCAACCCGACCGGTAATCGAGTTGGGTAATCAGGTCACGTACAAAATTTGAAATTTTCAAAAAAATCACAAAAAATAGAGAAAAAAAAGGAAAAATACATCTAATGCATGTTCAAATTAAAATACAAGTTCAATCACACAAATCCAACACTGACAAGAAAAATATTCTCTATGTATCAAATGAAATGTGAATAACTTAATTAGTTAATTAAGTAAAGTAATAATTTTTTTTATTAATTAATAAGAGGGTGGGTTGGGTCGGGTTAATCGGGTTTGAAAATGTCTCAACTCATGACCCAATCCAAACCTAATTGGGTCTGTTGAAAAAAACCCAACCAAACCCGATAACCTAACACAATATGCCCAAATGTAATTGGGTTGAGTCGGGTTGGTCGGGTCGGCGGGTTGGGTCCGACCCACTTACACTCCTAATGTTAATTTTGATTCTGACACGTCATTTAAGTACTGACACGTTGGAGTCAATGGTAAATAACTAACGATCAATGCAAAAGATTTGACAACAAGACCAAAATTGCATATTTTTAAAAATAAGGAGACTAAATGTCTCTAAAAAAAAGAGGTCTAATATTGCGGATTGAAAAAAATTGGCAGATCAAAAATGCAATTTAGCATATTAACTTATTGTTCATACTTTTAACACATTAATCAATATCTTTATCAATCGTTTGATTACTTAGGAACAAGGTTTTTTTTTATCCACTATAATTAGGACTCTTGACTCTCCAATAGATTCTCAAAGTATCCCACACACTTTGGTCGTGGATGTGTTATGTGAGAATCAAACACAAGTCTTCTATCACAAACTTAACGTGTGTTGCCAATTGAGTCACACTCATTACGTCAAAAAACAAGTTTTGATCTAAAGACATTGATAAATATATGTTTTATTTATATTTTTTGTCCTCTAGCATTAATGTTATGTTCGATAATTTATGCAATAAAAAATAAAATCCTACGCACCATTTGAAAAGTTTAAGGTACCCACGTTGCTAAAGGTACGGGCGTATGGCGTACGTTTATATATAACTACTTAACTAGTAAGATTGTACCATTTTATACGCGCTTTCTATTTGTATTACTTGTCCTGTGTAGTTTCCTTCGTTTTGGCATTCTCCTTAATTTCATGTTTTCACTTTACATAGCAAACAACGGGACCATGATTACCCTCTCTACATCTTCTATACCAAACAAAGACACAGTAGAAAGTTTAGCATGATGAGTTCCATTCTCCCATAACTAATGTTATTAAAACCAGACCGGTCATTAAACCGGTCAAGACACTAGTTCAATGTTCAATAGTTTAATCATAATTAAACCGTGGTCGAATCGATATTAATAAAATAATAATAATAATTAAATAATACATAAAATAATATTTAAAAAAACATAATATCATAACTTTATAATACTAAAAATTATAAATAAGACATAATTTTATAGGTTCTTTATATTTACAATACCTAGAAAAGTACAAATCAAATATGTCAAGATACTTAAGTATAAGTTTTAACTATACATATCAACATTTATTAATAAAAACAAGTTTATATTTAAAATAAAAAAGAAAATGATAAATACTTTAGGTTGGTTTTTATTTTTTTTAAGAAAAAAAATTAAAATAATGTTGTATTAAACATTTTTTTTGACCTGCTGTGAACCGATTTTTGGTCAGTTTTTGACCATTTTTGACTGGTTTTCCAATTCTTTAACAGGTTTTTCTTCAGACCGATTTTGTGGTTTATATGAATCGGTCAGATGACTGATTTACCAGTTTTTCAATCTGACCGGCCAATCCGGTCTGGTTTTCAAAACATGGTAGAACTAAAGCTAGTTATGATGAAACTTATGATGGCTCAAGACAAGGACAAACTAGCTTAGAGCCTGGCGCCAATTTGGCTAAATGTTGAGAGGAGAGAAGCAAAGGAGAAACTGTTCCAAATGTCGTAGCAGAGCAAGGTATTTTCTCAACATGACAATCCTTCTTATTTTTTTCAATCATTTCACTAGCTAATTCATTCATTTTCATGTGCTAGTTTTGATATGGATTTTAAAATTTGTTATTATTTATTGTTTAATTTTTTGGGTAATATTTTGTACCTTCCCTCTCTTAAATCTTCCATCAATATTGTAGGAAAATGTCGTCTATAGACTATCCCTACCCACATAGGAAGAACGTAAAGTGATTTATTATTATAGTTATTAGAAAAATAATAATAATTTGAAAATATTTTTTATATGATTGATCTTTCAATGATTTAATATAGACTTAAATATGTTTTTAGTCTTTTAAATTTAGAATAAGTTTGTTTTTGGTCTCCCAAATTTAAAATTAATCTTTTTAGTCTTTGCAATTTGAAAAAAAACATGTTTTACTCTCTCAGATGATAGGGGTAGATTAAGTCAACTATACAATATCAGTTGAGTTTGGTGTGATGTTTTTACTAACAAAGACACTAGTAGGTGAATTTTGTGTGACAAATTCAATAGTAAGCGAGTTTTGTGTGACAAATTTACTAATGGTATTTGAATAGAGGAACTAAAACATGTCTTTTCAAATTATAGGGACTAAAAAGATTAGTTTTAAATTTGGGGATTAAAAACAAAGTTATCCCAAATTTAAAAAACTAAAAACATGTTTAAGCCTTTAATATAAAAATCATTAAATGATATATTGAGGTATCTATATTCATTTTGTGATTGATGAATATTAGATATTATATGTACATTAAATAATGTAATCTATGATTGGAGAAAATATTACAACTTTTTATGAATGGATATGATATGAATTATTGCAACTTATCATGAAATGTAAGTTCTATATCTCTACTTTTTCTATAGATATTTGTCTTAAAACTCATAATTGTCACTTTAAACAATTACTTAATTCCCATTAACTCTTGAGAAAAAAAAAAAACTTATCTAATTTTTAAAGTATCCAACTAAGTGAATATTAATGTCTTCAACAATTACACCTTTCCTTCCTTTAACTTTATTGGATTTCCTTCAACAAAAAAAAAAAAACTTTATTGGACTTTAGTTATTGACACCGTTGGAAGTCATAGTCATGCAAGATTAGTTTCCTTGTGCTTAATTTTAGTGTATAAGCTCTTCGTCTAAGAATATAATTACAAAATTAGCTTGCTGAATTCTTTTATTGGGACGAGTTATTTCCTCTATATAATGAAGTTTTAAGCCTATATTTCTGCAGACTCGTTAAATTCTGTTTTCAAGTCTTTAAAATTTGAGTTTAATAGATATGTTTTGTCAATGTAAAAGATTTTACACTGTTAGGGTGATTACTATCAAAGTCAACAAATTTACTATATATGATAGTTTGTGATTAGATGATAGTGTAAAAAAAAATAGACTGTTAGTGTATATACTTTTTTCTCTTAAAATTTTTTATAGTGAATAAAGTTGTAGCAACTTTCTTTGAATTATAATTTGTTTTTAAAATTTCAGTCCCCTTTCGTTGACATTCCAAATATGATACACAAAATAAATAAATAAATAAATCAAACACAGGACTTTATTATTATTAAACCTTCATGTCGTACAAGGTACTTGCAATAAAATAAATTTATAACCAATCCAATTTACTAACAACTTATGACCTCTTAAGTTGTAAATCTAGACCACTTACTAAACCAACAATTCAAGAAATAAAAAACCAACAATAGTCTATGCTGCTGTTAATGCTCTTCCTACATCAATCCCATTTCCAAATTAATGAACCTGCAAAAAATAAGAAAAAGATGAAAGGATTAAAAAGAAACTAAAACAAAATATCAACAATTAATGGCACGTACTAATAAGTGAATATGATGAACGAAAATTTAAATAAATTAATGTAAATATCCATTAAATAAAATAATATCAATTTGGGCTCAAAAAGAAATTTGAAATTAGTTTAATCTCCCAATCATGGATATTAACATTAAAAATGTTTTTTATGTATGTATCATGAAAATGCTCTTTAAGCCGGCCTTGCCAACAACTATGAAAATGCTCTTTAATTAAAACAAGATAATATTGCAGTTACTAACAAAGGTATACGTCTAATTCCACAAACTTTCATACGACCAAAGATGGGCACATTAATTTGTGTATAATAAAAAATTAAATGAATTTTAATAAATAAGTCACCATAATTTATACATATTTTAAATTTAAAGAAAAATAAACTTAAACTTATAATTTGTAAACAAACTATTCAAAAATTTGGATAAGCATGGGAGTGGCATCAAATTATTAATTCGATTAACTATTCAATGAAAAGCATATTAAGTCGAGAAAAAGGTTTGATACAAGCCTTAATAAATAAAGATAAAAATTTTATACAACTTTTATAATAAATTAGTGAGGGATAGGAACAGAAGAGAGAGAGAGAGAGAAATGTGAAATAAAAAGATAAAGGAAAGAAAGAAATTTTGTATAAATTATTATTGTATGAACATAATATCTCATAAATAATAATAAAAAGAAGAGTTATTCTATGTATACCTCGATCGTTTGAACGATATTTTTCTTCCGTTTCAAGGTTCATTAGAGATTAATTAGAAGAAAGACCGCCTTGAACAGTCTTCTTACCACCCTTCTTGTCATTTTTATCATCCTTCTTACTATTCGGAGGTGGCTTTGTGCCCTTGTACCCTATACTGTTCGACGCTTTTTTAGGATCAGACTTATCCATGATGAAAGAGACACAAATTTTGGTTTCGATAGACTCACAAAACAATATTGTTTGATATGTCTTGGAGGGTCATATTGTACTTGGTCTTTATTTATACTACCACCCTAGTGTCCATGCCATGCATGCAAGGGACATGCCTCGTAATTCATGGTAAATTAGGTCACAAGTAAGAAATGCTCATAACCACGAAACTTTCTAGTAATTTAAGATAGAAAACCGTGTAGTTATCAAAAGGAAATTAGGATTCAGTTGTTGGCAGAAAAAAAATTAAAAACAAACGACAGTTCATTTCAAGGCCACAAAACTACGTACGTGTCAAAGATGATCAGAGAGATTGTTCAATGCGATATCACATTATTCAATTGAAAATCGTTTCAGTCACCAACGTGGCAACACATTAATAGTAAACTGTGTTTTGTACCGAGTATAAATTATCATATTCTAGTAGTATTTATTTCTGGTTATATTTTATGAAGTGAAAAGAAATTGTGGTTGAGGTTTGAATGTAAGAGCTTACTCTCAAGCCTCAATTGTGGATTAGAATGCGTGTGAAATTAAAATTATTCCTGAAGTTCGATGACATATTCTAGCGATTTCTTGGTAAATTACATTTACATGTATGCGTCGGAAATTGCCCTAATCGGAGTATATATTTTGCTAAAACTTTCATTCACCACCGATTATTTCTTCAATTTTGAAGATTAAACTAAATTGAAGTGAAGGTTTATTTTTTAATTTTAACTATGATTTAGCCGTTAATTTTTTTGTTAAAATCTTGTTATTTTAAGATGTTATAAATTATAAATATTGTTATAAATAATAAATATTTGAAGGAAAACAAAAAAAATGAAGATTGTTTACAGGTCTAATTAAGAATAGTCATAAATCTTAATGCACAAGTAATTGTTCTATGTGATTGATGTTTCCATGAACTGGGCTACAGATTTCGATGAACATTACACTGAAAGATAGGGTTGCAAACTACGGGTGCTTATGTCAACGTATGAACTATGAAAGAGAATGGTCAATCATGTCTTAGATCAATACTTCCATAAACTATGAATTCCCTTTTTTTTTTCTCCCAAAAATATCACACATCCTATTCTAAAATTAATGAAGCCTATGCGTTGATTATGGTAAATTTCACGTCAAAATGCTGAAACTATTTCTTACTGTAAATTTCAGGTCCAAATGCAAAACTTATTTCGTATTGTTTCAGAAGGGACGCGCTTCAGGTGGAATGAGACGGGAACCAAACACACAGATAATGTATATTTTTAATTTTTCTAATAATAATATTCATAAAAAAACATGGTGTAATTTTCACAATAATTTCAATATAATACATTCTTAATTTTCGTATATGGGTTGTCCTATATTCATCTTGTCCTTTAAGCACTTTTTGACTGTCTTGCATGAAAAAGGAAAGGCGTTTCATTATAAAACTATTGAGTCTTTGAATACAATAAGGGCTATGTTTCATTTGTTAAAAAATATGGTATTAGACAGTACAAAAATAATTGCTCCACATTTGATTTGAAAAATGGATCTTGGAATAGTACAGCTCAATTTTTTGTTACTTAACAAATTATGAGACAACTTTTTGTCCCAAGTATAAAATATTCAAATCACAAAAATATCCTACCATCGTTGTTACCACCGCCACCATCTTTACCCCCATTGCCACCATTGTCGTCAGTACCGCTTGATGCGTGCATTTTATAATGCATTAGTATAGTTATTTTTACTAGATTACATGCATTTTATTACGGTTTAGGATTAGTTAGATATCTAATTGCATGATTTTCCCTTCTTATACCATGTTACTCCTTTTTCTTGGTTGTCTTTGTTTTTAAGAAAATCTTGTAGGTTTCTTAGGTTGGGAAAGTAAAAGACTTACAATTGGAAGTGCTCAAGATGATTTGAAGACCTTTGACCACTTGGAAGTCCTTTTGGAAGGCAATGGAGTCATCCCAAAGCATTTGAAAAGTAAAATCTTGGAGAAAAAGCCTTGGAGACCTCACCGCTATCTGGTAGCACTTGCCACCACCTGGTGGCGCCTCCCCTGATGCCCACAAACCATGCACGCGTCTACCACCATATAGTGGCATTCGCCACCACCTGGTAGCGCACCCCCTGGAGCACATTTTCTCACCTACGCGTCTACCACTAGTTGGTGGTGTGTATCATCGCACAATGGACAGAGCTACTTGAAGGATTTCACAAGTTTTTAATTTCCTTTTGAGGATTAGTTAAGAACTAATTGTAATTTAGATATAAATAGACCTTCTTAGGGATTATTTTATTTTTATCTTTTGAACTCTATTGGAGGCACAAAGAATTGGGGATGCTCTTCTTCAATTATCTTTAGGTTTGTTTGATGTTTTCTTTTCGTTTTGGTGTTCTCTCATAACTACGTATGAGTAGAACCCTATCTTTCTAGGATTGGGCGTAGCCTTATGATTGTGTTAATGAATTGATTTTTTTTTGTCTATGTGCGATCCTGTTCCTCTTTGATTCTTTTTCTATTGATTTATTTATGTGAAATGAATTGGCCGGCATTTTTCACAATCTTAGGGATTTGGGAAAGTACTGAGAGGTGAACCCAAACATCAGACCCATAGGAAAGAAACTTAGGTTTAGATCATGAAAGTAGGTTAAAGCCTTCGAGGAATAATTGAATTAATAAAGAACTTAATGGGTCTAATTGAACACAGCCATCATGACAGTTGGTAGTAAATTTGGTTAAATATCCCTTCGTATCTTGAAAGAGAATGAAACCCCAATTTTTAATTCACCTTCATTGAGAACAAGCAAAACACATAGGTAGCGAAATTAAGACGTTAAACGTCATAGTGTGAAACCCCAATCCTGGAAGTCTTCCTATTTGAACCACATCCAATTTTTAATTACAGCTTTAGTTAATTTCTAAGTTGTATTTTCTCTCAATTGCTTTGCCCTAAATTTTTCCAATCAAAATTCCTTTTGTTTAAATTTTATTTATTTAACGATAATCGCTAAACACGCAGTCTCTGTGGAGATGATCTTTTAATTATTACTTGATGACAAGTGTGCACTTGCAGTTTTTTTCACATCAAGTTTTTGGCGCCGTTGCCAGGGACTGTGTCTTTTGGCTCAGTGATTTTTGCTTGTAAAAAAATTATTTAAAACAAAACTTTCTTCCTTAAATTCTTGTTTTACTTTTCTTTTATTTATTTTCCTTTTTAGACTTCACGGGTTCTTTTCTTTTGCAGGCATTTTTCTCTGTTTATTCAAGTAGACTCAAAAGCCATGGCAGAAGAACAAACAGCTAGACCATTAAAGGACTTTGCCGCCCCAACGATCCATGGGTTACCAGTTGGGATAGCTCATCCAGCTGTAGGGGAAAATGCCAATTTTGTGATACCACCCACTTTGCTAAGCATGCTGAAGCAAAACCAATTTAGTGGGTTGTCCTCAGAAGACCCCACAGAACATCTTAAAGGTTTCTTGGAAGTACGTGAGACTCAACACTTTTAAGCAATCTCAGCTGATGCGCTTCGCCTATGCCTATTTCCCATAACTTTAACTAGCAAGGCGAGAGCTTGGATAATGACTCTTCCCAGGAATGCTGTCACCACCTGGGATTCATTTGAGAAGGCTTTCCTTGACAAGTACTATCCGCTGTCAAGGACGAGCGAAATGAGGAAGCAAATTGCCAACTTCTGCCAAGGCGATAATGAATCATTTGCTGAAGCATGGGAGAGGTTCTCCGGATATTTGCTCGCATGTCCTCATCATGGTTTTGAGAAAGAGCTCACAATCCATTTCTTTCACAATGGATTGAACTACCCTAATAGAATGGTGTTACACTCTGTGGCAGGTGGAGGCTTTATGGACAAGCCCTTCGATGAAGGACTAAAGATTATTGAGTCAATGGCAGCCAATCAATGCCATTAGGTAGGTGAGCAAGGCAACACTTCACGGAGAGTTGCCCTAGGTAAGTATGAGGCAAATATCATCGATCTTCTTATGGCTAAAGTTGATGCCTTGAACCTAAACTTTGATAAATTAGAAAAAGGCAATGTTAAGTTGGTCGGTGCTATTAACCTTTCCTGTGAGATTTGTGGTGTACAGGGACATACAGATATTGATTGCCAAGCAGAAGCGCCTGAGGGGTTGGCAGAACAAATGGAGAATATGGCTGCCACACATAATTTTTATGACTATCCAAAGAAGGACAACTTTGACCCTTACTCAAATACTTATAATCCGGGGTGGAGAGTTCATCTGAACTTCTCCTACCAAAATAATCAGGGTCAAGAAGGTAGTCAGCA
Source organism: Spatholobus suberectus (assembly GCA_004329165.1). Classification (NCBI taxonomy): domain Eukaryota; kingdom Viridiplantae; phylum Streptophyta; class Magnoliopsida; order Fabales; family Fabaceae; genus Spatholobus; species Spatholobus suberectus. The sequence continues at coordinate 60,471,648 of CM014733.1, read as the reverse complement.
GCCAAATTTCCAGCAACCCTCAGATTTCAATAAAGGCACTAGTGGTCAAAGTTTCCAACAACCACAGGATCTGACCCAACAATCATTGTTGAGGCTTGAGAATTTAATGGCTAATTTTATAACAAGCCAAAAGCAAACCAATGAGACAATGAGTAGCTCTATCAAGGAGCTAACTACTCGGATGGACGACATGGCATTGCACAATAAGATGCTAGAAGGCCACATTTCCCAAATGGCCCAATTTCTTCCCACATCTAGCCGTGCTCCAAGTAAGTTCCATAGTAAGACTGAGATTAATCTTGTTAAACATGTTAATGCTCTTACATTGAGGAGTGGTAGAAGGTTAGATGGTCCTGTGTCTAACCAAGAAAAAGAAAATGAAGGAGAAGTGGAAATAGAAATAGAGGTAGAGACTCCACCCTTGGTTGAAAAAGAAAAAGAAGGTGGTACTGTAGAGAAAGAGAAAGTGTCTAAAAAGTGCCCCCAATCCTTTACCAAACACTTATTCCCTCCCCTCAAAGATTAGCTAGGTCCAAGTTAGACAAACAGTTTGGTAAGTTTTTAGATATGGTAAAACAACTATATGTCAACATTCCCTTTGTAGACGCTTTGCAACAAATGTCTATTTATGCGAAGTTTCTCAAGGATATCCTGGCTAATAAAAGAAAGGTTGATGAACATGAAACTGTGACCTTTGTTCAGACTAAGTTACCCCCTAAGCTTAGGGATCTAGGTAGTTTTTCTATACCATGTTTAATTGGTGACATGAGGTTTGACAAGGCATTGTGTGATTTGGGGGCTAGTGTTAGTTTGACGCCCCTATCTGTTTAGAAGCAGCTTGGTGTAGGGGAATTGCAACCCACCAATATATCATTGCAATTGGCGGATCAATCCGTCAAACACCTAGTAGGGATTGTAGAGGATATTCCTGTTAAGGTAGGGGATTTATTGATCCTATGTGATTTTGTGGTGTTAGAAATAGGAGAAGATGCCAACATCCCCATTATCCTAGGTAGACCTTTCTTGGCAACAACTGATGTTAATACAAGTGTAAAGAAGGGTAAGCTATCCTTAACTGTGGGTGAGAACACCATTGAATTCAATTTGTTTAAGGCTAACAATCTTCCTGTAGTTGAGAATTCTATGTGTAGGATCTACTCATTACATTAAGTGGTGAAACAAGAGGCAATCAAACACTCAATTAAAGATCCACAAGATCCATGGTCAATTGGAGAGCCACATGCTCGGCACCTTACAAAGAATAGTCCCAAGGAAGTACGCACACCTAAAAGGGAACCTTACATCCCTCCTCATAGGCGTAGATTGACTTTGAGTAAAAAAGGGAAACCGATTGAAAAAGGGTGACAATCTCCTTTCCTCACCCAGTTGCGGGAGATTAATTTTATCAGGTGTCAGGCTCGTGACCTTAAACAAGTACTTCTTGGGAGGTAACCCAAGCATTCTCTTCTTGAAATTTTAGGACTTTAATTATATAAAAAAAAGAAAAAAATATTTCTTAGTTTGCTTTCTTAGTTTATTTTTATTTTTGCTCTAAGTTTTAAAATTTTTGTCTATGGTTTTAGTGTTAAGGAGCACCGAGCCAAATTTCAAGCCCACTGAGCTGACTTTGAACAACTTTTAGGCTCAAGTTCGGGCGCATTGGAGCCTTCCCTTGCCTTTGGGCTCTTCTCCTCTACATCCGCCCTAGTGAGTTTTGTAACATCCCGGGCGCTGACGAGGGCGGGGAGTGATCGCTAGTGCAAAATAAATAAGGCACGGACAAGGAGCGGCTCCTGGCAGGCTTTTAGCAGGAGGGGTACATGAATGAATCGAATACACACCAGAATGAGAAGGATCTAGAGGCTGTGCAGGTATGGAACTATATAGTTGAAGATAGCTTAAAGGAATTAATAAGTGCTACCTATATCAACAAGATGCATCTGCTTTTCGATAGCCCATCACTTAAGAACTCCATAGTTAAGTGTGCTTGACTTGGAATAATTTAGGGATGGGTGACCTCTTGGGAAGTTTCCTGGGAAGCATGTGAATGAAAACAAAGCACGTTAAAAAGTCTTGTGTTGGTTTGTGGGGATAGCTGTCGATCTTGAAAGCGGTCATGCGTTACAAGTTTCTCTTTCCTCTCTCCCTTAGCCTTAGGTTTACATTGGGTACAATGTAACTCTTAAGTTTAGGGTTATTGGGGGTATCTATGTGCTTATATTCATGTCTTGCATTGCATTTAGGACTTTTATCTTGCTTAATTCTTGTCTTGCAGATCATTTAGGACTGTAAATTTGCTTACATTAAACTCTCCTGTACTTCATTTTATCTTTATGTGCATGATAATTTTTGAATCCTTTGAGTTGGGTGCCCAATATGCTAAGTTTTGTAAAGGCAATATTGCATTAGATGATCCTTAGACAAGTTGAGAATTAGCATAAACTCTCCTGTTTGAATGCTTGCACTGATTTAAGCCATAAATGTGAGATTTAAGCCTAAATAGGGGTAACAACTCATTGCACAACAATTTACCCCTAATTCATTCTTTGAGTGTGACATTTTCATTATTGTTATCCTCTAGAACTTGCTTTGGTACCTTTTTGAAGCGACACAATTCTGTTTGTGTGAATGAGCATGATTAAGGCACTTAGGAATTTATTCTTCAAACCCCAGAGTTAGAATTGAACATGATCACTAGTTACCCCGTTGAGCCATACACTGAATGATGTTCTTTTGTACCTTATTGCTTGAAAGTTTTATGCTTATTGGTATCCTATAAAGTGTATTGTGGCAACTTTGTATTAAGTTTGGGGTTCTCCTGTAATATCTTGTAAATTTGTCTCTTGCTTGAGAATGTTGAGATTTGAATTGAGAAAAGGCCAGGAAAAGAAAAAAAAATTAAAAAAATTTATAAAAACAAAAAAAGATGTGTTTGAATAAATGAAGGTTGCAAAGGGAAGCAAAAGGAATCCTAAGTTTGAAATATACCCCATTTATCAAGAACCTTAATGTTTAATATGCTTTATAAGGTATTGGACTTGCTTGTAAATGATAAGCCCTTTGAGTTCCTTTTCCTTCTATTCCTCACCTCAATGTTTTACCCCTAGCCCCATTACAACCAAATGAAAGACCTTGTGACTCATTTGTGTACTCAGGATATTCTAGTGGAAGTAAGGTTCCTTATCAAGCCTATGATAGGATACTTTGATTGAGAATGGTTGAGTGAAATTGCCATGTCCTTAAACACTTTGAATGTGGAAAGGTAAGTGATCTAGTCAGTGTGGGCATTGATTCTAAAGACCTAAGCTCTAAGTGGATTTGCCTGTGATCATTCGTATGTTTGACTTGCTTGCCACATGTACTTTTAATTTCCTATGCCCCATTTATTGAATTCCTTGATGTGTTGGTAATGCCACAGTGATTGCTTGAGGACAAGCAAGTTCTTAAGTTTTGGGTTGTTTGATGTGTGCATTTTATAACGCATTTAGTATAGTTATTTTTACTAGATTGCATGCATTTTATTATGGTTTAGGATTAATTAGGTATCTAATTGCATGATTTCCCCTCTTGTATCATGTTACGCCTTTTTCCTTATTTGTCTTTGTTTTTAGGAAAATCTTGTAGGTTGCTTAGGTTTGGAAAGTAACAAACTTACAATTGGAAGTCGTCAAGATGATTTGAAGACCTTTGAGCACTTGGAAGTCCTTTTGGAAGGCAATGGAGTCATCCCAAAGCATTTGGAAAGCAAAATCTTGGAGAAAAAGCCTTAGAGACCTCACCACCATCTGGTGGCGCCTCCCTTGATGCCCACAAACCATGTGCGTGTCGGCCATCATTTGGTGGCACTCGCCACCACCTGGTGGTGCACCCTTTGGAGCACATTTTCTCACTTGGTGGTGCATATCACCGCGCAATGGGCGAAGCTACCTAAAGGATTTCACAAGTTTTTAATTTTCTTTTGAGGATTAGATAAGAGCTAATTGTAATTTAGATATAAATAGACCTTCTTAGGAATTTTATTTTTATCTTTTGAACTTTATTGGAGGCACGGAGAATTGGGGATTGCTCTTCTTCAATTATCTTCGAGTTCGTTTGATCTTTTCTTTTCTTTTCTTTTCTTTTTGGTGTTCTCTCATAATTATGTGTGAGTAGAATCTTATCTTTCTAGGATTGGGCGTAGCCCTATGATTGTGTTAATGAATTGATTTTTGTTTGTCTATGTGCTATCTTGTTCCTCTTTGATTCTTTTTCTATTGATTTATTTATGTGAAATGAACTGGTCGACGTTTTTCATAATCTTAGGGATTTAGGAAAGTACTGAGAAGTGAACCCAAACACAGACCCATAGGAAAGGAACTTAGGTTTAGACCACGAAAGTAGGTTAAAGCCTTCGAGAATAATTGAATTAACAAAGAACTTAATAGGTCTAATTGAACATAGCCATCACGACAGTAGGATGGTAAATTTGGTTAGATACTCCTTCGTATCTTGAAAGAGAACATAAGGTACCTTAGGTTAATTCACCTTCATTGAGAACAAGCAAAACACATAGATAGCGAAATTAAGACGTTAAACATCATAGTGTGAAACTCCAATCCTGGAAGTCTTCCTATTTGACCCACATCCAATTTTTAATTACAGCTTTAGTTAATTTCTAAATTGTATTTTCTCTCAATTGCTTTACCCTAAATTTTTCCAATCAAAATTCCTTTTGTTTAATTTTTATTTATTTAACTATAATTGCTGAACACGCAGTTTTTGTGGAGATGATATTTTAATTATTACTTGATGACAACCGTGCACTTGCTGTTTTTTTCCACATCACCGCTGCCACCACCATTACTACCGCCGCTACCACCGTTTTCGCTACCTTCACCACCACCACCATCGTTGTTGTCGCCACCACTACTGTCATTACCATTGTTGTCACCACCACCACAGTCGTAGCCTTCCACCACTATCGTCGCTGTTATCATCGTCGTCACTGCCACCACCACCACCACCGTTCCACCCAACACCCCACCAACACCATTGCTACCACTTCTGCTGCCACCACCACCATTGTTGTCATATTAAGATAATTAATATGAATTGTATTAAGATAATTAATATTAAAAAGGGTATCGCAGTAAATTTTACATTATTTTGCATGTGTTATCCATTTTTCACTAAACAATATACGTGATAAAAAGTTATTTTGTAACTTAAGTGTTTGTCTTGTACTGTTCTCCTTGTATTGTACCTTAATGCATATCAAAGGCACCCAGAAATATCAGATGTAGCAGCGAAGCCTGCAGCTTTGGTCAAATGTGTTAACGTGTTATTTGGGTACAAATTCAAAGATGAATTCTCTTAACTTATCCTTCACCTATGAGAAAATCAAATTGAATTACCAATGTATAAGAAATTGATTATTGGAGCTTTCATATTGAAAAACAAAGAAAGAGGAAATAGCATACCTAGGTATATTTGTTTTAATCTTTAAGCAAAAATGAAGTTTTTCTAATTAAATCCATATATGATTTTGTATAAATTTAACAAGTACAATGAACTGGAAATTGTAAAATGTGGATTCCCCTTTATCTTTCTACAGGAAGACAAACTACTTTTCTATATTTGCTAGCTTTCTCACGAGGTGACCCAAGCATTAGGTTTTGGCCTAATTTTCAAGGACTTATAATTAACTTGATATTATGATATAAGTAATTATATAAAAAAATTAAGCAGAAAAATTAATAGATAAATAATCATTACATCCCCTTTCTAAAAATGTACTTTCTATATTCTATAAAAAATTTAAAGTGTTGGAGGTATTATTTTCATGGTGGCTATAATTTAATTCCTCAAAGAGAATATGTTGTTACTTAGAACCTACATTTTATCTAAGATACATATGCGAGTTATCAAAATTTTGAGAAAAGGCCAATTCCGAGTTCGACATCAAAACTAGAAAACCAAAGACAAGTGAGAAAAATATCTAAGTATCAGAGATGAATGAAGATATCGAAGATTTCAAGCAAAAGGATTCGAGAGGACCAAGTCAAATAGCAATTAATAGCGATTATTCAAATCACTCGGATTGAGCAAGATTTCAAGATCTTAGATAGGAAATCTTAGACGTAGATAGGATTTCTCAATCTGTAGAGATACAAATCACTAACATACGCTATTTTCTTTGGTTGAAACACACTACACTAAATTTTTGTAACACCTACACACCACACATTGAACATGACTACTTATTCAAAGAGTAATATGTATGTTTTCACCCAAATTTAATTCAAGTTCTTACATTCATGCCCATTATTTCTTTTTCTTCAATTCATTCTTCAACTTTTACATTTCTAGCATTTAGTTATTGCACCACTTCTTCTATTTCTTCTCCTTCATTTCTCTTTTTTTTTTAACTTTTCGATTTACACTTCAAACCCCTTTTAAATTCGGAGTTCATTTATTTTTCATTCACAATTTATTTTCTTATGCACTTTATAATTCTACTTGTTTATTTTTTAAAGTTGCATATTTTTTTTGCTTCTCCTTTAGTATTTTAGCACTTTATTTTTCAAAGAGTATTTCTTTTTCTTGCACATTTACAAGTTCATTTTAATGCATCCTTATTCAATTTGTGCGTTCATCTTTTAATGTTTCATTTGAATAATTGAATTAACTAAAAATTATGTTCATATTTAATATTAGAATCTAATGCTCAATTTGTGTATACATTCAAGCAATTGTTCAAAATCACAAAGTTGAAATTATTATTAAATTCAATTGTCACAATAAATATTATATCTTACTCATTAATCAAAATCTTGATTGAAAATATTAAATTGAGATTTTAACTTGACTTATGCCTTCAAGTTGTAAGTAAAGCATTGCTAGTTTATTGAAAAGAACTTGCAATTGATATTTGGTTCTAAGTGTCCCACAATTAAAATATATTTGTTGTTAGAATCAAAAGTGAAAAGTTATCTATTGGACCAAAATACTCAAATTGAAACACACAAGAGTTGAAACAAATTTCCACCACCAACACCCAAATATAAATCTAGTTATCTGTTTATTTCAATTAATAATATTGACATGAATTTTTTATTTACACTTCTCAAAAGAAATTAAGGCAATCTTGAACTCATGACATGGATGAGCATTTTCATGGGATCTGAACTCTTTTTAAGTCGAGAGTAAAATGATGAACAATATGCTAACTCTAGCTACTCAACTATAAGGTGAAAAATAAAGCAGCCTTAGGTTCTTTTAGTTTTTGTTAGACTATTAATGTCTATGGATGAGTATATTTCTAAATGATGAATATATGAGCTCTTTGTATGTACTTTTGCAAGTGGACTCTCAAGCAGCCTTTTTAGTTAATGTACTTTCTGGATTTGCATATTTCTAGCAATTATTAGCTAGCAAAGAAGTTACTACAGACCCTTCCATACAAATATCTAAACCTACAATCCCTCTCAACTGTTCAAATTGTTACTACTTAAGCACAAGAGGAGAGTCCAATCCAAAAAACTAGTCCATTAGGTGGGAGAGCCCCTTGACTTAAGTATCACATCAAGATTCTTATTCTACTCAATATGAGACTCCTAACATTGTCATGCTCTTAAGAGTTGACGTCTATGGCGGCTTCACTTTATCGACACTGACCCGATGGTAGCCGTGTTCAATTTGACGGCTTTACTCACCTATAGTATTCAGTACATTGCACCTTAATCTAGCCTATAGGTAGAGCTGAGTATACGAGCCAAGCTGCCCATTTAGGCCTCGCTCGTAAAAGACTACATTATAAACAAGCCAGGTCGGCCTAAACGTGAGATAAATGGTCTTGATTTTTAAGGCTCGCATTTGCAATACATAGCCCGCGGGCTAATGGCCAATCCACAGCCAATGAATTAAAACATAAGCATAATTTTAAAAAATGAAAAAAAAACAATAAAAATAAAAATAAATAACAAATACACCAATACAATAAATATTACTAGCACATTCAAAGTCTTACATGCTAAATAAACCAAATATGAAACAATATAAATACAATTTCAAAGTCTTACAAGCTAAATAAACCATCCAAACCAAATTTTAAAATCTTATATTTTAGTTGCACAATGCTTAAGAGAAAGACATAAAAGAAATCCTAAGACAAGACTAAGTCACTTGAGAGTTAATATCTATTTTTTTTTTAAATTGATATTAAAAGCTCACGGGTCGACCCGCGAATTCGCAAGTAAATTTGTTTAGACCACAGGCTAAATGGAATGGGCTAAAAAGTTCGCAATCTTAAATGAGCCACGTATTTTAGGACCGTAGCCCCTGTAGGTTAAATAGGTCGCCTAGCAGGCCTTGGTCCATATGCTTAACTCTACTTATAGGTGGGCCTTTCCATAGCCTAACTCTCAATAAAAGCACCAATTGTTAGGACTTAAGCACAAGAGGAAAGCTCAACCCAAAAGACTAGTCCATTAGGTGGGAAAGCCCCTTGACTTAAGTATCACATCAAGCTTCTTATTCCACTCAATGTGGGACTCCTAAGACTGTTGCGTTTTCTAAAAAGAAAATATTGTGGTTGAGGGTTAGAATTAAGAGAACCACACAATGTTGACTGCTGGATATATTTAGTGCCACAAGGGTGCAAGTATAGAAAAAATGAACGCAACAAGCCTATGTGAAAAGCTGAAACGTGAATATATCATGGGTTTAAGTGTATTAAGAAGCAATTTAAGATTTAAAACACTACTAACCCAATAAATAATGTACTTAACTAACCTATGCAAAGACAAATGGTCCTCCATCTGTCATTCGTAGAGCATCCCGCTGCTAAAGTAAGGTCAGTCTTGTTTATCACCTGGAATGAAGTCCAATCAGAAGTCTAATCAGTTCCAGAATCATATTCTGAAATCATGCAACAAGGAATGTATACTAGCAATGAATCTATGACAAACAAAGTGCAAGATCTATGCAAATAGCACACCTACAAGGAGATCAGCCTGCGTGATTCCAAGATCACCTTTCCGAGGAATTTTATCACCATCAGACACAGCTATTATGTAAATGATATAATCAGTCAATTCCCTACTAAAATTGGCAGCTAGGTTATCTACACAGGAAAGATGCTCAAGTGAATATCCAAAACTTTTGGGATCTAACTTAATTTCCCTTCCACCCCACAATTCTATTTTTGATGATTTCCACAATCTTAGTGAAGGGTGGTATGGTTTGCTACTAGAGAAGAGAACAGGTTTCAATCTAGGGCTTATAATTTAGTTCACATTATGTTTAGGTTACATTAGGGTTATTAATGGCCCGTTTGGTTTGAGAAAATGTTTTCTATTTTCTTTTTTTGTTTTCATTTTGTAAAAACAATCTAGAGCTTAAAATTATAAAATATCATTTTAATTTTTAAAATTTTTAAATAAATATCATTTTAATTTTAACATTATAAAATGATACTCATTTTAGTTTTTTAAATTATAACAAGAAAAATATAGTAGTTATATTTAAAAATTTTGAGGAATAAAATGACATTTTAAAAATTCTATCCACTAAATCGACTTATACAAATTTATTCTTATCTCCAATGAAGTAAATCTAACTATTCACAAGGGGAAAAAAAGTACAGAATTATATAACATATTTTCTTTCATTTTAAATTAATGTTCTGGGAAGAAAAAAATCTCTAAAAAAAAAAAAAAACCAACAAACCATGGTAAAAGACAATTTATCAAAACCGAGAGGATTATTCTAAACTAACCGTCGGAGTGGATCTGTAAAGAGTATATGTGCACAAAAACTTGATACATAAGACACCACATTTCTATTGCATTTGCATCTTTAATCTTATACTGTTTATGTAATTATCTTTAATCTGTGTTATACGAGTTTAGTTTTTTTTTTTTTTTTAAATGAACTGCATTAATGGATCTGGAGCAGCAGAGAAAGAGAGATGACGATGGCGAGAAAGTTCTGATATGCAATGCCCAGAACAGTTCTACACTGCAACCTCGTGGGGTTTGATAGATCCACCTTTCCAACCAAAATTCTAATGTTTAAGAAAACATATTTTTAACACTAAATGGAAATAGAAAACAGTCAAAGTAAACAGCCCCTAAATAAGTTAGTCTATTTTTTTATAAGATAAAAACCTATTTAGTTAAAAAAATAGATATTCAAATTTTTTTAAACCTAACAAGCTAATCTCTTCAAATAATAATAATAATAATAATAGGTGATTAGTTTAGATGGTATATGTATTTGATTTCCCTTATGTAAGGTCTTGGAAAATTTGATTATGCTTTTGTTAGAAGACATAACCAGAACCTGTATACCTAGTTATATGAAAGTATCATAAATTATACTATGAATAGCATTTAATCTGTGTTATGCACGGAACATAATTTGGTTATAGAATCATGAATTTTTTTTATTTTATTTAAAACATTTATAAAATTGAATGAGAAATTTATGTTAAAAATTTAATAAGGATTTAAATTACGTTAAATTTAAATATTTTTGTAATTTTGAAATGTGAAATAATAAAATAATTTAATTATTTTACAATTATATTATAAATAAAAATAAATTTTATTATTTTGAATAATTTAAAATATAAAAATTAATAAAATTAGATGCAAACTATTGAAATTAAACATTACTTAAAATAAATTGTTATTGTAATCTCTAATAAATAATTTATATTTCATTAACACTTAAGCAAGATGAGTTGTTATAGGTATTTAGTATTATTTTTTACTTGTAAGATGAAAATGTACGAAACTATTAAGTTCTTAAATGTATGTATTTTTCTCCTTAATATAATTGTGAAATATTAGCTAATCATAAAAAGTATATTAATTGTAATAAATACTTCAAAATGATTTTTTGTCCAAATATTTCAATCAATATTTCATTAAGGATTTCTAATGATATTGTTTGATATTATATGTCATAAATATATTAAAATTAACATAATATAAAATTAAATTAAATGTCAAAATAACGTATTTTAATTTATGTAAAATATATATTTCAAAGAAAAGAATAATACAATATAATACGTGTAATTGTAGCTGTATACGGGCTTAATAATTTTATTTTAATTTTTAAAAATTTATATAAAATAAATATTTCCTTTTATTTCGATTTATAAAAATATTATATAGTGAAAATTATTATATACCTAATTTTTATATTAATTGTGTATATGATATAAATATTCATACAATTTTAAATGAGTTTACCATTTTAATATTATTTAAATATTAAACCATAGAGTATATATAATTATTAATATATTTAATAACAAAAATAGCTTTATATTTGATGACAATTTATTTAAATTAATTATAAAATATTTACGTGTGAAATATTCACTCTACAACATAATATATAAAACTTTTTTTGGCTTTAACTATGTTTTTAATTTATGTGAAATGAGCAAGTTTTGATTTTGGATCTTATAATTATTTTTTGTTTTCATCCCTCAAAAATCTAAAATCATTAATTTTAGTTCCTACTATTATGTGACTCTCATTAACTACCTATGTGTTTATTGGGAGGTCAAGTGACCATCTTATGTGCCCCAATGTCTGTGATATCATGTAAGCATGTAATATCTCTAAATTTGTCCACATAAATTGTTTGAATTATTTAAATTTCAAATTATGTAAAGTAATTTCAATCGATATAGATTAATTTTAATCAGCCATAATTACAAAATTACATCAATGTCTAAAATAGTATGCAAAATAACAGTGCATTATAATTTTAATATTGTATCTTTAATTTATTTTTTCAAAAATGTATACATATATTTCTATCTTATTTGTTACCTTCTTATCTAACAAATTTATTAGTTTCTTTTATCTAAATAAATTTAATTTTTATTTTACCTAATTAATTTATATTAAATTATATAAAAAAATAAATTCAATTTGTATATATGTTTTAATTTTCTCCATGAAATTTAAAATTTATAATCTTAAAAATTTCTAGACACATTACTCTCTCTTATTTATTACCTTCTTAGTTAACTAATTTATTGAAAATCTTCCTTTATTCAAATAAAATTGAATTTTCTTTTCCACATTAATATCTATGTATAAATTGATTAATAGTTAAATTATAGATAAATATGCGATGTTAAAGGTTCTTGAGTTATTTAATAGGGGTTGTCTATCTTCATTTGTCATGTGTGTAGAAAGGTTAATTATGTTGCTCATCATCTTGCTAATGTTGGGGTTCGTCAATCACAACCTTTGTGTATTTGGCATGACCTTACTCTCCCACTCTGAAATCCTTCTTGCTGCATGATAATCTAGAGTGATCTTCTTTTTATTTCTTTTCTAATGAATCAAAAAAAAAAAGTTATAGATAAATATAACACATGAGAGTGAACTTTTGACATAAAAACACATTAATACCTCAATTACTTAAAAAAAATACATTATATACTTTTTTATCTTTTTATAATTTATTGTTATAATAATTTCAATATGGATATATCTTTTTTATAGTATCTTCTCAGTCAACTAATATTTTATTATTTTTTAAGAAAAAATGATTTTTCTCACCTAATTAATTTATATTTAATTACATGACAAAAAAATAAGGCTTAAATTATGTATATATCTAAAGTATATACAAATGCAAATATATATATATATATATATATATATATATATATGTATGTATGTATGTATGTATATCAATATTCATCATTTTTTATATATTTTTAAATATATATACTAACATAATATTATAAAAAATTAAAGATTGTAAACTTAACACCTGTACAAGACACGGGTAATTACACTAGTTATATTTTATATGATTGATCCTTCATTTATTTAATAAAAAAAAATCATCTAATGGTATCTTGAGGTATTTTATAATATTCATTTTGTGATTGATAAATATTAGATATTATATGTATATTAAATAATGTAATTTATAGTTATATGAATTCGTGATGGGTAAAAATATTAGAACTCTTTATGAATGGATATCATATGAATTATTGCAACTTATCATGAAAGGTAAGTTCTGTCTCCACTTTTTTATAAATATTTACCTTAAAACTCGTAATTGTCACTTTTAAACAATTACATAAAAGAATCTTATATATCCAATTTTTAATGTATCAAACTAAGTGTATATTAATGTCTTCAAGAAATATTCTTTTTGTTCTTTTAACTTTATTGGACTTTAGTTATTGGCACAGTTGTAAGTCATAATCATTCAAGATTAGTTTTCTTTTGTTTAATTTTAGTGTATAACAGTTCTTCGTCTAAGAATATAATTAAAAAATTAGGTTGCTGAATTTTTATTTTTTATTGGGATGGGACATAATGAACTTTTAAACCTTACATAAGTACACATTATTTGTGCCGACTCGTTAAATTCTTTTTAAGTCTTTAAAATTTTTCTAACTAACTAAAGTTAGTAGCAACTGTCTTTGCATTATAATCTGTTTTTAAAATTTCAGTTCCCTTTCATTGAAATCCCAATTATGATACACAAAAATAAAATAAAATAAACCACACGACTTTATTATTAACAAACCTTGATCATATCGTACAAGGTACTTGCAATAAAATAAATTTATAACCAATCCAATTTACTAACAACTTATGATCAACTTTAGTCTATGCTGCTGTTAATGTTCTTCCTACATTAATCCCATTTCCAAACTAATGAACCTGCAAAAAATAGAAAAGATGAAATTAAAAAGAAAGCTAAACAAAAGGTCAACAATGGTAATAACAAGTGAATATAATGGGGAAATATTTTAATAAAATTAGAATAAAGGTTCATTAAATATAATAATATCAATTTGGTCCTAAAAAGAGAAATTGGAAATTAATTTAATCTCTCAATCATAAATATTGACATTAAAAAAAATTATATATGTATCATTTTTTTATGTACAATGACAACAATAAGATTTGAACCAAAAATATCATGCAAGCTATCCAAATCTCTTATTATTAGACCAACTCTAGTGAGTTTTTATGTATGTATCCTCAAAACACCTTTCATAGAATTTTTAATTGAAGGATTAAATTAATGATATTTTCTTCAATCCAGAACCTAAATTGATGTCAGGCTTTTAAAAAAAAAAAAAACGTATATCTGTGGGGAATTAAAATATGTGCTCACTCATATGATCATCAATTTGATTCCTTTAAATAACAAATAGAAGATAAAAAATATTAGATATATATAAAAACCTAGAGAATTTCTTTTAAAAAAATTTCGGTTGAAGAAAGTGACATTTAAGTTTAAAATTGACCCGTTATTTAGTTGCTTAACATATTTCCCAAATTCATAACTTAATCTTTTTTGGTAAAATGAATAATTTAATATAAGTAACTTGAGTCTGACTTATTTATTTAATATAGGTTATTTTTAATTCTTAATTTGATCTTTTTAAAAACCTATATAACATGATTTGAAATCTATTTAAAAGTATATTTCATAATTTAACCTTTTAAATAGGTAAAAAAAATACTTTTAAAATAAGACAACGGGCAAAAATTATATAAGTTAAGGGGATTAAAACTTTAAAATGAATTATTAAATATATAATTACAAAACATTATAATAAAAATTTGAATGCATTAACAATAAAATTATTATTACAAGAATGCATATTATTGATGTTGTCGTTGTTGTTATATTAAGTTTAAATACTTTTTTAATAACTTAAAGTTTGACTTTTTAACTAAATAATATTTTTTAAATCTTGATCTGACTTACTGAATAATTAAACACAATCTAATCTGGACTTGATAGATCATGGTTTCTGAAGGAGCAAGTCTGGCCTGTTTTTATCCCAAAAATAAGGGACTTTGATTAGAAAAGTTTTTAAATTCAAGAGATAATTATATATATTTAAAACACGAAAACATCATTTTAGGTTGTGAAATAAGAATAAGAACCTGTAAATTAATTTCAAATATTAATATTTTTTATATAATTTATTTATTGAAAAAGTGAAAAAAGTTATATACAGATTATAATAAATTCTTCTCTGTATTGGTTGTATGTGGGGGTTTTATGGTTTTAACGGGATTGATGGTTGTGTAACAGGGTGGGGCTATGCTAATATGTGATATATGTACTCTGCCTCTTTTTTTCCAATTCTTGCAGCCAAGTTAGAATGTGTTTAATAAGAATCATTTGTTTAAAAAAAAAGGATTATAATAAATTCATAATTTACTATGAGACGAGTGTGTATGGTGTAATTACTGTTTTTGTAAAACTCAAACAGTCAAATTTCAACATGGCATCATTTTTGACTTTGATCTTGCTTCCTTTCTATCAGTTTAATCAGGAGAGGACTCTTACTGTCTGACACATTATTTTTAATATATTTTTTTATTGTTGGTTAAAATTTATTAAAAACTACAAAATTATTAACGAGATTTATAAACTTTTGTGATTTTTGATAAATTTTAACCAATAATAAAGAGTGTATTTTAAAAAAAGTGTATTCACACTTGGATATTAATCAATTATAAAATTAACGTTAAATCCTTTTTCTTTTTGTTAGTATTTGTCAAATTCGTGATTAGAATGTTAAGTTATTTTTTTTCATTAGTTTTTGGAATCACTGTATAATTCAAAAAGTTTCATACCAACAACTATGAAAATGCTCTTTAATTTAAAAAGGAAAATACTATTTGGTACGAAACAGTATTAATTCATACTAAAACTTCGTCAAAATCTACATATATATTTTATTAGATTTTTAATTAATATTTATTTCAAGGAAGATCATTACTCCTTATTTAAAATTCGTCGTGCATTTCGTATACTGAATAGCTTTGCTGATTAAAAAAAAAAGAATTTTGCAGTTACTAGCAAAGGTATTCCTACGTCTAATTCCACAAACTTTAAAACGACTAAAGATAGGCACACTAATTTGTGTATAATAAAAATTTAAAATTAATTTTAATAAATAAGTCACCATATTTTATACATATTTTGAGTTTAAACAAAAATAAAACTAAAACTAAAACTTATAATTTGTAAACAAACTTTTCAAAAAATGGATAAGCATGGGAGTGGCATCAAATTATTAATTTGATTAACTATTTAATGAAAAGCATATTAAGTTGAGAAGAAAAAGGTTTAAAACAAGCGTTAATAAATACAGAGCCATTTTATTTATACAAAAAATTTTATAAAACCTTTATAACAAATTTGTGAGAGATAGGAATAAAAGAGAAAAATGTAAAATAAAATAAGTCATGTGATGAAGAGAGATAAAGAGAAAAGGAAATATTAGTTGTTATGCGAATATAATATCTATAAATAAATAAATAAGAGAAAAGATTTATTAGAAGAAAATATTTATAAAAAGAAGAAGAGTTATTCTATGTATACCTTCTGTTTCAAGCTTCATTGGAGATTAATTAGGAGAAAGACCACTTTGAGCATTCTTCTTACCACCCTTTTTGTCATCCTTCTTTTTGTCATCTTTCTTTTTATCATCTTTCTTTTTATCCGGAGGTGGCTGCTTGTACCCTATACTGTTTGACGTTTTTTTAGGATCAGATCCTCCCATGATGAAAGAGATTCAAATTTTAGTATCGATAGACTCCCAAAATTAACAATATTGTTTAATGTGTCTTGGAGGGTCATATTGTACTTAGCCTTTATTTATACTGCCACCGTAGTGTGTCCATGCATGTAATAGGCATGCCTCGTAATTCATGGTAAATTAGCCACATGTTAGAAATTAAATGCTCATAACCTTGAAACTTTCTAGTAATTTTAGATAGAAAACCGCGTAGTTATCAAACGGAAATTAGGATTCAGTTTGTTGGCAGAAAAAAAAAAAAAAGGGGAATTCATGTTAAGGCCACAAGAAACTACGTGTAAAAGATGATCAGAGAGATTGTTCAATGCGAGATCACATTATTAAATTGAAAACCGTTTCAGTCACCAACATAGCAACACGTTATTAGTAAACCATGTTTTGTACCGTGTAAATTATCTTATTCTGGTAATATTTAGTTCTGGTTATATTTTATGAAGAGAAAAAACAATTGTGGTGGATATTTGAATGTTAGAGCTTAATCTCAAGCCTCAATTGTGGGTGAGAATGCGTGTGAAATTGAAATTATTCCTAAAGTTCAATAACACATACTCCCGCTATCTTGGTAAATTACATGTATATGCGTCGGAAAGACGCTCTTTTCAGTAAACAGAACTTATAAATATGGTTAGAATAAAGAAACATAGTATATATTTTGCTTAGACTTTTCATTCACCACCGATTATTTCTTTAATTTCGAAGATTAAACTAAATTGAAGTGAAGGTTATTTTTTAATTGGAAATTGATTAAAGGTACAAAATTTTGTCGTACGAAAGTGCACGAACGTTACGTGTTGTTATTCTATTGGAGAATGATTTTCATTCTCTCTCCCCTTTGAATGGTTATGTGTTTCTTTATTTGTTGATTTCAAGTTCGGGAGTTTTCGTCCAAATTATTTTCCTACTATATAGCATTACAATTTTAACTATGATTTAACCGTTAATTTTTTTGTTTAAATCTTGTTATTTTAAGACGTTATAAATATTTGAAGTAAGACAAAAACAATGAAGATTGTTTGAAGGTCTAATTAAGAATACTGTCATAAATCTTAATGCCCACGTAATTGTTCTATGTGATTGATGTTTCCATGAACTGTGCAACAGATTTCGATGAACATTTTACAGAAAGATAGGATTATTTCTTATTGTTTCATAAGGGACGCGCGTCAGGTGGAATGAGACGGAAACCAAACACACGGATAATATATATTTTTAATTGTTTTCTAATAATAATATTCATAAAAGAAAAGTTAGTGTAATTTTCACAATAATTTCAAATGCATTCTTCATTTTGTTGAATGGGTAGTCCTATATTCATTTTGTCCTTTGAACACTTTCTGACTGCCCTACGTGAAAAAGGAAAGGCATTTCATTATAAAATTACTTCGAGTCTTTGAATATAATAAGAATATCAGATGGAGCGATGGAGTTTGCAGCTTTGGGCAAATGTGTTAACGTGTTATTTGGTTATGAATTCAAAGATGAATTCTCTTAACTTATCTTTCACCTATGACAAAATCAAATTAAATTACCGGTGTATAAGAAATTGATTATTGGATATTTCATATTGAAAAGCAAAGAAATGGAGAGGAGATAGTGTACCTAGGTATACTTGTTTTAATCATTAAGCAAAAATGAAATTTCGAAATATTTTGTCATTAAATCCATACATGATTTTGTATAAACTTAGAAAGCACGATGATCAGGTAATTGTAAAATGTGGATACCCATTTATCTTTCTAAAGAAGACAAACTATTTTTCTATATTTGCCAACTTTCTTATAAGGCACACTAAGTTGTTGGAGATCATACATCGATTAGTGATTTGACCGAAATAGAGTATATAAATAGAAAGCAGCACTCACCTCTTGAGTTAGCTTTTGGGATTGAGTTTGACCTAAACCTAAAATTGTAAAATGATATCAGAGTCTATCTTAGCTATTGTTGTTAGGCTTATTAGGCCACCTGCTATTAGGCCGTTATCGGACCACCCACATATGTCTAATCCTATAAACTTAAATGGGGGACAACCATCACCTCAGACAAACATTGGGTTTAGGCCTCCTTTTGAAGGAATTATAATTAACTACATATTATGATATAACTAGATATTAGGATATAATTAATTATATGAAAATTTTAAGTAGAAAAGTTAATAGATAAATAATTGTTGGGAGATATGATGGGGTAAAACACCAAGAAGAATTGCATGAATGGGCCATGAGCAAACCACACAATGAACTTGACACCACATCTAATTTAAAACCTTAAGACACCATGTCTATGGATCTTTGTTACTTATATGTTATTTGACTTCCCCATTCTTACCAAATGTGAGACTTCATATTCACATTTGTACTCCAACAATCTTTCCTTTAAGTGTGAGTCTCTTCCACATTGTATCCTCCTCATAATTTTATCCACAATTTTTCAATGGTAGCCCTTAGAGCTTAACCATTGCTGCCAATATGGTAGCTCACATCAAGTGAACCACACAAGCCTTAAGGCGTCAGGTCTTTGGGTCTTTGTCACTCATATGTTACTTAACTTACCCTTTCCTACCTAATGTGGGATTTATATTCACACGTGTACTTCAACAATAATCATTTAACCACCGACATGGATCTTTTAATCTTGAGTCTGAATCTTAGGTACACAACTGTGTTAAATACTCGAGGGAAAGCTTTGCCGCTTAGTGATCCTATCTAACTTAAGCAAAATTGCCTCATGTAAAAGATATTTGTGGTCATCCCCTTTTTAAATATATATTTTCTATATTCTACCAAATTTATAAAAAAAAAATATGTATTAGCACATAGTTATTATTAGTTTGTATTTGTAGTATAGAATTAACTTGTTTCCTTCATATGTTTTGCGTCCTTGCCTAGGTATTATCATAGTTCATTTTCATGAGCTGAAATCCTTAACATATATAACGTGGAACGAATTAACTAAAACTTAAACTTGCTTATTACTTAAGCAACATTATGTTGGGTTTTCCCCCTATATACATCTAGTAATCTTTCTATTTCAATTTCACTTAAATTTTTTATTTTACACTTCTCAAAAGAATTAAGACAATCATGAACTCATGACATGGATGAGTATTTTCATGGGATCTGAACTCTAGTTTTAAGTTGAGAGTAAAATGATATACGTCTTTTTTGTGAGAGATACAACTCACTTACATTGCACTGCTCATGACGATTACACTTATTAATTTAAAAAAATAAATTTTGATTATAAAAGTTCATAATTAATAATCTTTTATGATTTTATATTTAAGGCTAAATTACCATTTTGGCCCCTTATCTCTTTAGTAAATTTTATTTTGGTCCTTTATCTTTTAAAAGTTTTGCTTCGGTCCTTTATTTTTTAAATGTGGCTCAAAGTTGTCCTTCTGTCAACTTTAAACTAATGTCATTAATATTAAAAATAAGATAGTGGCAGTTTTTAACATAGTGGTGGTTTTTAACCGCCACTATAATTTTTTTTATAAAATTTTAAAAATAATAAATTTTAACATAGTGGCAATTTTTAACCGCCACTAACAATTTTTAAACCAAAAGAACCAACCAATTATACAATGTTGTTCTAGAACTTCTACTCTATCAAGTTTATTTTCTCTTATGATCCCAACCATGGACAGGACTCCATCCTCATCTAACATCATCACTTTCCACCCTGACATCATCCAATCCCACACCTCATCCGACTCGACAGTCCTGACCTTGCCTCCGCCACCTTTCACTTGTGCAGCCTCTGCACCAAACGCCACCTTTGTCAAAACCTAACTTTTCCACGTCATCTGAACCAAAACCCACAATGGTTGGTTCCTCTGTATATTTTGTTGTTTGAAATAAAAATAAGCAATTAAATTAAAGTAAAACAATTAAAATAAAAAAAATTAAATTTAAAAAAAATAGATATACATAATAACAATAATTAAAGTAAAACAATTAAAGTAATTTACTTATTTTACACACACACACACACACACACACACACACACACACACACACACACACACATATATATATATATATATATTTGTATTATTTTTATTTTTATTATAATTAATTTTTATTTTATTTTAGTAACAGACCATGTCACGAGCTAGCAGTCGTTTCACAGGTTGCCCATGAACGACTCTGTTCCACTTTTACTTGCTCCCCCTAATGCGTTTCACTGGCTAACAATCGTTTCACGGGCTACCCGTGAATGACTCTGTTCCACTTTTACCTACTCCCGCTAATGCGTTTCATGGGCTAGCAGTCGTTTCACGAGCTACCCATGAACGACTCTATTCACTTTTACCTGCTCCCCATGATGCGTTTCACGGGCTAGGGGTATTTCACGGGCTACCCGTGAACGAACCTGTTCCACTTTTGCTTGCTCACCTTGATGCGTTTCACGGGCTAAAGGGTATTTCACGGGCTGCCCGTGATCGCCATTGCTGTCTGTCGAAATTGCTTCCCAAAGAGTTTGGTGCAGTGACTTTTGGTTGGATTTCTTTTTGTAAGGCTACCTAGTCTTGTGAAATCATAAAGAGACAAAGAAAGAGCAAAGAACTAGTAAAATTGAAAGAAATAAAATAAAAGAAATGACATACTTAACATCCTAAAACTACGTAGAGCAGGATCTCAAGGTCTAATTTCTAATTTAAGAAAATTAGACACAAGTACCAAACTCCTAGTATTGTAAGAATAAACAACAACTAAGAAAATAAGTTAAAGGACTTGGGTTGCCTCCGAAGAGGAGCTTGTTTAATGTCCTAAGCTCGACGCCCGATAATAGCTAACTGCTAGGGGAGGGATCAAGAAGGACAATTAACATTGCCTTCTCAGTTGGGTCTCCATTGAAGTACAGCTTCAACCTTTGTCCATTGACCTTGAAGAAGCTAGTTTCTTGGCTCCCAATTTCTACTGCTTCGTAGGGAAATACCTTTCAAACCTTAAAAGGTCCAGACCATCGCGACTTCAACTTTCTCGAAAAGAGTCTAAGCCTGGAGTTATAGAGGAGAACAATATCTCCTTCCTTGAATTCTCTTCAGTGGATGTGTTGATCATGCCATCTCTTGGTCTGCTCTTTATAAATTCGAGCATTTTCATATGCATTCAAGCGGATATCATCGAGTTCATTCAAATCAAGTTTTCTCTTATCACCAGCTACCTTCAAGTCATAATTTAAAAACTTCACCAACCACAAAGCTTTGTGCCCTAGCTCAACAGGAAGATGGCAAGATTTACCATAGATCAATCTGAACGGAGACATCCCAATCGGAGTCTTATATGTAGTACGATAAGCACAAAGAGCATCATCAAGCTTCAAAGACCAATCCTTCCTTGATCTAGAGACTATCTTCTCTAGAATAGACTTAAGTTCTCTATTAGACACCTCCACTTGCCCACTTGTCTGAGGATGGTAAGGTGTGGCAACCTTGTGAGTAACACCATATTTCTTCAAAAGCGCTTCAAAATGTCTTTCAATGAAGTGAGACCCTCCATCACTAATCATTGCTTTTGGCACCCCAAACCTTAGGAAGATTATTTGCTTGAACAATTTGATCACGGTCTTTGAATTACAAGTTTAGGATGGGATAGCCTCT
Source organism: Spatholobus suberectus (assembly GCA_004329165.1). NCBI lineage: Eukaryota > Viridiplantae > Streptophyta > Magnoliopsida > Fabales > Fabaceae > Spatholobus > Spatholobus suberectus. The sequence goes on along the minus strand of CM014733.1, from coordinate 60,449,431 downwards.
ACCCACTTTGACACATAATCAACTACCACGAGTATATATTTGTACCTGTGTGAGGGAGGGAAGGGGCCCATGTAATCAATCCTCCAAACATTAATGTGAACACCCAATTTTGTCCACTATACTTATTATTTATTTAATTCTTTTTACTCATTCTATTACTTTGTACATATAGTCCAAACTTTTTAAATTAAGATTAATCCGATAACTCAATTTCATTGCTTCTTATACACTTTCAATCATTCATTTTAATCAAACAAATTTATTTGGACTCAAAGTCGGTTCCTTATCAGCTTTCTCTTATTATCAAATTGGGTTAGTGTTGGCTCAATTTTCTTATTTACTTTTTTTTGAGTTTTTCTTTTTGTAATCAGATCACAAAAAAAAATCTTTTATTTATTTACTTATTTATTATTTTTTCTTTTTTTTCCTTCTTTCTTTTTTTCTTTACTTCCTTTTTTTTTTCCTTTGAAGCAGTCACCCCGCCCACTCCTTCGTCCATTCCTCCTGTAGCAACAGTCACCTCCCACCTACTTCCTGTGTAGGCTTCACCATTTTTCCACACTAATGCTGCAAATTTGTCCTTTTTGCTTCTACCATTGTCTAATTTCCTTGATTAATGCTGCAAAGTTGTACAAATTTCTTTTCCAATTAACCATCATCTCAAGCAACCTTAGAACACTTTTAGGCTATAAATACCACTGCAATAAAAAGAAAGAGGGTTCTTTGGGAAAAAAATTGGAAAAAATCAGAGAAGGAAAAGAAAATTTTGAGAGGAGGAAGACCAAATTGAAGGGGAACCCACGGTGCTTGAAGAACGAAGGAGAAAAGGCAAATATAATCTAGTATAATCCATTCATAAATACAATTGTATGCAATGTATGTTTGTTGTAAAAAAGAAATTTCTTCCTTCTAATGCTTACGGTATTGATATGATAAATTGCTTATTATATGCTGTAAATCCTTGTTACTCTAATACTAATACTTGGTTGATTATTCTAAGCAATGTTGTACAATTTTATAGGCAAATCTCAACCATTTCTAAAATAAAACAAACAACAAAGACAACGTGAATCTGTACGAGTGCTGTTATGTGTATATACACAAGTCCACATAAATAACAAAACAACATGAATCCATAAAAAGAGAAACTTGCATTGTCGGTGACTGACTGCCGTAGCGTGCGGCTATTCTTCTCTGCCCCTTTCCATCTTCTTCTTCCTCCAACCTCCTTTCTCTCCCAATTTCTCTCTCCATCACGTGGGTGCGTGCTCCGCGTTACCACCACTAACCGTCACTCCTCTGCTTGTCCGCGGCAACATCGTAGTTGTGAACTCTGCTGAACTGTCAATCTAGCCGCGTCTCCCTCTGCATGAACCAGAATATGTCGCCCGTTACGCGCCGTTGCGAGGTCTTCCTCTGCTGCTACGTGAGCTGTGTCCACACAACATCACCATCTCCTCTCGCGCACCTTTGTCGCGTCGCCGTAACACCATCGCAATAAAGGCTCACTTGTCTCCTTTTTCCCTTGCTTGCGATTTGTAGTGACTTTGGCGAAGAGAGAGAGCCCTTTTGTTTTGTGAGGAAGCTTCGTGACTATTGGGTCTCTGAACCCCTTTTCCCTTTTCATTGTTTTCTTTATATTATTTGTTTACACTCTTATTTTGTTAACTTTTGTTAATTGGTTCCTTGTAAGTTTATTTCGAATTTGGGCTTAGCTTTTGGGTGTTGCACATCGGTGGAGTTCATTTGTGTGGCTCATGGACAATTGGCTTATTTGCAAGTAATTGGATTATTGGGCCTATTTTAGACATGTATACATGTAGAAGTAATTTAGATTTAGTTAAATAGCAAAATAACAATTAATAAACAAATATAGAAATATGTCGTGAAATAAGGTAACGTGAACGTAGCTTGTAATGAAAATCTTATAAGCCTTTAAACCTTTTTTTATATATATAAAATGTTAATAAATAACAATGTTAATAATTACAACAAAATAAAGTAAAAAATAATATTTTACAAGCTAGTATTTATAACTTATTTAGCATTAGTAAAATTACGAAAAAATCTCTAATAGAATAAGGATTATTGGATGTGACATTTTCTTAATCCTAGAGTTTAAGGATGCAAGTTGTACAATTTGTTGTCTAAAAGCTCATTTCTAAGTGAAAAAATATTTTTAATTTATTTATAAAAATCAACAAAACCGAGTCTTGCAATTTAATTTGATGATCACAAAAATCTTAAATTGAAAAAGGATTAATTAGATGTGACATCTTTTTTTTAATCCTGAGATTTTGAGACACAAGCTGTATAGTTTGATGCTATGTGAGGGAGGGAAGGGGCCCATGTAATCAATCCCCCAAACATCAAAAATCTCAACTTCTAAAATGCCATTAGGGGGCATTTCATGCTTTCAGGATATATTCCCAATTCTCTTACATCTATCACAAGAAGTGACAAATCTCCATGTATCTTTAAACAAGTTTGGCTAGTAAAAGCCAGCCTGAGGATTTTAGCCGCAGTCTTGGAGGTGCTAGCACTCTATAAGCGGATGAGTGGCAAGAGTCTAGAATTTAAGGGACTTCCTCTTCCGTAACACACCTTCTATAAATTCCATCATAAGCATCTTTTGTAAAGGTACGACTCATCCCAAATAAAATGCTTCAAGTCAAAGAAAAACTTTTTATTCTACTAGTAGGTAAACTCAGAAGGAAGAACCTCATTAACCAAATAATTAACATAGTCAGCATACCATGATGGGCTCTTCATTGACACTGCAAGCAGCTGCTCATCCAAAAAAGAATCATCAATGGGTAACTCACCCTTCCCAACTAAGGCTGGCTCAAGGTTGGAAAGATGATCAGCAACAACATTATCTGTTCCCTTCCTATCAAGGATCTCTAAGTCGAATTCTTGAAGGAGGAGAATCCACCTGAGAAGTATCGACTTTGCATCCTTCTTGCTCAAGAGGTGCTCCAAGGCTGAGTGATCCGTATAGACGATCACCTTTGACCCCACCAAGTAGGACCTGAATTTTTCAAATGCGTATACCACCACAAGCAACTCTTATTCTGTGGTGGCATAATTAGCCTGCACTCCATTTAAGGTCTTGCTAGCTTAATAAATGGCATGCATCTTTTTATCCTTTCTTTGCCCCAATGTACATGACCTCGAAAGGGAGGTCCTAATCGGGAGTTTGAAGGATTGGGGCTGAAATGAGGGCTTCCTTCAACTTGTAAAAAGCAGTTAAGCAGGCAAAATCAAAGTTGAAGGACACGTCCTTAACCAGTAGGTTGAACAAAGGTTTAGAGATTTTAGAGAAATCTCTAATAAATCGCCGATAGAAACTGGCATGTCCAAGGAAACTCCTAACTACCTTCACATTCGCAAGTAGGGGCAATTTTTCAATGACCTCAATCTTGGCCCGATCCACCTCAATTCCTCTTCTAGAGACTAGGTGTCTAAGGACTATCCTTCCTGCACCATAAAATGGCACTTTTCCCAATTAAGCACCAGGTTCACTTTTGCACATCGCTACAAAACTTTAGATAAATTAAGCAGACAGTTATCAAAGTTAATGCCATAAACTGAAAAATCATCCATGAATACCTCCATGATATTTTCAATAAAATCACTAAAAATGGCAATCATGCACCTTTGGAAAATGGCAGGTGCATTGTAGAGACCAAAAGGCATTCTCCTATAGGTGAAGGTGCCAAAGGGACAAGTAAAAGTGGTCTAGCTTCTCTTAGTCACTAGGGTGTATTGGGATTTGATGAAACCCAGAATACCCATCCAAGAAACAAAAGTAGGTGTGCCTAATTAACCTCTCCAGCATTTGATCAATGAAAAGGAGAGGGAAATGGTCCTTCCTAGTGGCGTTATTTAATTTTCTGTAATCAACACACATGCGCCATCTAGTGATAGTCTGAGTGGGTATTGATTCATGTTTATCATTTTTCACCATGGTCATCCCACCCTTCTTCAAAACTACATGAACCGGGCTCACCCAGGGACTATCAAAAATGGAATAAATTACTCTAGCATCTAACAACTTTAACACCTCCTTCCTTACTACCTCTTTCATGTTGGGGTTCAACCTCCGTTGATGGTCAACATATGGTTTATGACCCTCCTCCATCAAAATCCTATGCATACAAAAGGAAGGGTTAATCCCTTTAAGATCGCCAATGGTGTACCCTATCACCTTCCTATACTTGCAGAGCTCACCTAATAATTTTTCAGTCTCCGCCTTAGTCAACCTAGCACTAACAATAATTGGATAAGAAGACTTTGGGCCAAGGAATTCATACCTCAAGGTAGAAGGTAAAAATTTCAATTCTACCTTAGGAGCTGTTTTATCATCCCAATTAGTTTGCTTGGGCTTTACTTCAATCTCCTCTATAATGGCTTACGAGACTGGTGAATTGGGGCTTCCTCAATCAATTTAGCATACTCTCCCACTTCTTCCCTAAAATCTAGGGAAATCTCTCAAGTTAGGTAAACCTCAAGAGGGTCTCTAAGGTAAGCTTTAAAAGCCTATTCTTCTAATGACCCCTACAATATGTCAATCCTACAACACATATCCTCAAGAGATGGTTGTTTAACAGCTTTAGCAACATTAAACTCAATAATTTCACCATCAATAGATAAAGTTAATTTTCCATTTTTCACATCAACCATTACAGCTGTGGCCAAAAATGGCCTGCCAAGGATGATGGGGATTTGAGAATCCTCTTCCATCTCTATAACAACAAAATCACCCAGAATTGAGAACTTGCTATTTGCACAAGCACGTCTTCTAAGACACCTACCGGGTGTTTAACAGACCAATGCGCTAATTGAATGGACATACCAGTGGGCTTTAGCTCGCCTATGTCCAACTTTTTGCACACAGAAAGGGGCATTAGGCTGATAGTAACCCCTAGGTCACACAGGGCTTTTTCAATCCTAGTGTACCCTATCAAGCAGGGTATAAAGAAATTACCTGGGTCCTTGAGCTTATTAGGAAGCTTCTTTTGGACTAAGGTCACTGTCTCTTGCCCATCCATTTTCCTATTGTTAGCTAGGATATCCTTAAGAAATTTGGCATATGTAGGCATTTGCTACAAAGCATCAATAAATGGAATGTTCACATGCAGCTGTTTAACCATTTCAATAAAATTTTCAAATTGCTTATCTAGCCTAGATCTAGCCAACCTTTGAGGGAAAGGAATAGGTGGTTGATAGACTTTAGGGGGAGCAAGTGGAGACACTACCTCTGTTTTAGAAATAGTTTCTTTTTCTTTTTCAACAATAGGTTATGTCTCCTCTTTTGCTTCCTCCACAACCTTCTTTAAATGGTAAGACATAGTGTAACACCCTCACTTTTATTTAATTAATTGTTTTATTTATTTATTTATTCTATATTTAATTCTGAAAAATCGGGAAGGAATCTAAAAATTCTGATCCCCACAGTTAAACTCAGAATATTGAAAACTATCTAATTGTGATTTTCAATAATTTTTCCAAGTTGAAGCCCGGAGAAATTCGAAAATGACGATTTTGTCCTTATTTGTCAATATTAAGGGCTGACATGAAAAAAATATTCAATTGATATTAAAATATCAAATTGAGTTTAAAATCATGTCATATGTATTAAAATATAATTTTGGGAATTTTTTGGGAATTTTCTGAAATTCCTGTACAACATGACCAAAATACCCCTAGTTGTCAAATAACCAACTCAGTATTGGTTTGACATCCAAAAATGATGAAAATGATATTTTTAATACATTTCTAGGTAAAATATGTAATTTTAGAATTTTCATAAAAATTTGAGCATTTATTGAATTAAAATGAATTTAATATGAATTTTCTAAGCTTAAAATATATAATATATATATTTATAATTCGAAAAAAATTAAAATTTATTTTTAGAAATTATTTTTGATGAAAAATATTACATTTGTTCAGATTTATATCTAAATTAATTATTTTGGTATTAAAAGTTATTTTTTTCAAGTTTAGGCGATTTTATCGGTACCGGCTAATTAATTAACAGTCAAAATTTATACTGCAAATATTTAGGACAGCTGCTATCCCACGTACCAGCTCTAGCAAGGGGTGATTCATCCCCTATATGAATATGTGTCCCTAAAAAAAAAAAAAATTGCATTTTTGACATCATGGATGACATAACTCCATGGACACCTAGGTTCATTTTTTTCCTATAAATAGCCATCACTTATAACTGAATTTTTCATCCCATTCCTCCTTTCACCACCGTAAGCTTCCATAGAGAAATTTTCTCTCTTTAGAAAATTTTCTTTTACTTTGTTTTTATGCTAAAATTCTACTAGTTTTCCGATAACTAGTAAAAATCCTCTTCCTAGGAGCTCTGTACCAACAACTTCACCAACTCTTTGAGGTAATGGGGGGAGTGGGGTTGGTTCTAATTTTCAATTACTTTGCATGTTGGTAGAAAGGGTTTTCCCCTAAACCCGTTTAGGCTTTAGTTTTACTATTAATATTATTGTTATATTATTTGATGTTAAACTTTAAATTTTGCTAAGTTATTATTTTGCTCAAATTTAAATTATTAAATTATACCAAGCTGTTACTCTGCTCAATTTTAGAAAATTAAAATGCACTTGCTAAGCTGTTACTCTGCTCATTTTTAGAAAATTAAAATGCATTTACTAAGATGTTACTCTGCTCAATTTTAGATAATTAAAATACTCTTATTAAGTAGTTATGCTGCTCAAATTTAGACAACCATAGTATAATTATTAAGTTGTTATACTGCTCGAATTTAAACAATTACAGTAGAATTACTAAGCTGTTATACTGCCCAAATTTAGAAAAAATATTTTTAGCTATTATGATAAATAATTAAATTATTAAATTATCAAATTTTAGTAATACTCAATTAGTTTAGCAAAAATAGTAGAAGAAATAAACCATAAATCTCATAATATGAAACTAAAGATATAAATTATTTTATAAGCTATTTATGAATTTATTTTTAGAAAACTACTATAGAAATTTCAGTTTAAGTTCTTATCGTTCAGGTAAGGTCTAGACACACTAATAGACCATCTGTAAAAATTTCATAAATTTTAAAGCTTACTTAGTACTTGTAATTGTGTTCTATAAGTGCCTGTGGACATATTTTTCTTAGAAATACTGAATTTCAAAAATTTTCGAAAAAATTCTAAAAATTCATGATAAAATTCTAATTATTTTTCTAAGTTTAAAAATTATTTTTATGGAATTTTTTGACCATTCTATGATTTATTTCTTAATTATCAGTCTTTATTTTAATTTGTATATCTTTATTTTATTGAATTATTGTTTATGTGCTTTAATTTGAATTATGACTTATGTGAATGATATGTATGGATCAAATCTCTGTAATATAAGGCAGAGATATTAGTAGAAATTATACTGGTGCTCAAATACTTGAGACCAGAATGAACCTTTAGAAATTAATATATTAGTGAGTAATGTAAAGCAAGGGACATGCAGTGGCATGACACCCTGTTAGGAAAGCTACAGTTTGGTACGCTGAGGAATGAAAGGCAGGGACCCATTTGGGAGGTCTCGGGGGTAGGCATCGAGTGGTGAAAGTCCTAATAGCCAGGGTAGCGCCCGTGAGCTGGGATATTCACCTGACCAAGCTCGATAACCCCGACAACTGCTCAGCATTCCAGGATTGGTTTGAGAGTATACCTCTATAAATGGACGTCCTGACTGATATTTGTTCCTCATTGATGATGAGGACTGTACCATGTGATGATGTTGATGAAGTATATGTACTCCCAGTCACTTCCCAGGTTCTGTTAAGAACTATTACTCACTGATGGGAAGTATGGATCCATACCAAGTCAAGGGTAGTGTAGTATAACTTAGAATAAACCCTAGGTTCTCTTCATTGATTGTATTTAAATTCCTACCATACATGTGAAAGTGATTTAGAACAAATCACCTCACTCCATTATTTTTGTTATGCATGTTGAATCGTGATTATTGAAGATGATAACAATGCCTGATGATGCTGAGGAAAAGCCAGAGGATACTTCTCCAAATTTGAAGACCTAGTTTATAATATTTTCTTAAGGGATAGGGTAGATAAATACTGCTCTGTATAGGATCTTTTTTTTATGTATATATTGGGTTAGGTAGTATATGTCTTTTGATGTATTTTTGTTTTCTCTTCGACTATTATGTACTACTTAAACCATGATGTACAGTTGGATATATATATATACATAAGCAGTTTTTATCATTTCACTTCTATTTCTAAATTCTGTTTTTCTATTGCTAGTATCAAAGAAAAAAAAAATTACTCACATTTTCATCAACTTAAAATAATAATTAAATTAATATGAATTATATTTAAAATTAAAGGAGTGTTACACATAGGTCCATCTAACACTTTACCACTTCTTGTGGTGATGGCATTTGCATGTTCAGCAGGGTTAGTTTCGGGTTTACCTAGAAACTTACCTAGAGGATGGATGGTGGTAGGGAGGTATTGAGCCATATGAGAAATCTAACCCTCCAACATTTTATTGTGAAGTTGCATATCATCCAGCCTAGCCGTCAGCTCCTTGATGGAGCTGTTCACCATCTCATTGATCTGTTTCTAGCTCGTCACAAAATCAACCATTAGGTTCTTGAGTCGTGATAATGATTGTTGTGTTTGGTCTAGTTGTTGCTAGGAAACATGACTACTAGAGTCCTTGTTGAAGGTTGAGGGCTATTGGGAATTTGGCTGCCGACTACTCCCTTAACCCTGATTATTTTGGTAAGAAGAATTTAGATGAACTCTCACCCCGGATTATAAGTATTGGAATAAGGGTCAAATTTCTCTTTTTTGGGGTAGTCATAGAAATTATGTGTGGCAGCCACGTTTTCCATTTGTTCCTCCAGACCATCAGGTAGTCTCGCTTGGCAGTCAATAGTGGTATGTCCCTGCACATCAAAAATCTCACAAGAGAGGTTAGAAACACCCACTACATTAACATTGCCCTTTTTTCAATTTATCAAATTTCTGGCTTAAAGCATCAAATTTAGCCATGAGAAGGTCAATGTTATTTACCTCGTACTTACTTGGGGCGACCCTCCTTGAGTTATTTCTGTGCTCTCTTACCCAATGGCGTTGATTTGCTGCCATAAACTCAATGATATCAAGTGCCTTATTGAGAGGCTTATCCCTGAAAGCTCCTCCTGACACGACGTGCAATGTCATCTTACTTATGTAGTTCAATCCATTATGGAAGAAGTGGACAGTGAGCTCTTGTTCAAAGCCATGATAAGGACATGCTATTAATAGTCTAGAGAATCTCTCCCACACTTCAGGAAAAGACTCGCTTTCGCCTTGGCGAAAGTTAGCAATTTGCTTCCTCATCTCACCTGTCTTCGATGGTGGGTAGTATTTGTCGAGGAAGGCTTGCTCGCATAGGTCCCAACTAGCGACAGCATTCCTAGGAAGAGTCCTCATCCATGCTCTCACCTTGCCTGCTAGAGTAATAGGAAATAGGCGTAGGCATAGGCGTAGAGCGTCAACCGAGATACCTTGAAAATGTTAGGTCTCCCATATCTCCAAGAACCCTTCAAAGTGCTCCATGGGGTCTTCTGAATATAACCCATTGAATTGGTTTTTCTTCAGCATGTTTAATAGAGTGGGTGGTATAACAAAGTTGGTGTTTGCCGCAACATCTAGGCGGGCTATCCCAACTGGCAACCCACGGATTCTCAGGGCGGCAAAATTATTTAAGGGTCTAGTTGCTTGCTTTTCTTTTGCCATTGCTTTGGTTTCTTCTGGTGCAAAAGTTGCTTTGTGCTTTTGTTGTCTTTGTCTTCGCCTTCTATAAAAGGTTCTCTCTATCTCAGGGTCTGCTTCAATTGGTTCCCTAAGACGGAGAGATCTTGGCATACACAGAGAAAAGCACCTGCAAAAGAGAAGAGCCCGTGAAGTCTGAAAAAGGAAATAAATAAAAGAAAAGAAAAAACAAGAAATTGAGGGGGGAGATTTGTCTAATTCTATTAAAAAGCAAAAATCACTGAGCCAAGAGACGTAATCCCCGGCAATGGCACCAAAACTTGATGTAGTACCGCAAGTGTACGGTATCATTGAGTAATAAAAGTATCGTTCTTTCCATATGGAATGCGCGTTAGGTTTAGTGATTATCACAATTTAATATAAATTAAACAAAGAGAATTGAATTAGGAATTTATATTTTTAAAGTAAAGTAAAGGATTAAGAATTGGAGATTCTATTGAGCAAGCAAATAAAATTGATAATGATTCAGTAAGAGGAAACTTCTAGGATTGAGATTCACCCTGTGATGCTTACTAAATTAATTCCCTTATCCCATGCTCCTATTTGTTCTTCTTAAGGGTGTAAGGTACCCTTCATTCTTTTTCAAGATACAGAGGGGTGTCTAATCAAATTAGCCCCCTACTTTTGTGGTGGTTGTGTTTAATTTGACCTAATAAGCTCTTTGTCAATTCAATTAATCCTTAAAGGTTTCACCTACTTTCGTGGTTTAGACCTAGGTTTCTTCACTATAGTTCTAGTATTTAAGTTCACCTTTCAATGCTTCCCCAAATCCCTAAGGTTATGTAAAACGTGGCCAATTCGTTTTGCAATAAAGAAAATCAATAAAGAAGAAATCAAGAAAGGAACAAGAATCACACAAAGATAAAAGGAATCAATTCATTAAACATTCATAGGACTACGCCCAATCCTAAAATAAAGATAACTACTCACACATAGCCATAGAAAACAAACAAGTAAAAAAGAGAAACATTCAAACCGGTAAAAAGAAAGAGGCGAAGATTGTAATCCTAAACTCTCACTCTTCACGGTCAATGCCAAGGTTCAAGATGCTTAAACTAATCCTAAAAGATCTATTTAAAACATTGAGCTAATGGGAGTCTAAGCCCATACAAAATAAAAATGCAAAAATACTTAAAATAGTTCACAGGTAACAAGTCATGGGCAAAATGGTTGTTCATGGGCTGCCCATGATCCTTGCTGCCTTGACTCTAGTGTGTCCATTGATTGGTTCACGGGCTGAAGGGTTGATCATTGGCTGCACGTGAACTCCGTTGTTTGATCCTAATGTGCTTAATAGATTGGTTCACAGGTTGCCCGTGATCCTTGCTGACTATGAATATTCAATCTTCTTGGTTCTTTGCTACAACTCTTTTCAATTCAAGTTCCAACCAAACTTGACGTCATCATCGAGACTCAACATAAGAGCTTTCTAATCTTTGCACAAGCTCCATGCTCTAAATCAAAGGAAAATCTACTCCTGATTCTAAAACTATCACTAGTCCAACAAAAAGGAAAAATAACTAAAATAACTAGAAATATAACCAAAAAAGGCATAAATATGCAACATATCCTAGTTATAATGCTATGCAAACATGGTATAAAATACGATGCATCAATGATCCCGACCTCGCCTCTGCCACCTTTCACTTGTGCTGCCTCTACATCGAACACCACCTTTGTCGAAACCTGTCTTTTCCCACGTTATCCGAACCAAAACCCGCAAAGGGTAGTTCCTCTATATATTTTGTTGTAGTAAAGCTTAAAGGACTACATTATAAAAGTTTATTCCATGGAAGTCAAAACCTGCTACTTAAGACAAGACAAGATATGCCTTTCAAGTTAAAACTAGATGGAAGTTTTTATTATTCCAAGATTTCTTTACATTGGAATGCACTCAAAGTCCCTTTATACATCAACGAAGTAATAGGGTCCAAAAGAACAATAGATCTTGGCCTACCATAAGGAAGTATGTGAATATTCTTTCTTGCAAGTACTCCAACGACGATGTTGGTAGTTGCAAAGCTATGGTAAGGGTGCGACGATTGATTGAAACGATGCAGGTGTCACTGCCAACGTAGAAGAGAGAGCTGGTGCGGAGATGAAGGAGTATGTGCCCACCGTAGCTGCACATCAAACAAAACTTGACAATGGGAGTTGCCTCCATTGTGGCTCACCATGACAATGAGAGAGAAAGAGGTTGGGAGGGAAAAGAGGGGGAAGATGACAAGGGAACATAAAAGAAGAGGAAAGATAAAGAAAAAGAAAGATTGTTCTGTTGCGGTTTTTAATTGCCATTATTTTAAAATTATTAACGGTGTTAGTTTCAAGTTGATGGAAGGATAACTTTGAGCCACATTTAAAAAATAAGGGACCAAGGGAAAACCTTAAAAAAAAAGGAACCAAAATAAAATTTACTAAAGAGATACGGGACTAAAATAGTAATTTAGCCTATTATAAATTTTGCAAAACCAAACTAAAAAAATAAAAGTTTAATACATTTTTTATTAAGTTTAATAACAAAAGGCCTCACTTAGCCTTTAACTTTAGACCTTTAATATTATTGTGCTGCCCAATTTATTTCTCCCCCATTTTCTAAAATCTAAAGAATCTCTCTCTAAATATATTTTATGGGCTTTTTTCTTTTTTTCCATCAATGAATTTCTTGATATCGAAACGAATTCAAGTTAATATTTTCTTTTATGGTTCTAGTTTTCTCGGTGTAGTTGGTAAATGGCTTCAAATTGGAGCAAGTTGCTAGTGTTAGACCACTATGGTCCTCATTAATCTCTACATGACATGTAATAAAGTATAATTAATTTTTTTTCATAAATTATAAAATTTGAATGTGTCATATAAACATTAATTGAGACCATATACACTGATAGTCCTGGACTATCTAATACCTTCTCGTAGGAGGCAGGACAAAAGAAGATAATAGAGTGAACTAAAAATGTCCATAAGGGAGCTTCGGTGGTTAGCGGATGGCTTTAATGCAGTATAGAATCAGAGAGAAAGGAAAGAGGTGGCATCACAAGAGGAGGACAAGAGACATGGTTGGATTCCAACATTTGACAGAAGATTTGGAACTCACAAATGTACCTGCTCTCAAGAGGAATACACTTTATACGAGGCTGATGACTCATCCATGAGCAAACTAGATAGATTCTTATTGTTAGAGAGATTGACTCTCAATAGTAGACATTGAATAGAGACATCATGTTTCTGGACTTGTTACTGAACATAAAGGAAACCGTTTTTGAAAGAAATGTTAATGACGTTTCTTCCCTGTAGCTGCTTCCCATGCCTGTAACACATGATTCACAATTTCTTCTACTCCAATCTTATGCTTCACCTGCACAGAGATATGCTAATCAAGTTAAGAAGGAAAGGAGTGAAAAATTAAAGGATTGTGGTTCAAGACCATAATAAAGATGCATGTATGGATACTCAAAAAACAATTCGATTAGGATGCTAAAAATTGGAAAGCTGAAAAAAGATTCCAATGCTATAAGGAGAATGGTGGGTTGAATAAGGCGAAGCTCACAACAAGCTATGTTTTTACTTCCTTTAAAATGTTAGAGGGAAGTGATGTGCACAATCTTCTGTGTGCACGAGCACACACATTACAAACACACATAAGGTGCGTATCAAGTAAAAACATGAGAAGTACAAATCTTAATCAATGTCCTCTATATCAAGCGGGAGGGTGAAAGGAGTTAACCTGCCATTTAATTTTACATGAATGGTCAATACTCAATATCAGTTTGACTTAGATCTAATTTTGACCATCCATTTAAGATTGAATAGTCAAAGATTAGTTCTTATATTTCATTCTCTCACTCATAGTTCTAAATTACAGTCCACATCCACAATTGCAACCGCAATATAAAGATTTTAGACTTACCATAACCGCATCGCAACCGCAATTGCGGTCGCATTTTTTCGCAATTTTCCGCAATGTCAAGGATTACAACGAAACTGTAACCGCGACCACAACCGCAATTTAGAACCATGTTCACTTGATATACCCCTTCTGTATATATAATCTTCATACTCCGCAATAGTTAGACGCAGAAGTAAGTTTTGAGTTAGAAAAATCGATTTGCATAAACCCTGATGCACTTTAGTAATTCAAATAAAATAAACAGACAGAACTTCAGTAAGTTTTTGTTATCATGCAGGATACAGATTCTTCTTATAGCATAATTCAATTGTTTATTTAGTAATGGATTTGATCCAAATATTTTAGAAATTGTATACTGTTTTCAATTTCATAATATATATGCATTGCACACAAGATAGTGATTGATGAACAATATGCTAAGGCTAGCTACTCGGCTATAAGGTGAAAAATAAAGCAGCCTTATTTTTTTTAGTTTATGTTAGACTGTTAATGCCTACCGAATGAATATATAATCCTGTACTGGATGAGCAAGACCAAAAACGTGACAGCCTTCGATATAAGCGCTAGGAGTAAGATGTCACAGATTTTATTGTCCCGCCCAGGCAATTTTAGATTTATATTTGCGGGAATTCATTTCCCTCTGTTAGTTCCTTTCGTCTTGTCTTTTTACATTCCCATATGTACCCAAAAAAAGTTATTGACACAGTTGGAAGTCATAATCTTTCGAGATTAGTTTTCTTTTGCTTAATTTTAGTGTATAAGCTCTTCGTCTAAGAATATAATTAAAAAATTAGCTTGCTAGCTGAATAGTTTTATTGGGACGGGTTATTTCCTATATATAATGAGCTTTTAAACCTTTATTTGTACAGACTCGTTAAATTCTTTTCAAGTCTTTAAAATTTTTCTAACTAAATAAAGTTAGTAGCAACTGTCTTCGAATTATAATTTGTTTTTAAAATTTCAGTTCCCTTTCGTTGAAATTCCAATTATGATACACAAAAATAAATAAATAAAACACTGGACTTTATTATTAATAAACCTTCATATCGTACAAGGTACTTGCAATAAAATAAATTTATAACCAATCCAATTTACTGACAACTTATGACCTCTTAAACTGTAAATGTAGGCCACTTACTAAACGAACATTTTAAGAAATAAAAGAGTAATCTTTAACCAACTTTAGTCTATGCTGCATTAATGTTCTTCCTACATCCCAATTTCAAATAAATGAACCTGCAAAAAATAGAAAAGATGAAAGGATTAAAAAGAAAGTAAAACAAAAGATCAAAAATGGTACGACTAAAAAGTGAATATTATGAGCGAAAATTTAAATAAGATTAATGTAAACATCCATTAAATAAAATAATATGAATTTGGGCTCAAAAAGAAATTTGAAATTAATATAATCTCCCAATCATAGATATTGACATTAAAAACGTATTTTATGTATGTATCATGAAAACACCTTTGATAGAATTTTTAATTGAAGGATTAAATTAATGATATTTGCTTTAATGGAGAAACTAAATTGATGTTAGGCTTTAAAAAAAACAATTGAGGGATTAAAATATGTGCTCACTCATATGATCATCATGATTTCTTTAAATAACAAATAGAAGATAAAAATATTAAACATATAAAAACCTAAACTTAGTGGTAGGGGTTGGAGTAATATGCATGAAGTCATAAGTTTGAATCTCAATGTGACCATTATACACCAAAAAAACATATAAAAACCTAGATTTTTTTTTAAAAAAAAGTTTCAGTTAAGAAAGTGGCATTTAATTTATATTTAAGTTTAAAATTGACCCATTATTTACTTCCTTAACATATTTCTCAAAGTCATAACTTGAGTCTGACTTTTTTATTTTATATAAGTTATTTTTAATGCTAAATCAATCTTTTTTGAAAAATTAATGTAATTTGAAATCCTATTTAAAAGTCTATTTTGTAATATAACCTTTTACGTAGACAAAAAAAGTACTTCCAAATAAAATGACGGGCCTAAATTATATAGGTAAAGAAATTTAAGCTTTAAAATGGATTATTAACTATATAATGTCAAAATATTATAATAAAAATTCGAATACAATAACAACAAAATTATTATTACAAGCATGCATATTATTATTATTATTATGTGTTAGTCTGTTAAGTTTAAATACTTTTCGATCAACCTAAGGGTTCACTCTTTTAACTAAATAAATTTTCTAAAAACATAGTCTGACTTATTTGTTAATTAAACCCAATCTAATCTAAACTTATTATTGGTTAGATCATAGTTTCTTAAAGAGCAATTTGACCTAATTGTATCCCCAAGAATAAAGGATTGATTAGAAAACTTTTTAAGTACAAGAGAGTTAATTATAAATATTTAAAACATGAAAACACCATTGTAGATTTTGAAATAGGATAAAAGCCTGTAAATCAATTTCAACTATTAATATTCTCCATATAATTTATTTAGTGAAAAAGTGAAGTTATATACAGATTATAATAAATTCATAATTTACTATGAGACGAGTGAGTGTGGTGCATCTACTGTTTTTGTAAAACTCAAACAGTCAAAACTTCAACATGGCATCATCTTTGACTTTGATCGTGCTTCCTTTTTATAAGTTTACTCAAGATGTACATGCAAGTGAGAATTTGTTGGCACCAAGTGTCAAAGTTAGTTAAATTATACTTTTAATAACCTTTTGTAGAGTATAAATTTAACTAACTTAATCGTTGAATGTGATGTTCTTATTAATTAGTTTAAATATATAAAATTTCATATAATTTTAAAATTATTTAGTAGTTTATCACATCACTTCATTTTAATTTGTAATATGATATTAGAATATATGTAAATATTCATTGTTAGATAACATATATAGAAAAGTTCAAATTATGTGAAATTTGATATATATGATCATGAAGATAATATCACATAATTCAATTAATGGTTAGATTGATTAAATTTACATTCTACAAAAAGTTATTGAAGGTAAAATTTGACTAATTTTGACACCTGATATCAACAAATCCTAACTCGTACATGTATTATTCACAATGAGATATATTAATATTAATCAATTATAAAATTAACACTCAAGCCTTTTTCTTTTTGGTAACAAAGGTATTCCTACGTCTAATTCCACAAACTTTCCATACGACCAAAGATAGGCACATTAATTTGTGCATAATAAAAAATTTAAATGAATTTTAATAAATAAGTCAGCCATAATTTATACATATTTTAAATTTAAACAGAAATAAACTAAAACGTAAACTTATAATTTGTAAACAAATGTTCAAAAATTTGGATAGGCATGGGAGTGGCATCAAATTAATTATTAATTCGATTAACTATGTAATGAAAAGCATATTAAGTCAAGAAAAAAGGTTTGACACAAGTCTAATAAATAAAGAGAAATGTTTTTATACAACTTTTATAATAAATTAGTGAGGGATAGGAATAGAAGAGAGAAAGAGAGAGAGAAATGAGAAATATAATCAGTCATGTGATGGAGAGATAAAAAAAAAAATGTATAAATTATTCTATAGTTTTATTGTATGAACATAATATCTCATAAATAATAATGAAAAGAAGAAGAGTTATTCCATGTATACGTACCTCGATCGTTTGAAAGATTTTTTTTCTTCTGTTGCAAGGTTCATTGAAGATTAATTAGGAGAAAGACTGCTTTGATCATTCTTCCTACCACCCTGCTTCTTGTCATCCTTCTCTTCATCATCCTTCGGTGGTGGCTTTTTGCCCTTGTACCCTATACTGTTCGACGTGTTTCTAGGATCAGAATTATTCGTGTCATCCTTCTTTTCATCATCCTTCGATGGTGGCTTTTCGCCCTTGTACCCTATACTGTTCGACATGTTTCTAGGATCAGAATTATCCTTGACGGAAGAGATACAAATTTTGGTATCAATGGACTCACACAAAACAATATTGTTTGATGTGTCTTGGAGGGTCATACTGTGCCTTTATTTATAATAGGGGCATACCTCGTTATTCATAGTAAATTAGGTCACATGTAAGAAATGCTGATAAGTGATAACCATGAAAACTTTCTAGTAATTTAAGATAGAAAACCGTGTATTTGTCAAAAGGAAATTAGGATTCAGTTTGCTCTGCAGAAGAAAAATTAAAAAAAAAAAAAAGAGAGAGGGGGGAGGAATCATTTTAAGGCCACAAGAAACTACGGGTAAAATATTATCAGTGAGATTGTTCAATGCGAGATCACATTATTCAATTGAAAACCGTTTCAGTCACCAACGTGGCAGCACGTTATTATTAAACCATGTTTTGTACAGTGTAAATTATCATATTCTATTAGTATTTAGTTCTGGTTATATTTTATGAAGCCAAAAGAAAATGCGGTTGAGACTTGAATTTTAGAGCCTACTCTCAAGCCTCAATTGTGGATTAGAATGAGTGTGAAATTAAAATTATTCCTGAAGTTCGATGACATATTCTAGCGATTTCTTGGTAAACTACATGTATATGCGTCGGAAAATGCTCTAATCAGAGTATATATTTTGCTAAAACTTTTCATTCACCACCGATTATTTCTTTAATTTCGATGATTAAACTAAATTGAAGTGAAGGTTATTCTTTTAATTTTAACTATGATTTAACCTTCTTCTCTTTTTGTTAAAATCTTGTTATTTTAAGATGTTATAATTATATTGTTAATAAAAAAAGCTGAACAAAATGGAAACCAAGAGAACACAAAATTGCAATTTATCAGCAGAAAAAACACCAGCAAGGCAGCAATGATATTTCAGATTAAAAACAAAGCAATAAACAACAAACAATCAAGCAATTGTAATATTAACTAATCATAGGAAAGTATATTAATTGTAATAAATACTTAAAAGAGTGATTTTTTGTCCAAATATTTCAATCAATTTTTCTTTAAAAATTTCTAATAATATTATTTGATATTATATGTCATAAATATATTACAATTAGCATAATATAAAATGAAATTAAATGTTTAAATAAAATATTTTAATTTATGTAAAATATATATTTTAAAGAAAAGAATTATACAATATAATATGCGTAATTGTAGCAGTATGCAGGCTTAGTAACTTCATTTTTAATTTTTAAAATTTTATATAAAATAAATATTTCCATTTATTTCAATTAATAAAAATATTATACAAATTTATATTATATAGTAAAAATTATTATACACCTAAGTTTTATATTAATTGTGTATGATATAATATTCATACAATTTTTAATGAGTTTACTATTTCAATATTATATAAATATTAAAATCATATAGTATATATCATTATTAATATATTTAATAACCAAAAATAGCTTTATATTTAATGGGAATTTATTTAAATTAACTATAAAATATTTATGTGTGATATATTCACTCTACAAGTATAACAATGAATATAAATTTTTTTCATATAACTTAAATATTGAGTATAACAAAACTGTAATTTAAATATTGTAAATAATATAAATTTTAAATGACTTTTCTATTACTATTAGATGTTAAAATAATTAAATATATTATATTGAATTTAATGTTGCACTCAAATTTAAATGTTATTGTAATTTTGAATTATGAATTGATAAAATAATGTAATTATTTTACAATGATATTCTAAACAAAAATAAATTATTACTTTCTATTGGCATATATTTGTATAAGCAGGGTGGTATAAAAAGAAAAATTATATAAGAAGAATGGTATAAAAAGAAATGTATTATAGATTGAATAATAAAAACTTTCTAAAATTAGCATAGTCTTAATAGAATATATAAAAAAAATTATTAAGAACTTGGCGTGTGTCGAAATTTTTCTTTAAATGGTTCTTAAATATATATCAATGTGTGTTACAGTATAAAATTTATTGGTGATCATGATAGCAAGAGTTATTAATTAGTTGTATGGTTATGGGCAACGTAAAATCTTAATTGTTTATTTTCACCTGTAATTCTAATTCATGAATTTTTTTATTAGTTGGCTTTCGTCATGTTTATTACGTGATTATAGTCAAGATCATACAAAGCAGTTGTGGTGGTTCAATCAATGAGTCGATCTTTTGAATTTATTTCGTTTTTCAAATGTTTTTAATGTTTTATATTTTATTTTAGAGAAAATAGCTATGCATTGACAGTATAAATCAATTTTACACTGTCATCCAATCACAAACCACCATGTATGGTAAGTTTATTGACTTTTATAATAATTATCTTAAAAGTCATACTAATGGTGATTTGTGATTGATTGACAATGTAAAAATTTTTACACCAACAATGCACAGTAATTAAACTCTTTATTTTATTTTTGAATCAATGTTGTTTAAGTGGGAAAATATTAAGAAACTATATGTTATATGATTGATCCTTCATTGATTTAATAAAAAAAAAAATGATATCTTGAGGTATTTTGCAATATTCATTAATTTTGTCATTGATGAATATTAGATATTATATGTATATTAAATAATGTCATTTATAGCTATATGAATTCATGATGGGTATAACTCTTTATGAATGGATATGATATGAATTATCGCAACTTATCATGAAAGGTAAGTTTTGTCTTCACTTTTGTATAAATATTATATTTATCTTAAAACTCTTTTTTTTTTTTTTTATGCAAGGCAAATGAAAATGAATTTATTAAGAAAAGGCCGAACTTCTAGCACAAGCAGTGCCCAAAGCACAACTTATATCAAAGTACAAAAACATTTACTGCCATAATGTTCCTATGAGCACGCCACAACAAAAAGAAATCGGCTAAGCCATATTGCCACACAATTATCTTAAAACTCATAATTGTCACTTTTAAACAATTAGATAAAAGAATCTTATCTATCCAATTTTTAAAGTATCAAACTAGGTGAATATTAATGTCTTCAAGAAATACACTTTTCCTTCCTTTAACTTTATTGGACTTTAGTTATTGACACAAGTCATAATCATTCAAGATTAGTTTTCTTTGCTTAATTTTAGTGTATAAGCTCTTCGTCTAAGAATATAATTAAAAAATTAGCTTGCTGGATTTTTTTATTGAGACGGGTTATTTCCTCTATATAATGAACTTTTAAACCTTTATTTGTGCAGACTTGTTAAATTCTTTTTTCAAGTCTTCAAAATTTGAGTTTAATAGATATATATTGTGTTCTAGGTGATCGAAAAATAAAGAAATAATAAATTTATTTAAGATAATTATGTACTTACAAATAACGTCTCAATTCATCCTACTTCTTTATGTCTTGGATGTGATATGGTTTTAAATGATAAACTGCACACTTCTAATAAGATTTCATTCTTAAACAAAAATTCGATAGACTTATTAGAGGAACAAAAATCCCAAGATACATTTACCCGCTACATCAAACATGTGTTGCGAAAGATCCTTGAACCAATGAACACCAATGTTCCAAATTGTTTTTCAATAGCAACAAATAATACAATTTTTGTGTAAGTGTATGTGTTCTATTTTTTTTTTTTTTTAATGAGGAGGTGTTGGTTTATATATATTACATCAATATAATTTGATCTATCCTATATATATATATATGAATTTGCTAGCGTACATACACTTGTTTTTTAGTTGGAATACATTAGCAGGTTACCACTACAATATATCTTAAAATACACCAAAAGTGTACCTTGCTAACGTATTCTAACTAAGAAATAAACGTATACATTAGCAAATGCTTGTGGGATTTGCTAATGTATACACACTTAATTTTTAGTTGGAATACGTTAGCAAGCTATAATTACAATGTATCTTAAAATGTATCTATGGTGATGTACTTTAACTAAAAAATAAATATATGTACGTTATCAAGTTCCATATATATATATATATATATATATATATATATATATATATATATATATATATATATATATATATACACGAATCAACAAAAGGGAGTTTTCATAACCATTACAGTCACGTCTGCGAACAACAAAAAAGAATAATGACTCCTAAAAATTAGGCTGCAGTAAACCACTTTCAAAAGAAAAAAAAAAGTTTACAGCATGCTACTTGTTTCATTTTTTAATTTTAAATTAAAAAGATATTTCTTTTAACAATAAATTATAGGCTTAAATATCTTTTTCTTTAAGTTCCTTAAATTTGGGTAAAATTTATTTTTGATCTCTTAAATTTAAAATTAATTTTTTTAGTCCATCTATTTTGGAAATAGTTCACGCTTGTTTCCTATTTTGTATTTTTTTAGTCCCTAATAAGGACAAAAAGTGGATTATTTCTAAGTTGGGATACTAAAAAAATCATTTTTAAATTTGATGAATGAAAAGCAAACTTTCCCTAAACATGATGGACTAAAAGATAATTAAGTCTAAATTCTAAATATTTGAGGGAAAACAAAAAGAATGAAGATTGTTTGAAGGTCTAATTAAGAAGAGTTTAATTGCTATGTATTATCAACATAAAAACTTTTACACTGTCAATTAACAAAAATCAGTTTTAATGTGACTCTTAAGGCAGTTATTATCAAAGTCAACAAAATGACTAAATGACAGTTTAAAATTACTTTAAATTGTCAGTACATAACCTATTTTTTCAATTAAGAATAGTCATAAATCTTAATGCTCAAGTAATTGTTATATGTCATTGATGTTTCCATGAACTGTGCTACGGATTTCGATGAACATTACACTGAAAGATAGGGTTGCTAGCTACGGGTGCTTATTTCAACGTATGAACTACGAAACAGAATGGTCAATCATGGTCTTGGATCAAAATACTTCCATAAAATATGAATTCTCCTGTTTTTCTCCCAAAAATGTCACGCATCTTATTCTAAAATTGATGAAGCCTATGCGTTGATTATGGTAAATTTCACATTAAAACGCAGAACCTGTTTCTTACAGTAAGTTTCGCATACGGTAAATTTCATGTCAAAACGCAAAAGTTATATCTTATTATTAACGCGTTTTAGGTGGAATGGGACGGGAAATCAAACACATGAATAATATATATTTTTATTGTTTTCTTATAATAATATTCATAAAAAAAAGGTAAGTGTAATTTTAGCAATAATTTCAATATAATGCATTCTTAATTTTCGTGAATGGGTTGTCCTATTATATTCATCTTGTTCTTTAAACACTTTATGACTGTCGTGCGTGAAAAAGGAAGGGCATGTCATTATAAAATCATTTCGAGAGTCTTTGAATACAATCATATGTAGGGGCGGAGCTTGCAGCTAGCTTTGGGCAAATGTGTTCTCGTATTATTTAAGTCTTAACTGATCCTTTAGCCTATAAAATCAAATTGAATGGCTGCTGCATAAGAAATTGATTATAGGAGATTTCATATTACTTTTGCCTTACATATATTCACCATTGTAATGCTATCGATACCTATATGCTACCAAGCATTTTAAGCAATCCACATAGCACGCCAATTTTTTAATAATAAACCAATTAACGAGTTGAAGAACAAAAAAGTAATTTAGTTTTCTAACTTTATTTTATTTTATTTTATTTGAAAAGCAAATGATTTCATTAAAAATGTGAATGCTTCAAATGAGCACAAGGTGTGGCCACTTCAAGACCGCAGTACATACATTTGATCTCACGCCAAAGAAGTGTCATCTAACTACCATACTCCTATGTTGAGGGACTACAAAACTCCAACATAAAAGAACAAAATAATATGGTCTTATTCCTCGACCTTTGCACCCGTATACTGCATCCTAGAAGGCCACTTCAAATCCTTGGTATCGCGTATCCACTGGCGTGATAAAAATCAAGATGCATAACCCGTCCAACATCGTGATCATGTGCTGGCAAAATATCAAGATCATGTGCTGGCAAATATCCAAACAGCAAAAAGGAGAAACAGTTCACTGCCGATTCCTTAACAGACCGCGCCTACACTGACCAACCAGCTAAAGTCGTTTTATTTTATATCTAATTTTATTTTATATAGTTTTCCATTTTTTTTTTCTTCTAACTTTTTTTTTTCAAAGTCGTTTTTTAACTTGTTTTTACACAACTTCTTTTTATTAATTTGTAACACAATCTTAATGTCATTATTAATTATATTTTTTGGTATATAATAGTCACACTAAAGTTAGAACATATGACTTCATACATATTATCCATATCTCCCATTACTCAGCTGACCCTAATAGGTTTCATTATTATTATATTAACATCATAAACATATTATCTTAGTAAAATAATGCCATTAAGATGAAGTAATAAACAAGGAAATTCCAAGAAATTCAAAATAAGTTTTGAGGATGAATTCAACACAAAATAGAAAAATTTAATTTGTCTTCTATCTACAAAAGACAAACTACTTTTCTCTATATTTGCCAGCTTTCTCATAAGGCAACCCAAGCATTGGGTTTAGGCCTAATTTTCAAGGTCTTATAATTAACTTGATAATATGATATAATTGATTATACGAAAATTTTAAACAGAAAAATTAATAGATAATTAATCATTCAAACATCCCCCTTTTTTAATAGATATATATATATATATATATATATATATATGTGTGTGAATACCCAATTTTGTCCACCCTTTTATCTTTTTATTTTATTTTATCTTGCTCTTTTTTTTTAAATAAAAATAAAAAATAAAAAATCATATTTCACAATTTAATTCTTTTTTTTTTTTTTTTGTTATTCATTTTGGGCTAGCACAAACCCACAAAGTTAGCTTTCTGTAATAATAATAACAAAACCAAAAAATATATATATATAATAAAAAGGAAGAAAAACAGAGAAACAGAATAAAACAAATTGGAGGCATGCTTTGCTATTTTGGGTTGGCAACAATGGCTCTTTTGCAGTGTTTTCTGCTTTTTTCCACACTCAGCCCAAGCACTTCAACTTTACAAATACTATCTTTGCAGCCACCTAACACCCTGAATTGGTCTCCTGCAAGTTTTGTCTCTTCTCCCTACAAGAAAACAATGGAATAACGTTTAAGAGAGGAGGGGGGAGGATAAATGGGGGAGGAGATAGTGAAAGAAGGGGGCGGATTTTTTTTTTTTTGAAAAGAAAGAACAAACCGTGAGTGAAAGGTTGGGGGGGTAAAAGAAAATACCATCAACCAATCTCTCTTCCTCTGTTCCCTGATTCTCACATGCACAAGGGGAGTCTTGGAGTTGAACCAAAACTGCAGACAAGTTAAAGGGGGAGCACTAATAGGTAACCTTCTCATCCTTTACTTTGCTTCAGCTGTGGTGTGTACACTGTAACTCTACTGGTCTTTCATCTTGCTTCTATTTCTCTTTATGACATGCCCCTGTGATAAAATCAATAAGAAAAGGAATAGCAAAAAATCAATTTGAATCAAAGATAAATAATAAACAGACAATCACCATCTCAAAACCCAAACACCTAATCCACCAAGCCAACAGGCAAACCTAACTGGATACCCCTTTGAGACCACACATCGAACACTTAAGCTACCAAATCAAGTCACGACAATACCAAAAACGCAAGAACCACAAGCATCCCAACTCCGAACCACCACCACCTAACCTGGCCCCTGTACCGCGTCGTTGTCACATGAAGCCACCGGAACCCAAGTCGGAATCCATCACCGAGCCAAACGAACCGTTAAACCCCTCCCTCAGATCGCGCAACCCGATCCTCCGCTGTGTTGTCGTCGCGACGCCAGAAACGTGCCGCTTCGCCGCTGCTAACCCTTACCACAAAAACCCCAAATCTTCAAAGCCCACCGCGAACCACCTTCTCCCTGAGCCCGCCTCTGCAACGCGTCGAACCCAGCCACAAAACCTCCGCATCGCGAAAACCCTCATGCCTTCAACGAACCTCTGTGAACCCCCAACCATAGTGCCGCTACCTCTAGTCGGAGATCCATGTCGACCTTGTTGACGCCGCAGGTTCGCGATCGTGCGAATGCCCCTGCCTCTCCATTCGCTCCGTGGTGTTTTCCAAGTTCCCTTTTGTTTCTCGCATTATTTTGCTCGTGGTCGTTTGCGTTCGCCACTTTGCGGCTTTCGTTTTCTACCCTGTGGTATGTTGTCTTTTATTTTGGTTAATTGGTGTTTTCCTTACTCTCCGTCGGGCTCAGCGAACGTGGCCTATAACTAAAGCTTTACATCCATTTGAATTAATATGTTTAGATTAGTCCCCTTTTTTTTTAACGTGCAGCCTTTTTTCTCTTTTTATGACTCATTAGTTTAATGTTTGAATGGTTTATTTTTTTTATAAAACATGCGTTAGTTTAATATTTAAGTTAAAAAAAAAAAAAGAATTAGTCCTCTTTTTTCAATTTGATTCAAAACAGCGGCTCCTTTTGGTGACACATTAGTTTAGTATTTATATGATTGATGCTTTTAGGTTTAAATTTTGAATAAAAAGAAACCGAGAATTTTTTGTTAAAATAAAATACTTATTTGGATTCAACTTTTTTATTTTACTTTATCTATTTATTTACTTACCTATTTAATTTATCTTTATAACTACAACCAGTATCTTATTTATTTAGGCAAAATCAAATAATTTCTTACACCACTATTTTATTAAACCTCTCAAATTTTGTATCAAATTAACATAGCTTATTACTACATTTAGTTATAAAGGCTTAGTAATAACCATTTTGGATGCACTTCCTATTTGGGTATTACAAAGGCTTTAAAAGGTATAACGATAACCATTTGGATGCACTTCCTGTTTGGTTATTGTAAAAGTTTTTTTCTAAATAAAACCTTAAAAATTAAAACAAATATTTAAATAATTTTTTAATCTTATAATAAAGGTTTAATGATAACCATTTTGGATGCACTTCCTGTTTGGGTATTACAAAAAGCCTTAAAAGATGTAACAATAACCATTTTGGATGCACTTCCTATTTGGTTATTGTAAAAGTCTTTTAAAATAAAATCTTAAAAAAATTAAAACAAATGTTTAAATAAAATTTTTATCTTATAATAAAGGTTTAGTAATAGCCATTTTGGATGCACTTCCTATTTGGGTATTACAAAGGCCATAAAAGGTATACCGATAATTATTTTGGATGCACTTCCTATTTGATTGTCGCGAAAGCCTTTTAAAAACAAAAAAATCAAGAATAAAAAATGTCAACACACAAACTTTTTCTACCAAAGAACTACGTGAGTCTGATTCTCCATTGCACCTGGAGATACGTAGGAGCAGGATACCTCCCCTGTCGATCTCAAAAATAATAAAAATTTAATCATTTCAAGATAAAAAAAAAAAAACAACAAAGTTTCCTTGATAAATAAATAAGCAAATAAACACCAAAAAAATGTTTTAATTTCTTAGGGGTAAAATAAATAAATTTAAAGTTATATTAATCGTGCACATTTAATTAGGGGTAATCGTCTTTATGACGAACGTTGTAGGGTGCTAACACCTTCCCTATACGTAATTGACTCCCGAACGCAAAATTTGGTTTCGAAGATCATTTTCTTTTTAAAAAGAGTTTTTTCAATGTTTTCCTAAATAAATATTGGTGGCGACTCCATTGTTTTAAACATGCTTCTTCGCCGTCACGCCGTGACCCCGGTTGCGACAATACACACACACACACACACACACACACACACACACACACACACACACACACACACACACACACACACACACACACACACACACACACACACACATATATATATATACTTTTTATATTCAAGCAAAATATAAATATGTGTAGGCACTTAATAATTATTAGCTTGTATTTGTTGAATGGAATTATCTTTTTTCCTGTTTCGGCTCCTTGCCTAGGTATTATCATAGTGCATTTTCATGAGCTGGAATCCTTAACACATAACGTTGAACAAGTTAACTCAAGCTTACCTATTGCTTAAGCAGCATTATGAATGGGTTTTCCCCCTATATAAATCTAGTTATTTTCTTATTTCAATAAATAATATTCACTTGAATTTTTTAACTTACAATTCTCAAAAGAAATTAAAGAAATCTTGAACTCATGACATGGATAAGTATTTTCATGGGATCTAAACTCTCTTTAAATCAAAAGTAAAATGATATGACTCTTCCTCATGATCGAAAATGCCTTTTTCTCGAGAGATACAACTCACTTACATTGTACTACCCATGAGGATTACACTTATTAATTTGAAAAAAAATTATTATAAAAATTTATAATTAACACCTTTTTATAATTTAATATTTAATTATAAAATGTGTATAACAAAACTAAAAGAATAAAAATTTAATACATTTTTTTTATTAAGTTTAATAACAAAAAGGCCTCACTTAGCCTTTAACTTTAGACCTTTAATATTATTGTGCTGCCCAATTTATTTCTCCCCCATTTTATTAAATCTATAGAATCTCCCTCTAAACATATATTTTTGGCCTTCTTTTTCCCATGAATGTCTTCAAGAAATACACTTTTCCTTCCTTTAACTTTATTGGACTTTAGTTATTGACACAGTTGTAAGTCATAGTCATTCAAGATTAGTTTTCTTTTGTTTAATTTTAGTGTATAAGTTCTTCGTCTAAGAATATAATTAAAAAATTAGGTTACCGATTTTTTTTTTATTGGGATGGGTTATTTCCTATACATAATGAACTTTTAAACACATACACATTATTTGTGCAGACTCGTTAAATTCTTTTTAAGTCTTTAAAAATTTTCTAACTTCATAAAGTTAGTAGCAACTTTCTTTGCATTATAATTTGTTTTTAAAATTTCAGTTCCCTTTCATTGAAATCCCAATTATGATACACAAAAATAAAATAAAACACACGACTTTATTATTAACAAACCTTCATATCGTACAAGGTACTTGCAATAAAATAAATTCAAATCCAATCCAATTTACTAACAACTTAATTATTAACTTTAGTCTATGCTAGCTGCTGTGAATGTTCTTCCTACATTAATCCCATTTCCAAATTAATGAACCTGCAAAAAATAGAAAAGATGAAAGGATTAAAAAGAAAGCAAAGCAAAAGGTCAACAATGGTACTAACAAGTGAATATAAAGAGCAAAAATTTAAATAAAATTAAAGCAAACGTCCATTAAATACAATAATATCAATTTGGTCTTAAAAAGAGAAATTTGAAATTATTTTAATCTCTTAATCATAAATATTGACATTAAAAGTTTTTTATACACGTATCATTTTTTATGTACAATGACAATAATAAGATTTTAACCTAGAACATCTTGCAAGCTATCCAAATCTCCTATTACTAGACTAATTGAAGGATTAAATTAATGATATTTTTTCCAATCGAGAACCTAAATTGACGTTAGGCTTAAAAAAAAAAAACAACACTTATATCTTTGAGGGATTAAAATATGTGCTCACTCACATGATCATCATGATCCCTTTAAATAATAAATAGAAGATAAAAATATTAAACATATAAAACCCTGGAGAATTTCTTTTGAAAAAGTTTCAGTTGAAGAAAGTGGCATTTAATTTATATTTAAGTTTAGAATTGACCCGTTATTTAGTTGCTTAACATTATTTAAAAGTATATTTTATAATATAACATTTTAAATGGGTAAAAAAAAAACTTTAAAATATGACAACGGGCATAAATTATATATGTCAAGGGGATTTAAACTTTAAAATGAATTATTAAATATATAATTTCAAAATATTATAATAAAAATTTGAATGCATTAACAATAAAGTTATTATTACAAGCATGCATATTATTATTGTTGTTGCTGCTGCTGTTGTTGTTATTATTATTTTTATTATTTTAAGTTTAAATATTTTTTGAATAATTTAAAGTTTGACTTTTAACTAAATAAATTTAAAATCTTCGTCTGACTTATTGAATAATTAAACACAATCTAATCTAGACTTGATTTTGGTTAGATCATGGTTTCTTAAAGAGCAAGTCTGACCTATTTTTAATCCCAAAAGTTAAAGAGCAAGTCTGACCTATTTTTATCCCAAAAATAAGGGACTTCGATTAGAAAACTTTTTAAATTCAAGAGTTAATTATATATTTTTAAAACATGAAAACATCATTGTAGGTTTTGAAATAGAATAAGAAACTGTAAATTAATTTCGGTTATTAATATTTTATACAATTTATTTATTGAAAAAGTGAAAAAAGTTATATACAGATTATAATAAATTATTCTTTGTATTGGTTGTATGTGGGGGTTTTATGGTTTTGTAACGGGATTAATGGTTTTATAACGGGGTGGGGCTATGCTAATATGTGATATATGCATCTTTTCTCAATTCTTGCATATCTTGTGCTAAGTTAGAATGTGTTTAATAAGAATCATTTGCTTACCAAAAAAAAAAAAAGGATTATAGTATATTCATAATTTACTGTAAGACGAGTGTGTATGGTGCAAT
This sequence comes from Spatholobus suberectus, assembly GCA_004329165.1. Lineage (NCBI taxonomy): Eukaryota > Viridiplantae > Streptophyta > Magnoliopsida > Fabales > Fabaceae > Spatholobus > Spatholobus suberectus. The sequence goes on along the minus strand of CM014733.1, from coordinate 60,419,357 downwards.
TACTGTTTTTCTAAAACTCAAACTCTAGAATTTCAACATGGCATCATCTTTGAGTTTGATCTTGCTTCCTTTCTATCAGTTTAATCAGGAGAGAACTCTTACTATCTGACAGACTATTTTTAATATATCTTTTACTATTGGTTAAAGTTTAATAGAAATTACAAAATTATTAATGAGATTTATAAATTTTTGTGATTTTTAATAAATTTCAACTAATAATAAAAAGTGTGTTTAAAAGAAAGTGTATTCACACTTGGATATTAATCAATTATAAAATTAACGCTAAAGCCTTTTTCTTCTTGTTATTATTTGTCAAATTCGTGATTAAAATGTTGGGAAAGATTTTTTTTTTTTTTAGTTAGTTTTTTGAATCACTCTATAATTCAAAAAGTTTAATACCCAACAACTATGAAAATGCTCTTTAATTGAAAAAGAAATTGGCACGAAACCGTTTTCGTACTATAACATGAATGCGTTAATTTTTGTCAAAATGTATTTATATATTTTCTTAATTTTTTAATTAATATTTATTTGAAAGAAGATCATTAGTCCTTATTTAAAATTTGTCGTGCATTTCGTATACTGAATAGCATTGCTGATTAAAAAAAAAAAAAAAGTAATTTTGCAGTTACTAACAAAGGCATTCCTACGTGTAATTCCACAAACTCTAAAACGACTAAAGATAGCACACTAATTTGTGCATAATAAAAATTTTAAATTAATTTTAATAAATAAGTCACCACAATTTATACATATTTTAAATTTAAACAAAAATAAAATCAAAAAATAAACTTATAATTTCTAAACAAACTATTCAAAAAATTGGATAAGCATGGGAGTGGCACCAAATTATTAATTCGATTAACTATTTAATGAAAAGCATATTAAGTTGAGAAAAAAAAAAGGCTTTGAAACAAGCGTTAATAAATAAATAGAAATTTTATTTATTCAAAAGTTTTATAAAACCTTTACAACAAATTCGTGAGAGATAGAAGTGAAAGAGAGAGAAATGTAAAATAAAATAAGTCATGTGATGAAGAGAGATAATGAGAAAAGGAAATATTAGTTGTTTATACGAATATAATATCTATAAATAAATAAGAGTAAAGATTTATTAGGAGAAAATATTAATAAAAAAGAAGAAGAGTTATTTTAGGTATACCTCAATTCTTTGAACGATTTCTTTCTTCCGTTTCAAGGTTCATTGGAGATTAATTAGGATTTAGGAGAAAGACCGCTTTGAGAACTCTTCTTACCACCCTTTTTGTCGTCCTTCTTTTTGTCATCTTTCTTTTTATCATCTTTCTTTTTATCCGGAGGTGGCTGCTTGTACCCTATACTGTTTGACGTTTTTTTAGGATCAGATCCTCCCATGATGAAAGAGATTCAAATTTTAGTATCGATAGACTCCCAAAATTAACAATATTGTTTAATGTGTCTTGGAGGGTCATATTGTACTTGGTCTTTATTTATACTATCACCCTAGTGTGTCCGTGCATGCAAGAGGCATACCTCGTAATTCCTGGTAAATTAGCCACATGTTAGAAATGCTCATAACCATGAAACTTTCTAGTAATTTTAGATAGAAAACCGCGTAGTTATCAAAAGGAAATTAGGATTCAGTTTGTTGGCAGAAAAAAAAAAGGGAATTCATTTTAAGGCCAAAAGAAACTACGGGTAAAGGATGATCGGAGAGATTATTGAAAACTGTTTCAGTCACCAACATGGCAACACGTTATTAGTAAACCATGTTTTGTACCGTGTAAATTATCTTATTCTGGTAGTATTTAGTTCTGGTTCTATTTTATGAAGAGAAAAAACAATTGTGGTGGAGATTTGATAGTTAGAGCTTAGAATAAAGAAACATAGTATATATTTTGCTCAGACTTTTCATTCACCACCGATTATTTCTTTAATTTCGAAGATTAAACTAAATTGAAGTGAAGGTTTTTTTCTTTTAATTGGAAATTGATTAATTGTACGAAATCTAGCCGTATTAACGTGAATGAACGTTACGTGTTATTATTCTATTGGAGAATGATTTTCATTCTCTCTCCCCTTTGAATGGTTATGCGTTTCTTTATTTGTTGATTTCAAATTCGTGAGTTTTCGTGCAATTCTTTCCTACTATACAGCATTACTCTTTTAATTTTAATTTAACCGTTAATTTTTATGTTAAAGTCTTGTTATTTGAAGACGTTATAAATATTTGAAGGAAACAAAAGAATGAAAAATATCAAAAAAAAAAAGAAAAGAATGAAGAGTGTTTGAAGGTTTAATTAAGAATGCTGTCGTAAATCATAATGCTCAAGTAATTGTTCTATGTGATTGATGTTTCCATGAACTGTGCAACAGATTTCGATGAACATTACACAGAAAGATAGGGTTGCAAGCTACGCGTGCTTATGTCAACGTATGAACTACGAAAGAGAATGGTCAACCATGTCTAAGATCAATACTTACATAAAATATGAAGATAAATTCTACGGTACTTATATATTTTAATGGGTACCGGTACCTTTTTTGAGTAGAATAATAAATAATAAATACACAATAACATGAAAGTGATAATATAGTGATGTGCTAAAAATACGCTTAAGGACAAGCGTACCCTTATCGCAGTAGCAACAAAAGGACGTGAGTCCAGATATCGAACCCAAAGGACTAAATGGTGATTACCAGTTTCTAGAGATTCTATATTGTTTAGGTAAAATTAAATAGGTACTGGGTTGGTTCAATAGTGATAAATGTAAAATAGGAATTGTAAAACAAACAATGGCAAGTAGAGAAAAATAGGCTTAGGGTTGTGGTTTCTTTCTTGCTCTTAAGTTCCTTTACATCTAATTATAATTGAACCTTTTACTATTCATCAATTACCAATATTCCCCTACGAATTTTATTGTCAATTGTTGGTCATAAATTGCAATAGTCCTTTCTAAGTTAATTTTCCAATTGATCATGTGAGATATTAAAACCCTAGGAAGGCATAAGGAATAAAAGGGGAGGATTAAATTAATTATTTAATCCAATTGAAAATTAGGAATGAAGGTTGATCATACGACAAAACTTAATTTGATTACCCTACATGTCTACCAATTAATTGCGGTACGGCCGCCGTTCAATTAATCGATTCGAAGCATACAAGGGATGATCAATTTCAAGTAAGAAAATAAAAACAGTAGAGCAATCTAATTTACTGAATAGAAACAAGAATTCAATTAAAATTAAACATTTAGGGGTTCCAAACACTAAGTGCACCACAACCCTAACAAGAAAATTAGCTACTCATGGCAAGACGAGATATCATAATTTTAAAGAAATACATCAAAGGGAAAAGAAGAAGAAATCTTTTACAAGAAAAGGCTTTTCTCCAGTTTCTAACTCTGAGTATCCTATTGCTCTTCAACAATCTTTCTCCAAAAGCCAAAAACCCAAAAAAAAGGAAGAATTTCAGAAAGAATAAAGATAAGACAAGGGTCCCTGTTTTGTGCTTTACTCCTTCCTATTTGTAATATAATTTCAAAATTTTGAAGTAGAAGACTTAACCCCAGTCCATTCTGCCCAATCTAGGTCCATTAAAAATTCAAATAAAATTAAAACTTGGACCTTGGACCCGCCCAGTGAGGTTGGAAACTTGCTGGGCGGTTTTTCGGAATTCGCTTCGCTTTGACGCCGGGCGGGCTATCCAACCTGCCCGGCGGAATACCTCCAAGGCAAGTCCCGCCGAGTAGGTGCAACTTTGTGCACTCCATTTTGTGCTTCAAGTCTCCTTTTTGGCCCATTCTTGTGCTTATAGGCTTCTTTTAAGCTCACTTGATAAGTATATTACTCCTCTATACCTGTGGATTAGATTTCTTTTCTTTGCTCAACTAACTTCCTACATGAAATTCAACAAAATTAAGGCAATTCATGTAATTTTAAATAAAAAGCTTAGAAACACACATCACATGAAATCCTTCATTAATGGTCTATTTTCTCAAAAATTTCCAATGAGTTAATGCAAAAATCATGTGAAATTGCTCTATAAATCTACATAAATATAGATTGATCATGTAGCTTATTGTTTAGGATCTTGTTATTTTTAATTATTAAATTACCCTTAAAATTACTTTTATTGTCCATTTCATTTATACTAGCATATTTTTTATGTTTAATATTAAATTTTAAAAAAATTGAAATAAATCTCAATTGATGAAATTTTTTGCAATTATAAAATTTAAAACACTATTACAATTAAACTCTAGCTTACTTATGATGTGATTTTAATGTGCAAAATAGTTCATTTTTATTGTTTTAATATGAAAATGTACCAATACCTACTTAAAATAAAAGGTACCAAAGCAATTACCAAATATGAATTTCCTTTTTTGTCTCCCAAAAATATCACGCATCCTATTCTAAAATTAATGAAGCCTTTTCGTTGGTTATGGTTAATTTCACGTCAAAACGCTGAAGCTATTTCTTACAGTAAATTTCAGGTCAAAATGCAAAAGTTATATTTCTTATCGTTTCATAAGGAACGCGCGTCAGGTGGAATGAGACGGAAACCAAACACACGGATAATATATATTTTTAATTGTTTTCAACTAATAATATTCATGAAAGAAAAATTAGTGTAATTTTCACAATAATTTCAAATGCATTCTTAATTTTTGTGAATGGGTCGTCCTATATTCATTTTGTCCTCTGAACACTTTCCGACTATCTTGCGTGAAAAAAGGAAAGACGTTTCATTATAAAATTATTTCGAGTCTTTGAATAAAATCAGAATATCAGATGTAGCGGCCGAGCTTGTAGCTTTGGGCAAATGTGTTAACCAGGTATTCGGGTATGAATTCAAAGAAGGTGAATTCTCTTAACTTATCCTTCACCTATGAGAAAATCAAATTGAATTGCCGATATATAAGAAATTGATTGTTGGAGATTTCATAGTGTAAAACAAAGAAATTGAGAGGAAACAGTGTTCCTAGGTATATTTGTTTTAATCATTAAGCAAAATGAAATTTTCGAAATATTTTCTAATTAAATCCATATATGGTTTTGTATAAACTTAGCAAGCACGATGAACATGAAATTGTAAAATGTAGATTCCCCTTTATCTTTCTAAAGAAGATAGACTATTTTTCTATATTTGCTAGCTTTCTTAGATGGCAACCCAAGTTGTTGGAGATCTCACATTAACTAATGATATGACCAAAATAGAGTGTATAAATAGGAAACAACTTTCACTTCTTAAGTTAGCTTTTGAAATTGAGTTAGGCCCAAATCTAAAATTATAAAATGGTATCATAATTAATTTTAACGATTGTTGTTGGGTCTATTAGGCCATCTACTATTGGCTTGTTATCAGACCACCCGCAAATATCCAATCTAGCAAACTTCACAATGGGAGATAACTCTCACCTCTTGAGCTAGCTTTTAAGATTGAATTAAGTCCAAATCCAAAATTGTAAGACAAACATTAGGTTTAGGCCTAATTTTCAAGGACTTATAATTAACTTGATATTATGATATAATTAATTATATGAAAAATTTAAGCAAAAAAGATAAGAGATAAATAATCATTTAACCATCACATGAATCACTAATTACTTAAGCAGCATTATGTTGGGTTTTTTTCCCCTATATAAATCCAGTAATCTTTCTATTTCATTTTCACTTGAATTTTGTATTTATAAGAAATTAAGACACTCATGACATGGATCAACTTAATACTCGAAGGAAAGCTTTGCCACTTAGTGATCCTATTCAACTTAAGCAAAATTGTCTCTCGTAAAAGGCATTTGTGGTTTATGCCAAAAACAAATAATTATTCAAACATCCCCCTTTAAATATATATTTTCTATATTCTATCAAAAATTTAAAAAGAAAATATGTACAGGCACATAGTAATTATTAATTTGTAGTTGTAGAATAGAATTAACATTTTTCCCACATATGTTTCGGGGTCCTTGCCTAGGTATTATCATAGTTATTTTCATGAGGCGAAATCCTTAACATATATAATGTAGAACAAGTTAACTCAAACTTATACTTGCCTATTACCTAAGCAGCATTATGTTGGGTTTTCCCCCTATATAAATCCAGTAATCTTTCTATTTTAATTTCACATGAATTTTTTATTTACACTTCTCAAAAGAAATTAAGACAATCATGAACTCATGACATGGATGAGTATTTTCATCGGATTTGAACTTTTTTTTAAGTCAAGAGTAAAATGATATACATCTTTTTTCTTGAGATACAACTCACTTACATTGCACTGCTCATGACGATTACACTTATTAATTTTAAAAAATAAATTTTGATTATAAAAGTCTATAATTAAGAGTTTTTTATGATTTTATATATAATTATAAATTTTGCATAATAAAACAAAAAGAAAAAAAGTTTAATACATTTTTTTATTAAGTTTAATAACAAAAGGCTTCACTTAGCCTTTAACTTTAGACCCTTAATATTATTGTGCTCCTAATTTATTTCTCCCCCATTTTCTTAAATCTAAAGAATCTCCCTCTAAATATATTTTATGGGTTTTTCGTTTCCCAGTAATGAATTTCTTGATATAGGAACAAAAAACAAATTCAACATAATATTTTCTTTTCATAGTTCTAGTTTTCTCGGTGTAGTTGGTAAAGGACTTCAAATTGGAATGAGTTGCTAGTGCAGAAGGCAAGACAACAGAAGTTAATAGAGGGAACTAAAAATGTCCATAAAGGAGCTTCGGCGGTTAGTGGATGACTTTAATGCAGTATAGAATCAGAGAGAAAGAAAAGAGGTGGCATCACAAGAGGAGGACAAGAGACATGGTTGGATTCCAACATTTGACAGAAGATTTGGAACTCTACAAATGCACCTGCTCTCAAGAGGAATACACTTTATACAAGGCTGATGACTCATCCATGAGCAAACTAGATAGATTCTTACCGTTAGAGAGATTGACTCCAAATAGAGAAACTCAGCTTAGTAGACATTGAATAGAGACGTCTCAAATCATTGCCCAGTCATACTCAAACTACTACTAATATTAAGTCAGGCCCAAAACCATTTTGATTCAACAAGTGTAGCCTGCTACATGGATGCTTTCACAACACGGATATAGATGGATGGATAGCATGTGTGTTAAAAGAAAAGGTATAAATACTAAAATTCTACCTCCAAAGCTAGAAAATAAGTTTTTGAAAATATAGATGCCACTTTCAACTCACTTGATTGGCCAATTTCTGAGTTAATTATAAATAAATTAGTCTGTTTTCAACCGTATCACTATCACCATTTAATTGGACTAACTCTTAGCAAGCATGGAATAATTTTCATAGTAAATTTTTTACTTCCTAAAGAAGTGCAGTGTTTACTACAAGAATAGAGAAAAGATAACTCGCACGTACAGATTAGGTCCATCCAAGTAGTAACACGTTTATGAAGTTGTTACTTTAACATGCAGGAATAGACACAACATAAAAGGTCAAGTCCACGTCGTGAACATCATGTTTCTGGACTTGTTACTGAACATAAAGGAAACCGTTTTTGAAAGAAATGTTAATGACGTTTCTTCCCTGTAGCTGCTTCCCATGCCTGTAAGACATGATTCACAATTTCTTCTACTCCAACCTTATGCTTCACCTGCACAAACATATATATGGATGCTCAAAAAACAATTCGATTAGGATGCTAAAAATTGGAAAGCTGAAGAAAAGATTCCAATGCTATAAGGAGATGGTGGGTTGAATAAGGCATAGCTCACAACAAGCTATGTTATTACTTCAATGTTAAAAAGAAGTGAACTGCACAATCTTTGGCGTGTGTAAGCGCTAACACTATAAATACACATAAGGAGCATATCAAGTAAAAAAGTGAGAAGCAAGAAGTACAAATCTTAACCACCGTCCTCTATAATATATCAGGTGAGAGGGTGAAAGGAGTTAACCTACCATTTAATCTTACTAGAATGGTCAATAACCGATATCAGTTTTGCTTATAATTATAAATAGTCACACCCTTGCCTGCTTATAAAACAAATCTAAGACTCACCACACAAAACATCACTCGATCAATTTTCTCAGAATTTATTTGATGAAAGCTCTTATTGTGGGTCAATATCATTGGTGTTCACTCAATCAATTTTATCAGAATTTATCTGATGAAAGCTCCTATTATGGATCAATATTTTCGGTGTGTGAACAATTCAGTGCTCATTTGTTTTAAAATTGGACAGAATCAGTTTTGATAGAATTAATTTTAAACCCTTTGAACGTAATTGGGATTTGCAGCCAAATTAATTGCAACCACAGATTTTGTACTAGAACACGTGCACGATGTGGAGAATGAATTCCTGGTGTAAACAAAAGGCCCTCAATTTGTTTAAACAAGGGGAAAATGAAATCCAAAAACAAAGTCACGAAGGTAAGATGTTCCTTTGTTTTATGCCTACACATGATCTTAAGGTTAGGCCATTTATTTCGTATAAATGGTTCCTTATTTAATTCTTTTTCTGTTCTCTATATTTTATCTTGCTTTAAGTATGATAAACGTCCAAACATTACAACCAAGCACAGTTACTTAAAAAATAGCATAGAAAATAAGGCATTCATTTTTCTTGGGAAGATGATACTTCTTTTTTACTCAATAGTTAATACAGAGCAAAACAGTAAAATTAACTCAGAGACAAAGCTATTATAACCCAACATATACAAGCCCAACTAAATCCAACATGATGATAGTGATCAATGAACAATATGCTAAGGCTAGCTACTCCTCTATAAGGTGAATAATAAAGCAGCCTTATTTTTTTTTTTTTTAGTTTTCGTTATACTATTAATACCTATGGAGTATATTTCTTAAAGATAAATATAGAAGCTATTGAGCTATTTGTATGTACTTTTGCAGGTGGACTCTCAAGCAGCCCCTTTCACTTAATGTGCTTTCGGGATCTGTATATTTCCAGCAACCATCAGCTAGAAAAGTTACTACAAACTCTTCCATACTAATCTACACCTACAATCCCTCTCAAATGTTCCAACTGTTTTATTTTCTAAAAAGGAATCATTGTGGACTTGTGGCTGAGGGTTAGAATTAAGAGAACCAGACAGTATTGTTAATAGAATGTTAACTGCTGGATATATTTGGTGCCACAAAGGGTGTAAGTACAGAAAAAAATGAACATAGCAAGTGTAGGTGAAAAACTGAAACTTGAATATACCATGAGGTTTAAGTGTATTAAGCAGCAATTTAAAATTTAAAACACTACTAACACAATAAATAATGTACTAAACTAACCTGTGCAAAGACAAATGGTCCTCCATCTCTCATCCGCAGAGCATCCCGCTGCATGACTGCCAAATCAGCCCCAATTGCTGGAGCAAGGTCAGTCTTGTTTATCACCTGGAATGAAGTCCAATCAGTTCCATAATCATATTATAAAATCATGCAACAAGGATTGTATTAATGAATCTGTGACGACAACCACAGTGCAAGATCTATGGAAATAGCACCTACAAGGAGATCAGCTTGTGTGATTCCAGGACCACCCTTCCGAGGAATTTTATCACCACCAGACACATCTATTATGTAAATGATATAGTCAGCCAATTCCCTGCTGAAATTGGCAGCCAGGTTATCTGCAGAAGAAAGAAATTCAAGTGAATATCCAAAGCTTTTGGGATCTAACTTAATTTCAAAAGCAATGACATATGTAAGTGCAATAAGATTGATATCAAATTTAACTCTATTTAAAACATAGGGCCGTTTGTTACAGCTTTTTTTGCAAAAGAAACACTTCTTTTTTAAAAATAATCACTTTGTTTAGCTTTCCATGCGTGTTCGTTTCAACTTTTCAAAATAATCAGAAGCTGAAAAGAATCCAAAATCTGATTAAAATTAGAAGCTACTTTGAATAGTTTCTTATAAAATCAGCTGCTTCTTTTTTCTTTTTCTTTTTTTTTTAAAGTGATTTTTATGATTGTAAATAACCATAAATTAGCTTTTGCTTTTTTATAAAATCTCTAAAAAATAATCACCAGATTATTTTACATCCGAATCACTTCTTTTTTAATCTGTAACAAACTGGCCTGTAGTAACCAAGAGTTCAATTTTCATGTACGGTTAATATAAAGATTTTCACACTGTTGATCAATAAAAAAATTATCCTACTTTTAAAATAGTTATTACAGATAACAATACGTGATTGGATGATACTGTAAAAACACCCGGTAAGTGCATTCTAATTAAATTCTAGTAAGTAATTATTAGATAAATAAAAATACCTCCCCCAGATTCACAAAGAAGTATATCTGCCTTAAAGAGGTTTGAAAGCTCCTCCAGCGGGCCAAGATTAATACTAATGTCCTCCCGAATTGCAGCATGTGGGCAACCCCCAGTTTCTACAGCGCGTATCCTTTCCTCCGGAAGTGCCTTGTGCTTCACCAAGAACTCGCCATCCTCTTTAGTGAATATATCATTCGTCACCTGAAACAAGCACAATTTTTTTTTTGTCAATTTAAGAATAAAATTGGAAAAGAAGGTAACGCTAAGAACATTGAGAAAACTCACAGCTGCGAGACTGTAGTTATCCCGCAAGAATTCACAGAGGGCCAACATGAGAGCCGTTTTGCTGCATTGCGATGAAAAGCAAAAAAAAAGGGTTTAAGGGTTACATAGATAGAGAGAGAGAGGTGGTGAAGGGAAAAGAGAAGATGGGACCCACCCAGTGCCGACAGGTCCACCAATTCCGACGGTGAAGGCTCGTTCGTTGAAACTCCTGCTGAGAAGGGGTGGAGCTCTTCTGCTGAAGTAACCAGGGGAGTATATGGGCTCGTGAGAATGCGGCGCCAGACCATCGTGGCTGTGGTACACCCTCCCATCCTTACCCACCCATGACTTGCTCTCTCCCTCTCCATGATCATGATGATGATCATGATCGTGATCGTGATCGTGATGATGATGGTGGTGGTGATGCTCGCCTTCCGAAGCCATTCACTGTGAGTGAGTGAGTGAGTGACTCAATTCAACTCTCAAAATGGGAAGGAGCGAGTACAACCCGCAAGAGATTAAGCACCACACAAACTACTTTCAATCCAGGGAAATGAGATCTAGTCAAATTTATAGATTTTTTTTTTTTTATATATATATTTCAAAACTATTGTCGTCTTAGAAATTTATGGTGTAGTCAAATTTCTCTCAATTGCATCCGTACTTAATAATTGCATGAATAATTAATTCCAAATTATGTTAATTAAATAAAGATATTTTAGTCAAAGAATGATAAAATTTTACATTATTTATTGATTTCTTATCTACCTGTATCAACCTTAAAAATAATAATAGCTTTGAAATGGGAAAAATATTTACAAAAATATTAACAAGTGTCTAAGATATAATTTAAAGAAACAAAAATATTAAATATTTGAATCTGTTAATAATAATAATAGTGATTATTAATGGTAATTATTAATTCAATATGGAGAGATTTTTCATAATAACTAGTTGTCATAGTTCAAATGTCTAGGCAGGGAAAAATTATTAAGTGGTCCTGGTCTACCATAATTCCTATTAATTTTCACTTGACATATAATCAAGTGTTATTAATTCCTTCTTGTAAATTGTAAAATTTGAATATGTTATATAAGTATTGGTTGGGACTATAGATACTTGATAGTCCTGAACTGTCTAATAATTTCTCCTAGGCATGGGCCAAGGCAATAGAGTAGGTCGAGGGGGTTGACTCTCCTCACTCTCATCTCCGCAAAAGGCAAAGCAAGTTTGGGTTCAAATTTAGTAGAGATAAAAATAAAAAATTTAAACTTAATTTCATCCACATTGGGTTTTATCAGATTTGAAAAAATTGTAGAAATTTTTTTAAAAAATTTTAATTTACTTATAAATTTTTAAATAAATCAAATATTGAGTTATTAATTACATTTTAATTCAAACAATATAAAAAAATTAATAAATAACAAGTTTTCAAAATTAAAAAAAAAATCAATTTTTTATTTTTGTTTAAATTTATTATTTTACTTCATTATTTATTATTATTGTAATTATATTATTTAACTATTGAAACAATTAATTTATTTTTTTAATAATTAAATAAATGAAAATATGAAAACAAAACATTAATTCTAATATATATATATATATATATATATTATGAGATGTGTTAACGTACACCTACTTTTTTTTTTGTAGGGGTACATTAACAAACTACACTATTGGTATATTTTAAGATAGTCCTAGTTATAACTTATTAACGTACTTTAACTTAAAAACAAGTTGATGTTCGTTAGTAAACCTACAAGCATTTGCTAATGTATACCCACTTATTTTTTAGTTGAAGTAAATTAGTAAACTACACTGTGTGTGTATTTTAAGATAATCTTTAGTTATAATTTGTGAACGTACTTCAACTAAAAATTAAGTGAATGTACATTAGATAATAATAGAAATATATATATATATATACACACACACACACACAAAGGGGGGGGGGGGGGGGGGGGGGGGGGGGGGGGGGTGGAAGTTTGGGGCAAAGCAAGGGCCTTACATCCCTGCCCATGCCCTAACTTTAATAAGTCAAAAAAAACTGAACCCTAAATTGATTAAAGTGATTTTTTTTTTTTTGTCAAAAACTAGTTGAGATTAGAAGGATGTGAAATACCCACATATATAAACTTAATTGTCATGCCTAACAAAGGGTCACTCCCTTCACATCTTTAACTAATCAAATGGATAATGAAATACAAAAAATGGCTTGATATCTAATGATACATCAATATTCTAGAGCTTTTGACAAGCTTTTATAATATTTCTATTATTTTTTATTTTATTAATTTTCAATTTTAATTTAGTATTTTTTAGAATTAGACTATAAACTTAAAATAAAATAAAAGTTTAATATATATGTATTGTTAATGTAAAGTTTTTTACACCATCAACTAATTAAAAATTATTTTTTGTATACCTTTTAAGGTAGACAGTATGAAAAATAACAAACTTACCATATATAAATTTGTGATTAGACAACAGAGTAAACGACCTTTTACTAATAGTGCATGTACTATTTATAAAAAAATAGAAGTAAAATTAAGTCTTTAAATTCTACATTAGCATAAATACATTAAAAGAGTATAAAATAAAACAAAACAAAAAATCTAAGTGTTGTGGACTTGGCTTAGGCCCAACCTGTATCGTATCTCTAATAAGCCCAAACGCTCTAAAGAGCTTGAAGAAACAAGCATTGACCAAGGTCAACACTAAAAATAAAGTTATTCTATACCTTATCAAAGTAACATATAATTGCCCACTAGGGCCTTAGGCCAGGAAATCAGTCCAAATTTGATGTCTATATATACCATCTACTTAACGTAATTACAACTTATATGCATTTAATATATGTCTTCACTCTAGTGAGATTATTACCAACATAACTGTTGAGGTGCCTTTTACAAGTATCTCACCCTTTGCTTGAGTATTTCAACTATGCCAGAATCTTAGTCGATATCCTCGAAGTTCAAACAAACCAATGATCATCTCATACTTATTAAGACAAGTCATCAATACATTCTAGATTTATCGTCTTATCCACCTCGCTAGGGATGTCAACGGGGCGGGGCGGGTACGGGTAATAACTACCCGCCCCGCCCGATAAAATTTATACCCGTACCCACCCCATTACCCGCGTGGGTATCCGTGGATATCCGCAGGTATTTTTAAAAAATAATAAATAAATAAAATAACAAATTTATTTTATGTGTTGTGGACAATTATAAAGTGTTACAAATATCGCTTTGAATTTATAAATTTAAATTTATAAATTAAAGAGTTATAATTTAAAATAATCACTTTAAACATAAATTTTAATTATTCTAACAATTTTTCTAAAAAGAATATAGTTTAAATGCTCACAAATTTATGTTTCTTTTCTCTTGTAATATAATTGTATAAGATTTCTCTCGTAATGAACAATCTTTTTGAAAATTTTGAATAAATTTATGTAATTTTATCTATATTAATATGTAAGGGTATTTAAGTAAATATATAATTGTAGGTAGCGGGTACCCATGGGTACGGGTACCATGATGATCCATACCTACCCTGTTAATAAACGGGTAGCAGGTATACCCATTTAGAATATCTGCAGGTACCCATTTAAAGTACCTATTTTCTACCCATAGCGAATTTTATCCACAGATATCCGCGGGCACGGGTATTTTTGCCATCCCTACACCTCGCACAAAACACTAGCTATACAAATTTCTTAAATAAAAAAGGAAAAAAAAGAAAAAGGTAAATAAATTTGGCTGTTGACAATCACAAAAATTAAATGAAAAAAAAATTGTTAATTCCTATAGAGCGAAAAGCCGAAAATTTAATTGATTTTTATATTTTAGTTCGTACCGTTGGGAGCTATTCGTCTTTGTCGTGAGCCCACAAGCGTGGTCCGTGATGATGGATATGGATGCTCTGTTATAAGTTCAAACTTCTAGGCCGAACGTGAACATTCAGATGGCTTGTACTAAGAAGACAATGTGTACTCTGCTATTTGTTTGCTTGTTTAATTGAGACTTACATGCCTAATGCCACGTTTTTAGTAATTCAGCAAAGTTATGACCAGTTGATCACATGATTCACATCGTTACAAAACCTGCCAGGCTGTCACATTCATAGTTTTCTTCGGGTTGGAGATGATAATTCGACCGAACATAATAAATATCGTTAAAATTATCTCCAATGTATTTTTATTTAATAAAAAACATTAAAATTTGCGGAAAAAAATTGTCACATTCATAGTTTTAATTATTATTAATTTTAAGGTAATAATTAACAAAATTAGTATTATAATAATATTCAATATGCTCGTTCTTACACAACAGGGAGTATAAATAAATTAACTTATTCGTAAATTATTTAATTTGACTGAATCAAGTTTGTTAAAATAAATAAATATGTTTAAGTTTGACTTTAGATTCAATGAATCAAGCTTAATCTTTATACACTTACATTACAGAATTAAAAATAGCTCATGACACATCTTACACTTTTATGTACATATTATAGACACAATTTATTTAAAATTATCAAAGTAATACGTATAATTTTTAATGAAAATATGGATGAATTCAAGGGTCTTAATAACAAAACATTATAAAAGTATTAATTAAAGAGTTAATAGATAGAATATTTTTATTGAAAATTACAATGAAGATGTATTAATAATATTAAATATTATATTTTTTTAATTAAAAATTCACTTTTGATTTTTTAATTAGTATTTTAACATATACATTATACAGGTTAATGGTTTTTATATAATTCATAATAAATAATTTTTTAAAACATATAAATTATATTTTAAATTTATAATGAACGAATTAAACTATGATATAAGGTTATTTTTAACTATTGGTAAATACTTTAAGAAAAAAATTAAAATTCAGATAAAAATAAAAAATTGAAAAACTGAAAGGAATAAGTGATTAAGATTACTCACTGTTGAAATAACTGATGAGAATATGTTTGTGTAAGAAACAAACAAATGTTGCTGAATCTTTACCAAAAGGATGCTTTGTACTCCATTTTAAATTATCTATTGTTTGAGGTCATATATACATCGTAAAAAATTATTAATTACATCAATTAATATGACAAAATAGTTTTCTTTGAATGTGTTTTAAAAAATATTTCAACTAATTTTTAACTTATTTGATTATTTTATAAACTTGTTTAACCAAAATAACGATATGTTTGGTAAACACATTTATCTCGGTAGTTATTAAAATATTTTTTTCAAATGCTACTTTGATCTTATAGATTATAGCTTATTGTAATTTTTTTCCATTTTTATTCTTAATACTTTAATAAATTTCACATTTATCATCTCCTTTAGTATTACAATATTTATTTTAGAGTTTAATGGCTATGCACTGTTAGTGTAAAAAATTTTACACTGTCAATCAATCAATTAGAAATCACTGTTGATATGACTTTTAAGGTAATTATTGTAAAAGACAACTAACTTACCATACATGATAGTTTGTGATTGGATGACAGTGTAAAACTACTTTACATTGTCAGTACATGACCTATTTTTCCTTTACTTTAATGATAATATTGTTTATTTTAATGAAATGTTTGATCCTTAAACAAAAAATATTAACAGTTCAAAATAAACTAAAAAACCTAAAACTATAATTTTCTAAAAATATGTTTTTTCTACAAAATAAAAAACTATGTAAAAAATTATATAAATTTGTCATTTTATGTCGTTTTTATATTTACTAACTAATTTGCAACTAATTTTATCAAACACTTTTAATTCAATAAACTACCTTAACATCTATTTATTGAATCATCCGTCAAGAATTTATACATACAAACTAATGAGTTAACTATGTTTAAACTGTTGTAACTCACTAAACTTCATAAATATATTGTAACTAAAATAACTAATAAACTAACTTTGTTATTATTTTATAATTTATAATACCCATTGCAAGCTAGAGGGTAGATATTAATCACTCCTAACCTGAACAGTGGATGTTAATCACTCCTAACTTGAAGAGGAGTATAAAAAACAAATAAGGATTGAAGTCTAGTAATAGATGAAACAATTAATTCTGAAACTTATTGTGATAATAAATGAAACTTATCGTGAACATGATAATTGATCTCAATGTGCTTAGCACGCTTATGAAAGCTAGCATTGACAATAATGTATTGCATAAAATGACTTTCATAATACAACAAGACAAAAGAGATGGAAAGGATACAAAGATCATAAAGTAAGTAAATGAGTCACTAAGTTTCAAAAATAGTGGTAATGGTCGGTATTCAACTTCAAATAAAGAGCCAAAAACTATTTTGTTTCTTAAATCTTCAAGAGATGAAATAGTTTGCAAAATAAAAATAAAAATACAATAACCAATAATAAATTTGCGCGAATAAGAACAAATGATTCAATCAAAATCACCAAAAGCTTTCAGTTGCATATTATAAAAAGTAAAAAAAAAAAAGTACGAAGAATAATATTTTTGTACAATAACTTTGAGACCCTAAATCTTAAAAATATTCAAATTATAAAATTCGAGTATGAATACGGCGGCTTGTTGGTATTTTACAAAATAAAAGGATTATTCGAAATATTCAAATAATAAAATTGGATAATGAAGATGGTTTGTTGGTATTTTATAAACTAGAAGGAATAGAAAGAGTACAAATATTGTGAGCTAGAAATTTGCGAAAAATAATATAATATTGTCAGAAGTGGGATTTGAACCCACGCCTTCTCACGAAGACCAGAACTTGAGTCTGGCGCCTTAGACCACTCGGCCATCCTGACTGATTTGACAGACAGTAACACACAAATTTATATAACAATAAGTAGGTAGTCTGGTGTAAATTGTGAAATATGAAAAAACGACTCCGCTGGGGATCGAACCCAGAATCTCTGGTTCCGTAGACCAGCGCCTTATCCATTGGGCCACGGAGTCTTTTTGTTATGGTAACAAAACATACACATACATATATTCTACCTTTATTTTTTTACGCCTTAAACTACATTTTTTGGAATCTTATTTTTTTCAATGATAGAAAACGCCCAGAAATAATCTTAATTCCACAAAATATTACGAAAATCCATCTTAAAAAGCAAGGACTTCTATACATTATAACAAAATTTCTTTTCATTTATTAAATAATACTAAAATTTAGAAACTAATATCTGTCACTCCAACAGCGTGTAAATTATTTTAATTTCTAATTTTACCCATTTTCAAAATTAGTTTTTATAGTTTAAAAATCTTCTAATTGGATTTTCAATCTTTAATTGGGTTCTCACGTTGAAGTGTTTGGACAGAGTTTGGGACTTCGAGTCACTTGACAATCTCATGTAACACGTCCTGTGCACCTTCATAAGATTTTATTTTTTTTCTTTTCTAACACGGTGTTTATTTTTTTTATGGATAGACAGAAAAAACTAGCCCTACCATTTTTTTATCAGTTAAAAATTTAAAACCCTTATTATGTCAGCGAAAGAAGCCCTGCCCCCATTAATAATTTAAAGCGTAGTAGGCGCTCCATAAGCTCACACAGACACGGTCACACCAAGCTATGTGTAGCTTTGCTTTTAGAGAAATTTACCTAGGTTGCTTTATCATACTTTTTGTCTTTCTTTTTTTGTGTGTTTATTTAGCTGTTGACAATCCTCTAATTTAATTCGCATGCTTAATGCTTACGATTCAAAAGCTACTGATTACACACTATTAACTTAGCACCGTTATACAGTGCAGAACCACAAATTGTTTAAGATGAGGTAAACATAACATTATTATTAACCCCCAACACTCTCAAATCATTATGTTTACTGTTTAAGCTACATATTACAGCTCAAAATTGCTCACTTGTCTCAAATCCTAACTATAAAATGAGTTGTGGTGTTCCACTATTTTCATCATTCACAACTATTTACACACACTAGCCATTGATCAAGTGATAGCTGGTAGAAAAATGGAGAGCTGCAAGATTGCCATGGTTCTCACTATCTACATTATGGCTATATTGGTTTTTGCTCACTGTTTTGTGGCTGAGAATGTTGCTGCAATTCCACCCGCACCAATGGAAAGCGCAGGGGTGAATCTTTGTGCCCCAGCAGTTTTTGTAGCCATTGCTTTTGTGGTTGCTAGTTTCACCTAAGCAGGGTAATCTGATGCCAGTTGCTGAGAGAGTATACAATTAAATGAATTAATTCTTTATTTTCAGTGGGTTGATGTTTGTGAAAACAGAGTTGGGATCTGGAATTCATCCATGTAATGTGATTTGATGCAGAAATTAGTGTTTTCGCAACTTTGTCAACCATCTATGAAATGTTTCCTTCACTTATAATACAGCAGATATCTTAAACATGAGACACAAGCACTGAACCTCAGGCAAGCTATGTAGCATATATTTATATATTTATTATATTCTATTAATTTATTTTTTCTTAATATAGTTTATATTTATATTGATTTATCATCATTCTCCTATTATTATTAGTCTTTAATCTCTTGCAAAATTTATTGAAAAAGCATTTAAATAAAAGTATTATAATTCAAGTTATGAGGAGGTTAAAATAATACATCCAAGTTCTGATATAGGGGCAGTCATATAGTGTGTGTTTGGATTAGTATTGGAGAATTGATTTTGAAGAAAATTGATTTTGGTTAAAATTGATTTTGAAGTAATGTGATTTATGTTTGAATGTTTTTATTATAAAAGCAAGTTAATAGTAAAACTCAGTATAAATTTTTTGATCCAACACAAAAGCTACCTAAAATTACTTCAACTCAAAATCAATTTTGAACCCATAATCAATTCTTTAACATGAAACCAAACATGTAAAAATTTACTTAAAATTACATTAAATGGTATTTCAACATGATTCTAGAGAATCTAATGTGGAACCAAACATGCACATAATATACAACAGAATTCTGTGCGAGTACGAAGCTATCCAGTGAAAGTGAAAACAGAAATGCTTAAAACAGTACTTGCTTATTACTACCATTAGTACTAAAGTAGCCAAATGGGATCCAGGAGTCCTTGTTCATTTTGGCACTTTTGCTATCACTGGGTAGAGCACATCAGATTTCTGTGGAAGAAAGCAAGCAATGATTGCATCTGTCAGTTACCATGTTACCCCAGATCCTATATAAAACAAGGGAGCCCAAACAATATAATTCTGGAAATTGTTGGTTCTGCAGGGGAACAAGTTGAGATGGATTTCAGGAGGAAGTCTCAAAAAGGGCAAGGATCTTGGCCGCACAGCCTAAACATTAAGTATATATTTGGTGTGTTTTTCCAAGATATTATATTAGATCACTCTTTCTATTGAATTCCTTCAATAAAATTTAAAACAAATTAAGAGAAAGGAGAAGAGATCCTGCTGTGTCCTTGGAGCAGCCTCTCCCAGAAGGCAGACACAAAAGAGAAGAAAGGCCTACAGTACAACTTCTCCATGTCTTTCCAGTTTCAACTTCTTCCTAATGCCTTAACTAGTTAACTACAATCCTGAAGATGATTGTCTATTATCTTGAATGGCTTTCTTATAGAGGCTTCAACTAAAAAATTAAGGAGATAATTGGAAGAGCATATTTCAACTTATGAAAGTGACTTATAACCTACCTATAAGCTTTGTTTAGCTTATTTTAATAAAATTGACGAAAAAACTTATCAAAATAAGCTCTTTTTAACTTATTTGAATAAGCTTTCAGTCAAGTTTATGAGTAACTCATTTGATAAGAGCTTACTAAGTAAGTGCTTAATTAAGTTGTTTAACTAAGCATGTCCTAATTCAATTAGCTAAACAAAAGTAGCTTTATCTTCTATAGTGCTTAAGGTGAGTTATGTACTAACCTTTAATGGGGGAGAGAGAGAGAAAAAGGTAATAAAATAAAAGATATGTTGAAATATTTACACATTACTCTAGCATACCAATTGAATGAAGCAACACACATGGGAACACAGTTAAGATACACATTTGACACTATAAAGCAAATCAACAGGGAAACCAAGTAGCTAATCTGCAATCAAGTCCTACACTCAGGAATTATCGTTGCTTTATGGAACCAAAAAGGTCATGGTATGAGCGCTTAGGAGCATCAGGGCGAGACACTATTTCCACAACTTTATAAGATGCCTCAGGATAAGCCAATGCCTCCACAGCCACTTCAGCAACTTGATCTCTGGATATGGAACCTTCATAAAGGGTGTCCTGATACACAAAATTTAAATCTTTCAACAATTGTTCCACAAAATATAAACTAAAGATTCTACTGTGGAAATGTAATACAAAGTCAGAAATGTAGGCAATACCTCGGGCTTCATAACAACATTTCCAGTAGGAGGATCATTTCTCAACCCGCCGGGTCTTATTATTGTGTAGTTTATACCGGATTTCCTGATATATTTCTCTGCCTGTAGTTTTGCTACTAAGGTGAGTCCAAAAACATTAAGAAAGATGTAAGCCGGATTGAGTAGCTGTCCCATTGCTGCTCCATTAACTAAAATGGAACTGATAAGAATGAATCTGTTAACATTACGTTTCCTGCATGCTTCAACAAGGTTTACCGTGCCAAAATTGTCAACCTGCATAATCCCTTTATTATAAGAAAGCACTGAATGATACAAAGAGACTGAACAATCATCCAACCTGTAATGCTCTTTTGCTTTACCAGATTTTCTTTGTAATGTAATTAGTTTCCATTGAACTTATCCTATTTAAAGGACAGATAATGTTTCAAATTAGCGATACAGACATTTTATCCCTTCACAAGTGAAGAACACAAATTTGCAAATCTAAGTAGAAGAAAAGGATTCTAATGGCTCTCCTTAACGTCCTCAATTCCTCCTAATATGCATAACGATGTCAGTTACTAAACAAGAGCTACAAGATGAACCAAAGTGTAGAATATGGACATGGAAGAAACAAAAATCCCAGTTAGATCACTTCCACAGTTTCATACCCAAAAAGCAAGAGGAAAAGGGGAATCAATTGTTTAAAGTTTAAACAATGACACAATACAAAAATATATATAACCTATCCCACTTTCAAAAGTATTCAAACAACTTCTCCACAACTTCTACCATCGTAGATTCTGCATGGTGAATATATTGACCACATCAACCTGAATTACTGCGACCTATTTTTCTTCTAATCCAAACCAAGGGCATTGATCAATGCCCGCTGATATTAAAAGTGAGCCACACTAACATAACAAAATGGTTATCATTACAATTACACAACCAAGACATCACAAAAATTTGACAAACCTTCCACGGAGCAAGCAAATCCCACCCTGGGCGAAAGCCTGTGGCACACACTACTGCCTCTGAATCATCACCAATGGCTTGAGCTAGCTTATCAGAACCCTCTGTGACATCAGCTTTCACCTGCACCACATACACACCAACTCACTCATATACACCAAACTAACACCAACTCATTCACATACACACCAAATTGCATATCAAATCTGTTAAGACTTAAGCATAAGAGGAGAGTCCAACCCAAAAGATTAGTCTATTAGTTGGGGGAGCATCATGGCTTAAGTACCACATTGAGCTTCTTATTCTACTCAATGTAGGACTCCTAACACTGTCACGCCCTTTAAGAGTCAAAGTCCACAGCGGCTTCACTCTATTGACACTAACTCAATGGTAGTCTTTTTCACTTTGAAAGCTTCACTCACCTATCAAAATTCAGGATATTGCACCTTAATTTAGCCTATAAGTAGCCTTTTCTGTAGCCTAACTCTCAATGAAAGCACTAATTACTAAGACTTAAGCACAAGCGGAGAGCCCAACCCAAAAGACTAGTCCATTACGTGTGAGAGCCTCATGGCTTAAGTACCACATTGAGTTTCTTATTCTATTCAATGTGGGACTCCTAACAAAATCACTCATACACACCCTATCACAACTAAACTGCATAAATAATTAAGAAGTGGGATTGGATTGGCTTATTATGTCAAGATAGTGAAAAGGCTTACAATTTGAAGAGATGGGTTGGTAGAGGAAAGGGTGGTCCTGGCCTTGTCCAAGTCTCTAACCCCAGCCTTAACAGCAAAACCCTTTGCCAGTAACTGCTCAACGATTCTCTTCCCAGTGCTACCTGTGGCTCCAGCAACAAAAATTTTCTTCTTCGCTCTCAAATCCTCCCCTGCTTTCTCAGCCACTTGCTCGGTGATTTCACTTCCTTCCATCTAACATCAATTAATAAAAAATAAATAAATAAAGGGTATGTTATGTTACAACAGCACACGGTATGTTCTCGACATGCACATGATGCTGGAAAAACAAAACATTTAACGCGTTTTCTTGCAAGAGAAGATGTGGTGTAATGTGTTGTTACCTTTGCGAAACTGAGGAGGGACAAGGAAGAGGGTGCGGTGAAGTGTTTGTTGAGAGGGCGTTTGGGAGAGTGGGATCGTAGGTTGTGGAAAGTGGGAATTCTTACAATTGTGAGAGGCGCAGCCATTGACATGACAGTGACACTCTGAAACGGAGATTTCTTGTAATTTCCAGTCTCCCAAACAAGACGCTCTAACCGTGCCACGTGCCCCAATACGTTAGCGTTAGCTTCTATTCTATCTGCGAGTTTTTTATTTTGTAGATTATTGGTTTAATTACTCGTTTTACTACTTCTTACATTTTATCCTATACTTTAAAAATTAGATGATTTAGTCTTTACGCATTTTTAATTTTGTTTTTACTCATTGCTTTTAAGTGTGTTTTAATTTCGTTAGATAAAACTGTCATAAAATAAAAAATAGTAATATAAAATTGTCACAAATTTTTTAGTAAATTACACTGACATTTTTTAAAAAAATTTATATTACACACAATACTTTTTTTTTCTATTCCTACAATAACTCTCTTAATTGTTTGAAAAATATTATACTGACACCCTTATACATTAACTAACCCCTTAATTGGTTGAAAAACATTACATCGTATACCTCTATAAGCAAAGTTGTTGTAAATGTTGAAAAAATAGAGAGATTATATGCAATCTAAAAAACTTAAGGGGTATCATTGTAATGTACTCTAATTTTTTGACAATTGTTAACCAGTCACAAATTTATTGCTAAATTGACAATTTTTGACAATTTAACAATCGTTAGAAATGGGGCAGTTTTATTTAACAAAGTCAAGACACACATAACAGGGACTAAAATGGAATTAAAATACATGTGTAGGGACTAAAAAGTCTAGTTTCTATTTTATTACATGAAAAATTATGCCATAAATTTAATTATAAAATTTATTGAAAGAAGTTGAAAAATTATTAAATTTATTAAAATAATCTTAAAAAGTTTATAAATTATAAAGCATTTTTTATAAGCTCTCTTCTAAATACCCCCAAATTCTCATCCGAACATGACAACAAACATGCTTAAAATTAAAATTTCAAAGAAAAAAAATACTTCAATAAATAAAATATTTACTTATTGAAAATGATGGAACAATGTTGCACAAATACACAATCAACTAGCAATTTAAGAATTCAATTAAAATTTGTGAAAAATAATAATAATAATTATTATTATTATTATATAAATGAAATATTTTTCACAAATTATGCACACACACACATATGTGTGTGTGAGAGAGAGAGGAGGGGGGGAGAGAGCAATTAAACTCTCTCTCTCTCTCTCTCTCTCTCTCTCTCTCTCTCTCTCTCTCTCTCTCTCTCTCTCTCTCTCTATATATATATATATATATATATATATATATATATAAATGAATAATTAATTTTAAGGAATTGTTGAAGTGAAATAATATACAATTTTAAATTCAGTAGTCTATATATTGATTGTATAAAGCCAGGTTGCGACTGTAATACAATTATAAACAGTCATATATAGTAAATTTAGTAATTTTTACAATAATTATCTTAAAAATTATATTAACCATGATTTTAATAATTGATATTATAAATTTTTTACAGTATAAAAAATATACTCCTTTATTGTATTAAAAAAATCTATAAATCGATAATTTTGACACCTTATGTAACAAATAAAAAATAGTTCTAAAGAATTAGTTAAATAGAAAAGGATAAAATTCGGCAACGCGTAAGCAAGCTTCCATTGTGATCGGAAAACAAAAAATGCAAAAGTATGTTTACTCATTAAAAAAGCTGTTAATTATGTTTAGATTTGAACAACTAAAAGAGTTTAATAGGCATAGTGTCAAAGTTTTTTGGGAAAGCCAAACCCTAATATCTCTCTCTCCCCTCCCCCTCTCAGCTCAGCGCATGGGCGTCCCTCCCTATTGTTTCTTCTAAGGTTTTGGGTATTTCAGTGGATTTTCCGAGTTGTTATTCTTTCTTCATCTCAGTGTTCTGTTTCAAGACCCAAGTCGTTTTGGTTGCTGTGAATTCTGAGGTTTTGTGCGTCACTGGCACAATTTGTGAATTATAAGGTTTAGAATTGAGGCGTTATGGGAAGCGAAGATGCAAAAGATCCATTCAAAGGGGTGGACTGGAAAGCCGTTGGTGGCGAGATGCAGCAAAATCCGAGTGCTAAACCGGCGTTGAGGAAGCGATTACCGAAGAAAGTCAGGCAAATTCCCGATTACTATTTCCTTCCGCGATGGCCGCTGCCCTCTGCCCTCTTATTCTGCAGCGCATGCATTGCCGGTGGAGTAGCTGCTGGAATGCTCGTTGAGTCCTGGATTGAAAAGAAAGTTAAAGGTATTTCATTTCACTTCTGTCCCCTTCTCTTCCGTTGTATCAATTTAGGTTCTCACATATTGATTCTGTCGAAAGTAATACACCAAATTAGTACCCATCAATTTAATCATTGAAATTGCGAAAATGTCACTTTAGTCGTTAGAATAGAATTACCAAATGTCAGTCGGTCATATTAGGCCCATTTTCTTCTAATGCTCCTAAAGTACTGCCAAAATTTGAGTGAACACTACTATCATGGGAACTAGTTATATATATCTTAAATTTTTCATCCCAATCATCAATATTTTTGTTTAAGAAACAAAATTGCCCAACTAAATGGATTATACCATTTAGTACCTAGAAACCTCACTACTACTGGACAGGGCTCTACGTATACTTTCTAGAGTATGACCGTATTTAAAATAAACTTCTCCATAAACACTTATAGGAAAAGAATAGTAAGAAAGTAAAATGAATTGAGCTTGTCCCATAAGTTCAAATCAAATTATGCATCTCAGCTTTTGGAGAAATTAGTAAGAAAGAACTTTTATAAAAGTTAAAGTGCGTAAGTTGATTTTAATTTATGGGAGAAGTTCAATTCATTTTTTCCTCTTATTTTCTTTTCCTATAAGTGTTTATGAAAAAGTTTATCCAAACAAGGCTTATGAAAAGTTTTCAGTTGCCAAGCTAACAATGTTCATAATTATGTATTTTGTGATGTTCAATGCATCTTCAGCGAGTTTGCTTCGAGTTTATGACTATCTCGTATATATGTATATCAACTGTCAGAGGCTGATATTCTATGTTAAATGACAAAGTTTTAGTTGTTTGAATGCTAATGACTTTATTCTTGTTTGTTCAAATTTTAAATTAGATATTGTTGTCATGGTCTTTTGTTTTGGTATTGCAGAAGATGGAGGGGTTATATGGGAGTTTGACAAATAAACTCTTGGTGTTGGCACGACTAATATCACATACATTGCTGCCTCTCTAGCATTTCCCCCTTCTTACAAATTGGTCTCTCGAGCAACCTCACTTCTCCAGAATTATTAGTTTCGGGGATTAGGGTGATTTAGAAGTTTCTTGTTCTTGGTTAGACTCTTGATTGAGTAGTAATTGATGGTTGACAGGGATATAACTTACTTGTTTAAATTGATGAAACAAATTTTTTGAACCTGAAACATGAAAAGGCAACTAGATGGACATAATTTATGGTTTCAGTTTATGTCTGTTCACTTATTCTATGATCCTAATTCTTTTATATTGGATTGTGATCATTTCCACATTTACTTCTTTTATATTTATTTAAATAAATAAATAAGATATACTTATCCTCGATGTTCTTAGATAGGATTGTGGGAGCAACAAAATTGATATACTTTTCCTCCGTTACCTCCTCATAACCTGCGCACTCTTCGGAGAAAGTTATCTGTTTAGGTTTCAGAAACAAATATGATTGATAGTAAACCATAGTAAAGAATATTCCAATCATTTTGGATTTTCTTCCCCAATGATAGACAATCTCAAGCAAAATAAGTATGGATTAAAATGTGGAGTTATTTCATTGTTTTAATGACCCTTGCTTGTCCGAGGGAATAAAGTAACTTCCAGATTATAACTATGGCAGCTAAATTCATTACTGTTCTTAAATATTAGCCTTTTGACGTTTCTAAGCACGCGGTCCAGAATGACTCAATGAGCTTAAGAAGCGCCAACCCTTACACAACAAAACTATAATAAGTGTTGCAATAATTTTACATTTTTTTTAATGCATTGTTGAGAGAAACACTGTTCTTTCAAAATTGTTCATGCTCACAACCAGTAAACACATGTTAGGAATCTTTATTCATATCACCGTTTTGTATCAAGTATCGACCAATTGGTTAGATGAAAACCAATTGAAGCAAGAATTGGATGTGCGTCAAACAGTCCCGATGCACGTTACCCTTGAAGCAAGAATTTTTGTTTCAGTGTTAAGTTGAACATTAAGAAGGGAATTTAGACAATAAGTCTTAGAATGTAGGTTTGGGCCTAACTCAATATTACAAAACCGGCTTATAAGGTGAGGGTTGTCTCCTACTTATATACATTAGTTTGACCATAGTTGATGTGGGATCTCCAACACATCGCCTCATACCAAGGACTGAACATCTCGAGTGTAAAGTTTGCAGGACTGAACATCTGCGAGTGGTTCAATAACGGCCTGATAGCCTAACAACAATCGCTAGGATAGGTTCTGATATTATCTTAGAATGTAGTTTGGACCCAACTCAACCTTACAAAACTAGCTTGTAAGGTGAGGGTTATCCCCTACTTATATACATTAGTTTGATCATATCACTAGTCGATGTGAGATCTCCAACAATAAGGTAGATATTCAATGCAGATACAAACACACGCAAAGCTGCAATCTTGTTCAGACAGGTGGGTGGAAGTGGGGGTGGGGAACTATATCAACAGAAAACAAAAGGGAAAAGAAAGGAACAAGGAGCTATGTTAATAATCGTGCAAGGATAACATAAGTATGCATCATGCCGTTAATATTCCTTCAATTCTACTAAACTTAACTTAAGGATACAGAGGTAGCCAACTTTTGCTTTATTGCTAGAACCGTAAATGGCAAATGCGAAAGAAACAAGAAAATCAAACCAAATGAATCCGCATCTATGACTAGGCCACCGCACTGTATCATTCTTTGTGCTGCATGCTGCCACTACTAAAAGAGAAAGTACACTCAAGATGTCAAGTTGAAAATTAGAGCTTCTTCTTTTTTTTCTTTTTTTTTTGCTGTATAGTGGCGACACGAAAATTTGAGCCTAGAACCTACTTAAATTCTCGAGTCTAGTGGTTTTGAAAATTACGGCTTTAATAAAGGTTCGTGTACTCACGGCTTCTCATTATTATTTCCTAAGATTATGTTGCAACATGGCCCTCTTTGAAAAGTGCTTGCCAAACGGCATCTGTCCCAATCCCAGCAGACAGTGACTCATTCTGCAGCCATGAAGATAGCCAATGATTATGTTATAGGTTCAAATCTAAGAGTGCTAGTAACACTCTTTATAACATACTTTTAACTATTAATTGAAATTTATTAAAATTTACACAATCATAAAAAGGGTTCAGTTAAATAAATGTGAAACTAATAAAATTTTGTAATTTTTAATAAATTTTAATCAATAGAAGATAGTGTGTTCAAAATATTATCAGAGTGTGTTAGTAACATTTCTCAGTTCAAATATTATGTTACTTCTTCGTAACCAAACAAATAATCTGATAAAATAAAGTAGTTCAAATATCCCATGATATGTGATGTCTTCGAATTTTCTCGAGTTTGTGATTCTAATGATTAGTATACAAGTGGCTTAAATAGACAACTTGGTACATTTCCTAGCAGTGCATGTTATTACGTGATTCATTACGAGTTCGTGAATTACGTGTGCTCATTTGGGTTGAATTCAATTGTAAGTATGCTAAATTATTATGTATAACCAGGTAATGTAGAGTTCATATGGATGAAAGGTAATATTGCAATTTTATTGAGGCCAAGATCCTTGTTTCACCCGTTCTCCCTGCACATTCTTCCAATCAGTATCTCCATTAGAGACGAAGTTGGAAGGATAGATCATGTTCTTGGAGTAGACACCTTTGTAGTTTGTACCACATCTTTATGTTCCTTAGAGATATTTGATCTCAGTTGTGATTAAGAGGTATACAATTGATTACAATTTTTTTAAGCGTTCTGAATTCTAGTATCGACATATTCAGTACGTGATGTAATTTTTCTAGACAGATGTTGTCAGGTACGTTAAATTGATCGTTGCTCCTACCTGGCCTCGTACACGGGGTTACATTCTGCTGCTTAGGTGCGACATAAAATAATGTTTTGATCCCCACAATTTATAGAGGATAAGAGGGGTAACGTTTGAAAGGGTGCAATTTGCAAAGATGAAAGAATCTGTTATGCTGCCATCAACAAGTCGCCATTACAGATATTTTCAAAGGGTTAAAATCCGGTTACATTTGCCAGAGTAGGATGGAAGATAGTCAAGTAAGCAGATAGGAATTGCAAGGTGGGCCAAGTATATGGTCCAAGTCACAAGTTTATAATTGCATTGAATTCACGAGTTTCAAGCTCCAACTTTTTTTTTTTTTCATTTCTATCCTCAATATCTAATCATAACTCGTCTTTTTATACCATTTTACACCTATCAATTAATTTCGCGATTAATTTTACCAAACATTTAACTTTGCATACCACATCCTAATAGGTGTCAATATAAACGAGTCTCGCAAGTGACAGATCATAAAATTATGAACGCCAAAAAGAGTTCATTTCTAAAGCCTTGTTTACACGAATACTTGGCAGTTAGCAGCACTGAAATACATATAGATAAGGCCGGTATCAAATTATGGACAAAACAAGAAAAACTGTCAAGAGGGGATGACAAAGTTCATTATGTCTTAAAAAGTTCTGTGAAGAATATGCCAATACAATCGCATAGGCTATATCCTTGTTGAAGTGTTAGCAGAGAACTCCCAGACGAACTCTGAACATTGTAAATCCTTCTCAAGTCTCCCTGCGGTGTAGGCTGCATACTACCCCAGCGGCAAACTATGCTCCCTGAAATTCGTCCCTAGTTTGTTAAGATGAAAATTAAGTTTTACAATTGCAAATTTTGTAAACAGGCACATCAATTTAAACTAATGCACTCATCGTTCAGTATAATTTTGTTTTCTGACTTGCTGGCCTCGAGAATTAGATGTTTAGATGTGAAACTGAATCTGTTTAACATGTGAATTATGAAGACAAACTTCTGAACCATTAATGACAATAAAATAATCAGTTTATAAAATCGCATACCTGTCTGAATCTTCGTCAAGAGATTGTGCAACAATATTACATTTTATGATATCATATGCACCATTTCATCAGCTAATGCTATCATCACTCTATTGTCATCTTGCAACCTCTGAAATTCAGAAAAGACGAAAGACACTATTATCAGAGTTCATGCTGGGGAGGTGACACCAAAAGTTCACCAGAAGATCATACCTCTAATAGGAGTAGTATATCTGCCCGGCTGTAAGTGGAATCTGCCCCTCTGTTGACAACATCCTCTATGTCTGCAATAGATATAAGATCCAGGCGGTTGGCACGCATATGCTGACCAAATAGAGAATTAAATGCTTCAATTCTGCATGATAGAAGATATTTTAAGTCAGAAACAGGTAGAGCAGAGACTGGAATATAAGAAAACAAAATTGCAAGGCAGGAATTGACAGTTGACCCACCTTTCAGGGGTGAGTCTGACAGCAGTTTGGGCTGCTGAAGTATCATCTACTTCCATGGCATCTGATGTTGACCTAGCCAAAATAAAATGACAACGAGTGTTAATTTAGTCTCTGGTATAGAATATGGTAATAAGTGAATTTCCTTGTAAGCTAATCATGGTAATTAGAATGAAAAGATGCTTGCAATATATTTACTATTTAGCTTTTCCAACGTGTATAGACTAATGCTCACCTTCTTCTATCTTTAGGACCACGGTCAGGACCATCATTTTCATTATGGTCAGCCTTACGCTTCCTGTCCAGCTCCCTTTCCCTCTCTTGCTCACGCTCCTCCATTTCTGTCAGTTCTTTGTGATATATTGCAAAATTGAGAACCTTCAAAGCAGCTTCAACATCAGACTTTGAAACCTGACAAGACAAGTGCAGGCTCAATCAGAAAGTGTACTGAACAGTGAACACAATAGTGAAAACACACAAGCGGGTGAAGTACCATCAGTTAAAACTTATAAGCAGAATAGCAATCGTAGCAAGAAAAAAGTGTAGTTAAGGAGAATGCCAAGCGCATGTTTGAGTAGGTGGTGTAAAATTACTTAGGGAAAATGTATTTTAGAAGAAATAATTTTGAAATAATTACATTTGAAAGAATGAATTTTGATTTTCCAAACGTTTACCTAAAAGTAATATTGGGTACTTGGTGGAGATACCAACATTATTTTTGGCTGAACACGTTACTCCTAACACCCAACAGCCAAACAACTAATTTTAACAATCATAATTAGCTTGGAAAGAGTCATCCAAGCATAACTAAAAAGAAAGATCGAGAGCACTATAGACATGTATCTGGACTTCTTATCAAAATGGACATGTATCTCATGATATTATAAATACCGAAGAAGAGAGCACTATAGAGTAGACGCCAAGTCCAATACCTTTCTGCTCAACTTCAATTTGGCATGAGCTGTTGACAGACGTATTATGGTTTCTAACGTTCTGGCGGTTATGGGAAGTGTTCCTCCAGTCTGCATAAAGCCAGCATGATATCAATAAAAAACTATTTGTACCATGGCTTGTGTACTTCAAGCCAATTTCAATTCCTAATGCTAACCTTTGCATGTGAACTTGAATTTCTGAGCTCAGCATAGGCTGTGGCAATGTTCTCAGATGCCTGTGGACAAAGTCAATTGATGTTAAATTAAAGCTAGTCACATGTCTACATATATAATAATGGATTGGAACAGAAGCATAACAATCATTGAAAATAATCAGACTTCAGAAGAACCATTCAGCTATGGCAATTGTAACATAAATATATCAGACCAAAATTCCATTAACAAGGATAAATTGTTAAATATTAAAGGGAATTCAACTATAAATAAAGAAAAAGGAATTGGTAATAGTAACAAGAACGGTACATCACCTCATCAGTCAGTTCAGGCTGAATCCTATGCTTAGCATAGTGGATATATTTTTTAAGAAATTTGATTGTAAGCATATCACGTTTGCGACCTCTTTCAGTTTTCTTCCCATGTAACATTCTGTTATATTTGACAAAGACAGATGAGTCTGTATCAGCTTCATCTTCTCTTCCATATCTTGAGCTCCCAACAAGCGCTGCCTCAACTACATTGTTAAGTTGATTTAAATAAAAGAATTATCCAGTATAAGCACGTCCCTAACATTTGAAAACTACTTATCTACCTCCGTCAATGGCAGAACGAAATCGATGCATACGAAGAACATGCTCTGATATGTGACGATCAATATCAGGATCCATTTGATCTAACACTATAAACAGTAGATCAAATCGAGAAAGCAAGGAGTCTGGGAGTCCAATATTTTTGGTTGGAGTCAATGAACGATCATACTGTAGAATTGCACAATAAAAGCCGCAAGTTAGAAAGAAATTAAAGGTTCTGTACAATACCAGTAACTTTGGTAGTTTAAGCTGCACAGCAAATTACTCACATAATGCCACTTACAGTTCCATATATGGGATTTGCAGCAGCAACCACACTGCATCGAGCATTAAGTGATGCATGGATACCGGCTTTGGCAATAGTTACAGTCTGCTGCTCCATAACTTCATGTATAGCCACACGATCTTGATCATTCATCTTGTCAAATTCATCAATGCAGACAACGCCTCTGTCAGCAAGAACCATTGCCCCTGCTTCTAGCCTTCTTTCCCCTGACAGAGAAAAAAATTACAAATTTTTCCTTGGACGACTAGTGTAATAATAGAATTATACACAGCCCATGACGAATGTTTTACCTGTTTCTTGATCTGAAGTAACTGCAGCGGTTAAACCAACCCCAGAAGAACCCCTGCCTGTAGTTGATATGGCCAAGGGAGCAATGTTCATAATTGCTCTTAAGAGTTGAGACTTGGCAACAGAGGGATCGCCAACCATCATCATGTTAATGTCACTAAATAAGCAAGACAGACCAGCATTACAATCTTATATGAGAAACAAATGTAAAGTAAGAACGTGTTGAACTTGAACTTCAATGAACCAACTTCCCAGCAACAGAAAAGATCAAGAGAAAACACTAACCCTCGCAAGTGAGTGCCATTCTTTAAGTTTTTCTCCACTCCACTAAGCATCAACAAAACCACTGCTTTCTTTATCCAAGAATGCCCATATATAGAAGGTGCGAGTGAACTACTTAGCAGGTCAAATGTATCATCTCTTTCAGCTATCTTTTTAATGTTTTTGAGATCTTCAGGACTGTAGATTGGTGCATTAGCCTCTTTGTTGAGAAGAGAAACATTGTTGGCTATGAGTACAGTCCTGCATGAACATCAGTCAATCAAGTTTCTGTTCAAGAAAGCAAGAGTGTAAAGCAAATATGTCGGTATATTTTCTGGAGCTACCTGAATACTCCATTCACACTGCCTTGGCTTTTCCCTGGAATAGCCTTATATATCCCCACAATTGCCACTCGATCTCCAGGCTTGCAAGAATCAACAAGATCATCTTCTACAATGACATCAACTGTTCTAGGGAGTTGACCAGGAGCAGAATTCTCGGGAACTTCTTGAATGGACATAGTTTGGTGATCTTTGTATTTGCACAATCCATACTCAGTCACAAGTAAGTTGCCATTTTCATCCTACAACAAAGATTTAATCCGTAAATTTCATCATTGGGTGATTATAAATGATATTAGAGATCAAGGAGCTTGAGATTACCCTTGTAGGGTAAACAGATCCTGTGGGCAAACCCAAATTGGATGTAATATCTCGATATTCACGAGAAGTGAAGTTTCCCGTGGTGGGGCAGAAATGAACACTTTTAACAACCTTCGGCCTTACAAGAGAACCTATAAATGAAAATAACATTAACAGGTAAGATTCCTGCATGCTTGAACCGGAGTATTTGTCCTCAATGTTAAAATTGTGTTCATAAATTTATTCCAAATGAAACAGAAAGGAAGGAATCAATGAGGGAAAAGAACAACCTAAAGATAAAACCAAACTATTGCTTGTAAAAGAAAGAGAAAGAGATAACATACTTTTACCAGTTAAAAATATTCGCATTGCTATCATTATCACATAGCATAATGCATAACATGCCACTCAAGACAAAGCGACATGAACTTGTCATTAAAATTAAAGCTTTGTATGTCAAACAAAATTATGAAGTAGTACACTTGTTAACCTAAAAAAACAAATAGAAAGAAAAAGAAAAAAAATCCCAGGTTATACTAACCAATGGCCATCACAAAAGGTAAAGCTTTAAATCATCGAACAAAATAACCTACATTGCCTCAAAATAACCAAAAATATAATATATAATCCTCAAAGCTGCTAATTAAACCCTGTAAAACTTATCAGGGAGCAATTGGATAAGCAATTAGATAAATCTTATTTACAGGATTCTAGAGTCATCATAGGGATGCAAATTCACAGTTACAACCTTAATTTCATGAGAAACTAGCAGCACTCAATCGTTTAAATCATAGACAACGAACAAAAAGGTGCAAAAACAAAGAAGGAAAGGTAGTTTTACATTTGGTGACAATGCCCTCAACACAGACCATAGAACCTATGAATTCAGAGAGAAGCTCCCTCGGCGTGACTCGCCGAGAAACAAAAGGGCCTTCAAATCCCACAAGCACTTGCTCCCCTTCCTTCAAATACTTGGGATCAATAGCACGTGCAGCGTCCGTGACCGCATCGCAGAACGACTGCATGTACTCGCTTGGATTCCTGAGAATCCTGGAAAACACAGACACAAAAAAAAAAAACAAATAAATAAATATAAAAAAATAGAAACACCAATCGCGTACACTAAGTTGGCATATACAGTAACAAAAAATTGAAAGTATAAAAGAAAAGCGCATGTGTAGAATCTAATAATTGGTGTGAAGAAGTGTTGACCTGCTACCCAAGTCGCGGAAGTTGTGGAGATCGGAGATGTTGACAATGAGGCGGTGGCGCTTGTGGTTGATTAGGGCTTTGATTTCGTCCATGTATATGCCCTTTCCGACCTGATGATTCAACGCAAAATCAGTTACAAATGAACGACGGCAAAGTGACAAAAAGAAGAACAAAGAATGCTTACGACATACATCTTGATCCAAGAAATCGGCAAATTCTCGCTTGTGAGCGGCCCTAATTTCTTCGCTCAAGTCCATTATGGAAGCCTCTGGTACGAGAGAGAGAGAGTACGAGAATGGTGATAATAGAATAACGAAACAAAACTGAGGGTGGGGGTTCTTTTTCTCAGCGCTATAGGGATTTATATTTGGCGGGAAGATGGAGCCTCTTGCTCGCGTTGTGGCGGGAAAATGGTTGGTCCAGTGTGGGCCGGGCCTGTTCGTGGTTAGGTTCACGCTATTCTTGGGCGGGCCCTGCTATTCCCACCCCCCTTTTTGCTTTTTTCACCTACTACTTTTTTAAAAAAGGTGAAATTACCCTTTTACCCTTACAAGGTTTTTTATTCTTCCTCCTTCTCCCTCACCACCGTTCGACGACAATTTCGTTCTCAGAGGCGACATTTCTTCTCTTTGTCTCGCACGTCCATTTCTTCTACTGCCACACTTCGTCAGAGTCCCCACAATTCGCCATTTTAGTCTCTATCCTCGTAGGTAACCTTCTACACCTTTTTTTTTCTCCTCAAGATTCAACAGAATCGTGATTCCATTGTGTATTAATACATAACGGAATTGCAATTTCGTTACGTATGTAGGAAGGATACATAATCGAATTGCGATTCTGTTACTTTGTCACACAAACTTATTTTATGATCATTAATGTTATGGTAATGACTTATATTTCATATCAATTGATCCTAGTTTTGGTTCTATCCAGTTATCTCTGCATTCTAATATGCAATTTGTAGGCTGTCACATATTGTGTATTGTGATTCAATACATAACGAAAATGCTTTTCTGTTATGTATTAAGATCCAGCACACAATGGAAACGTATCTCCATTGTGTTAGTATGGGGTGCGCCCTAAACACATAACGAAAATGTGTTTTCGTTGTGTTGAATCGCAATACATCACGAAAACACGTTTTCGTTGTGTTTAGGGCACACTCCTACTAACACTATGGAAATGCTTTTTCGTCAAAGGGTATTTTTGGGGGGTGAAAAATCAAACACGTGTTGGGGTGAAAAAAGCAAAAAGTGGGGTAGGAATAGCAGGCCCTTCTTGGGCTTCTTTGACTTCCAAGACCGAAACTGTACCTTTAAAAACTTCGTAGTTGCTTTTTGCACTCTTCTTTTTGCTATTCTCACACCCTTAATATTTTATAAATCAACTAGTGTAATAATCAGTTACATATGTGAGTATTAAATTTACAATCTAGAATTTTTTTAAAATTATTATGGTTTTTAATGTTTTTTTATTGTTTTTTAACTTTATAAAAAGTAATGTTCAAATAATTTTATATTTCTAATTAAATTATATCATTATAATCTCCTATCCCATTTATAAATTAGAATAGCTAGATGAGAGCTTCACTCTCTCATATTCAATTTCATTTAAATTCTTTTTCTCGAATAAAGGTGAATTTCACTTTCTTCCTATGCAAATATTTTTCATTTTAAAAAAATTCTCTCGTAAGATTTCTCTTCTTTATCTCTATCTTTTGATTTAGATTTATTGATCTATTCCCTAATTCCTTATTCTCTTCTTAATTTAAACTAATTTGTCCCCCTCATCTCCTAATTTCATGGCATATTTTTTTGATTTTTTAAGGATAAATTATCCTTATCTATTTTAATTATCTTTATCTCTTCTAAATTACATATTGATTTAAATTTCGTTATCTCTTACCTAATTTAGTTTTCATATATTTCATAATCTTGACCACATTAATCATGTCTTGAAAAATATTAAAATAGAGAATTGCTATTGAATTTTAATTATTTGATTTATTATTTGACAATTATTATATTTAGATATTTTTAAAGTTCTTTTGTAAACAAATTTATTAAATTTTAACAAGGTTATTTGATATATATTTGCTATTTTAATTTAATGGTCATTTATATATATTTACTTTAATTATATGATATAATTTTTTTTTCACATTTTATGATAAGTAGTTATATCATAAAATTTACATACTAGATGTACGGGCTAAAAGCTTAATATATATATATAAGTAAGGTAGTTTAGAGGAATTTTTATCATCCAAAATAAGGATAATTTGATCATTAAACTATTTAGGTAATTAAAAATATATATTTTTTTTTAAGGACAATTAAGAATATTATATTTAGATGTTATTTATTTTTATTCTTCATTTATTGCAACTATTTATTTTTTTCATTTATGCTCATTTGTTTAAAGTGTTGAGCTTGGGAAGTACGCGCTCATATAGTATCCATATATTTGTCTAAAGAGCAACATGGCAACTAAAAATCACATTTTTTATATTTATAACTTTATGTATACTTAATATGGAGACAAAAATCCAGCTCACAGTCATTAGATTAAAAAAAATCATACTAACATAATTTTGCAATTTAAATTTTGAAAAATCATTCTCCACTTGACAGTGGCAAGCAGAAGATGCTGGCAGAAAAAATTATTATTGTACATATATATTCTGATTCAAACAGATTTTGACTCCACATAATACATACAGATAAGCAGAAAATTGTTGTACATCGTTAGCAGCTATAAAAATGGCGTACAGATATTGATATGCAAGCATCATTTTCTCTTTATATAATTGGCGTTGACAGCAGTTCATTGGCGAATTCGATAAGAAAATAAAAACGATTAACCCAGATGCTTACCACAAAGATGTGATTTATATGCATTACTGCTTTTCACAAATTACAAATGTATCTTGAAACTCATGAAACCGCTCCAAAATAATACGGTATCACCATGTATTCTAGAAGCAGATTTAACTGAGATTCAAATAAACCCCTGATGCTACGAAGACTAGCAATCAGCAAGTATCTTAGATACATGCCTGATAGTAAATATCTTTACTTAACATTAAGGAAGAATGCTTAAGAAGAAAATAAACTCTCTTGACATTCTATCCCCTGTATACCTCCAAACTGATGAAATCTTCGAGCTATATTCAAAAAGTTCTACAACAAACCAGTCTTACAGCCAATTGTCAAGTCACAATTAGCACAAAATGAACACTACAGGCCTACGGCTTTTATATATGATGGACTCAAATAGAATGAATAGCCTCAATAATGAAGAGAGAACAAAATTTCAATCAACTTAAACCCGTGTTCTACATAAAAGTGCAGACAAGCTGGGGAATCAGGGCCTAAAAGCAGAAAATGCCACCACCGAGTTGTGTCCACCAAATCCAAATGAATTTGAAATGGCTGAAATAAAAAGAATCATGAATCATCCATTAGCTGTCCAAATTATGGCCTGTATCATGTGGGGAAAAAAAAAACTTTGGTTATTGAATTATTTAGAATCTTACCAACATTGACTTCATGCTGCTGTTTGACATTTGCCACTGTATCAAAATCAACTGCAGGTTCTGGATTCTGCACTCAAGACCA
Source organism: Spatholobus suberectus (assembly GCA_004329165.1). Lineage (NCBI taxonomy): Eukaryota > Viridiplantae > Streptophyta > Magnoliopsida > Fabales > Fabaceae > Spatholobus > Spatholobus suberectus. The sequence continues at coordinate 60,380,854 of CM014733.1, read as the reverse complement.
AGTACATATTGTAACTTTAAAATTAAAAACATTGCAGCCAGAAAATCAAACTGAATGATTCAGTATGGTTCATAAAGGCAAAAAATGGGACACTTAAAGGACATAATATTTTCCTAACTACTTGTGCGGGGTAATCATTATGATTAAAACCACAACTATTTCTGCCCTCTCCAGTCACCCACCAGCAAAAAGCAATACTACTTGACTTTTTAATAGTATGATGACAAATAATACTAACTTGATCTTCACCGTGGTCTGGCTCAAACAACCCATGGACCTCAAACTAACCATGAACCATCCCTAAATTACAACTCTTGTTAAAGATCTGATTCATTATAAATAGAGTAACTAGGAAACTATATAGGTTTGATTTTATTCACTGTAAATAGGGTAATTACCCCATAGTTGATTCTTAGGGATCTTGAACCCGTTTCCTTATTTTTCTGTAATTCTGTGATTATAAATAAATCTACTAGTGTGTGGGTTAAACACACACAGTTTCTGTAACATGGTATCAGGAGTTCCGGTTCAATTCCTCTCTTCGCCGCAGTGTCCCCCCATTGTTTGGTACGCGTGAACAGTACCGCGCACAGTTGCGCCGCACCCGCCTTTCTCCGGCGCAACCCCTCCACCGGAGTCGCCACCCTTCAGCGACCACCGCGCGCCCAGACGTGCCGCCGCTCGCTGCCTCACGCGCCCCCACATGCCGGCGCATGCATCTCCCGCGACCTGCCCAGATCGACGCGTGACGCTTTTTCCAGCGACACCCACTGGCCGACGCCCCCCCACCACCTTCCCCTGCCCCCGGCGCCCCTTTCTGATCCTATTTGGCTCTCTTCTTCATGGCCTCTCCTGGTTCCTCTTCCGTTTCCGCCTCTGCAGTGACTTTTACCACTGTTCCATTAATTCCTTGCGAAAAATTAATTGGAACAGCTAATTACAGCACTTGGGCTGCTGCTGTCCAACTGTGGTTCCATGGTCAAGGCCGCGCCGCCCACTTGACCACTAACGCCACGGATATTCCCGACAAGGATCGCACTTGTTGGCAACAGATTGATGCCTCTTTATGCAGTGTCCTGTGGTTCTCTATTGCTCCCAACCTTCAACCTCAATACCAGGCATTCCCCACCTGTTATGAGGTTTGGACCAAAGCCAAGAAAGTCTACTCCAATGATGTCCATCGTCTCTATAGTGTGGTGACCGCCATGATATCCACCAAACTTGAGAATATGGACATGCAGACGTATCTTGGTAAGCTTGATCGTTTGATTGCTGATTTTAATAATCTAATGCCCTTCACTAGTGATGCAGAGACCTTTTTACGGCAGCGTAATCAGTTCTTCATGATTCTCGCCCTCGCTGGTCTCCCACCTGACCTTGACTCAATGCGTAACCAAATCCTCTCTGGCCCTACTGTTCCTACCTATGACATGATTAGTGAACAGCTGTTACGTCTCTCCACTCTGCATGCTTTTGGACATCCATCTGCCCCCTTTGCTGATTCCTCTGCCCTTGTCTCCCACTCCTTTCACCGTGGTGGTCGTGGCGGGGGACATGGTGGCAAAAGTCGTCCTCGTTGCACTTATTGTCACTGCTTTGGCCACATTAAAGCAGACTGTTGCACCAAAGTTCGCGAACAATCGAAATCAACAAATGTGGCTCAAGTTGCCGAACCTGCTCCACCAACAGATGTTACTATTTTCGCCGCTGAGTATCATGATTTCCTCCAGTTCTGAGCAGCCTAGCAACCTGCCTCGCCTGTTACTGCCGTGGCTCAGTCTGGTAATCCTGTTGCCTTTGTCTCTCAATCCTCCTCCCTTGGCCCATGGATCCTTGACTCCGGTGCCTCAGATCACATGACTGGTAACCAATCTCTTTTCTCTCAGTTGTCTTTTTCCGACACCTTGCCGTCTGTAACTCTTGTAGACGGCTCTCACATTCTAGTTCGCAGTATTGGTCAAATCCACCCCCTTCCTAATCTTCCCAATCTTTCTTTAAATTCTGTTTTGTTTGTTCCTGGTTGTCCCTTCAATTTAATTTCAATTAGCAAGCTCACCCACACACTTGATTTCTCTGTCCTGTTTGTTAATAATTCTGTCTTTGTTCAGGATCGACGTACCGGACGGATGATTGGAGCAGGACATGAGTCTGGGGGATTGTATCAGCTCTCACCACCAGTTGCTTATGTCTCCACGCCCTCACCAGAACTTACTCATCAGCGCCTCGGTCATCCTAGTTTGGACAAATTACGCCTTTTGGTTCCTACCCTCTCTTCTCTTAAGTCCTTAGAATGTGAGTCATGTCAGTTAGGAAAACATGTGCGTCATTCCTACAGTCCTCGTGTCAATAAAAGTGCTGCGTCACCTTTTACTTTGGTTCACTCTGATATTTGGGGTCCTAGTCGCGTTTGTTTAACTTTAGGATATTATTACTTTGTTACGTTTATTGATGATTTTTCCCGTTGTACTTGGGTTTTCTTAATTAAAAATCGTTCTGATGTTTTCCTGTATTTCAAGGATTCTCGCATGAAATTCAAAATCAATTTGGGACTTCCATTAAAATTTTTCGCACCAATAATGCTAGAGAATACTTGTCTTCCCAGTTTCAATCCTTTCTAACCTCGCAGGGAATTATTCATCAAACGTCCTGTGCTCACACACCACAACAAAATGGTGTTGCTGAACAGAAAAATCGTCTCCATTCTTCTCGATACCCACCACCAGCGTCGCTCCTCTCGATACTCTACCTGTTCCAACGCCAACCGTTATCTCTACTCCACCACCACTGATTACCTATCAGCGTCGCCCCTGACTTCCCTCAGCGGCCCCACCTACTGATCCGCCAGCATCATCTCCTACTCCAATCGCCCCTCCACCAACGTCTCCTGCACATGAGCTTCCCATTGCCCTGCGTAAAGGTATTCGGTCCTCTCGCAATCCTCATCCATTATATGCTTGTACTCTTCATTATAACTGTTTATCTCCTTCCTATTTCTCTTTTATCTCCTCTTTGGATTCTGTGTCTATTCCTAAGTCTACAGGAGAAGCCATGATTGATCCCCGTTGGCAGCAGGCGATGTTGGACGAAATGGCTGCTTTGGAAGCAAGTGGAACATGGGAGCTTGTTCCCTTGCCTCCTGACAAGACTACTGTTGGTTGTCGCTAGGTTTATACAGTGAAGGTTGGACCGGATGGCACTATTGATCGATTCAAAGCTCGCTTGGTAGCTAAGGGCTATACTCAGATCTTTGGCCTCGACTATGGGGACACCTTTTCCCCTGTGGCCAAAATCACTTCTATTCAACTATTCATTGCTATGGCTGCCATCCACCATTGGCTGTTTCACCAGTTGGATATTAAAAATGCCTTCTTGCATGGTGCGTTGCAAGAAGAGGTTTACATGGACCAACCCCCTGGTTTTACTGTTTCTGTTGGAGCTCGCCTTGTTTGTCACCTTCACCGTTCTCTCTATGGCCTGAAACAGTCTCCCCGTGCTTGGTTTGGCTGATTTAGCTCTACCTTACTTGAGTTTGGCATGCCTCGTTGCGAGGCAGACCACTCTGTTTTTACCCTTCACTCTCCGTCTGGCTTGTGCATTTATTTGGTGGTCTATGTTGATGACATTGTCATCACGGGTGATGACTCTGACGGTATCCGTCAGCTCAAATCTCACCTTTAGCTTCAGTTTCAGACTAAGGATCTGGGTCCGCTCAAATATTTTTTGGGCATCGAGGTTGCTCAATCCACTTCCGGCATTGCCATTTCCCAGCGAAAATATGCTATAGATATTCTCACCGAGACGGGTATGCTTGACTGTCGTCCTAGTGACACTCCTATGGACCCCAACGCCAAGCTTCTTCCGGGTCAAGGGGAGCCACTTGAAGACCCGGGAAGATATCGCAGACTTGTTGGTAGACTCAACTACCTCACTGTCACTAGGCCAGACATCACATTTGCGGTGAGTGTGGTAAGTCAGTTCCTTAACGCCCTTTGTGATGGTCATTAGGATGCTGTCATGCGCATCCTTAGATATATCAAGAATGCACCAGGCCGCGGACTCTTATATGAAGATAAAGGCAGCACCAAAATTGTCTATTACTCTGATGCTGATTGGGCAGGATCTCCGTCAGACAGGAGGTCCACTTCTGGCTATTGTGTTCTCATTGGAGGTAATTTAATTTCATGGAGAAGCAAGAAGCAAAATACTGTTGCTAGATCCAGTGCCAAAGCTGAATACCGAGCCATGGCAGCAGCTGCATGCGAAATTACATGGCTTAGGCAACTTCTCCAACAGTTATAGTTTGGAGATACTCAGGACACTAAGCTTATCTGCGACAATCAAACCGCTCTCCACATTGCATCTAATCCGGTCTTCCATGAACGGACTAAACACATCGAGATAGATTGTCACTTTGTGAGAGAGAAAGTACTCTCAGGAGAAATTACCACTGATTTTGTCAACTCCAGTGACCAACTAGCAGATATTTTTACTAATCTCTCAAAGGGACTCGCGTTGATTATATTTGTAACAAGCTTGGCACATGTGACATATATGCTCCAGCTTGAGGGGGAGTGTTAAAGATCTGATTCATTGTAAATAGAGTAACTAGGAAACTATATAGGTCTAATTTATTCATTGTAATAGGGTAATTATCCCATAGCTGATTCTTAGGGATCTTGAACCCATTTCCTTATTTTTCTATAATTCTGTGATTATAAATAAACCTACTAGTGTGTGGGTTAAACACACACAGTTTCTGTAACAACTCTAATATGTGAAATAATTCTCACACCCTTACAATGAGTTCTCATATGCATCAATGACATGCAAATTCCTAGGTAAAATCTCCAATAATTTCAGAAGCAATTTTGCCATCCCTAGAAATAGAGCCCACATGGCTAAAGAAAGGTGAAAATAACAAAAGTTCATGCAGTCAGTCATAATAATCCCAACCCTAAAAATATTACGTAAACGTACAAATTGATTGATTGTTGGATGCAGCCATCCTGTTGTTATGGCTTTCACTGTGGCAATGGCTTCCAAACCCCAGCTGCACCAAGGCAGTGCCCTATCATAGACTGATAAAAAAAATGAGGAACATGTACATCAGTTCATGGCCAAGGAATTAACCAAATATAACCTTCTATATAATCTAGAAGAAAACTGAAAGCTTTCACCAGTATATAAAAGCCAACAGTGGGATAATACCTTGGTGGCATTAATTTTAATGCCAGAGGTGTCCTTGAAAACCTTTTTAATAGCATTAATCTCTGCCAAGTCACCAGCAAGAGTGGAAGTTGCATGTGCATTTATGTAGTTGACCTGAAAAGAAGCAATTTTATGCTTTCACTTTGCTAATTTATGGTATGCATGAATCAGAAACAAAATATAAATAAAAAAGTAACTAAACACTAAGACTAACTTCCAGAACTGACAAAAAAACATATACATCAATGGCACTTACAAATTTCCTTTTAGTTCCATTAGTGGCTTAAGCCCCTCTCTCTTGGAATGATGAGGGAGTAAATGCATATTAAAGCATTATTAGCATAAGTCACAATAGCTTAGGGCCTTACTTCAGATGGATATTTTATGTTCTAATAGTACTGTTTCTTACACATTCTGACTTCTTGGCATCACTAAGAGAAACTGAAACAAATCAAAGAAAAAATAAGTGGTACTTGCTACTGATAGCAGTGTAATTGTGTAACATCAGTATCGTACAATTAATTACAAGAGAAAAATATGAACAGAAATTGCAAAATGGAAGACAAATAGCACAACACATAAAAGAGGCCTTGCCCTCTCCCTTTGATCCTCTCACTATGCAGATCATTCTTGCTTTTCTCTTTCCTCTTTTCCTTTTATCATCCAACTCTGCTAACAGAATTTTCCCTCCTTGACACACACCCCGGCACATGTGCAAGCAGTTATGCCCTTTCTCACTGTCAGTGTCACTCATGTGCATGGTTGTCAAATTTGCAAGTTAACTTGTTTCTACACTTGGAAATCAAGTTGAATAGCATGTAAACTCATTTTTTATTAAATTCGTGTAGACTCAATTAGAAACAGATAAACTCACAAGTTTGAGGCCAAATTATCAAGAGACGATCCTGACTGTGTTCCACCTGCATCTGTGTTCTTACTTCTTAGCGCAAGTACAATGTCCAACAACCTAATAGGGACATCTGACAACCATGACCAACCACAATCTCCAACAATGGACCTATGACGATCACAACCTGCCAGCAAAGACCATCCCTAACAATTTGCAACAAGGAACCCTTTGTTCCCTATTGTGCTGTGTTGCCTCCCTTATTGTAGTTGAACTAAACCTACTGCATTTTGAAACTTTGAAATCAGTGTCAAATGGAATTTGTGGTGTTGTGCCTACCCTTGTCCCACATTGAGCTGTTTTTGCCTCCCCTCACTAGCTTGGTGGAATTGTGCAAAGTTTGATCAACACTAAACGTTTGATTACCCACTTGATTTTCCCCAGTTGTGTCTTAAGCTGAAACTGTTTACAACTGTGTTCTTTCTGAATTCCAAATTGTTTTTACCTTACGAACTTTTCATTTTGTCATTTATGTACAACTTTAACTTGTACTATCATACTTTGTTAGTATGGTCTGCTTTATTATGAAGTTGGAATTTTGGATATTTATTATTTTATAGTATAATATTTTGTTTGGATATTATAATTAAGTTTTTTAATATTATTTTTGCATTTGGTAAACTCTTCAGAGTTTACAAGTTGAGTCTACAAGTCAAGTTTACGGAGCCTCTACGAACTTGTGTAGACTCTCGAGTTTGACAACATTGCTCACAGAAGGTACAAATTCTCTGCCTCCTCGTCCTTTCTTCCTATGGTACACTTGTGTTATTTATGGTATGCATGCAGTTTCACCTTGTCCTCAAAGAGAAAGTCAGGAAGATTCTGCCACTTCATTAAAGACCTTATTTGGTTGAACTTTGCGTACCCATTCATCCTACTGTATGCTAGGTAGTGGCTGACCGATTGCAGAAGCAGAAAATGATTTCTTTAATAAAGTATGCAATACAGGTTGAATGTGGTTGTCCTCTGGAATTTTCAGCTTATAAGCTACCAGTCCCACCCTGTCCAGCACCTTATATGGACCACAATACCAAGGACAGTTTCTTTTTGACCCTTTTAGCCATGGCCTAGGTATCGTCATCTATAGGGCTGAATCTTCAGGTACACAACATTGCCAACTTCATATACAATTTACCTCATTCTCTTATCCTCACGTAGCTACATTATGCTCAGAGAGTGAACCAAATGTCTCTCAATTTATCCAGAATATGGTTTCCTTCATCACAAGTTTAATGATGTTTTCCCCTACGGAAGTGTCTCCAGATCCTCTCAGTAAAAAGGGTACACTGTACCTACAAAGCTTTGAATGGAAAGAGTTTAGTAGAGTTATTATGGTTAGCATCATACCAAAACTCAGCCCAGCGAAGACATTTACCTTGTGTTTGGATAAGGCATTTTAAGAGAGTAATGTAATTTTTTAAGGAATTCTAATTACTGGTCAGTAAAATGCTCGTTTGGATACTTAAACCAATTAAGAATTACCCAGCAATTCAATCCTTTGTTAAAATTAGGAATTTAAAATTCCCCAATAATAGGTGGAATTTTTAAAATTCCTCAGGTCTCTGTCTTCATCTCCACAAAAGTCAGTATCCCGTTCTCTTAACCCTCTGCCGCCCATCCATCACAGACCTTTTTCCGGCGAACCTTCTTCGCTAGGGCTCCAACCCTCCAACAATCATCTTTGCGCTCTCCTTGCTGGGAATCCAAACTGCCAACGACAAAGAGAGTCGAACCAAACTGCCGACAAAGACAGTCGAAGATCACTGCCAAGCCTCCCTTGATCATCTTCTCCGAGCATAAACACCACCGCTGGTTGAGAATCACCACAAAGGAGAAGCTAGACAACGGTGTTCCATCGTCCTCGGTGGAGTTGTTGAAATCAATGACGCTCTTTCCTTTTAAAATATCTTATTTTGCTATTATTATTATTATTATTATTAATTGTTTTATTTTTTCCCCTTTTTGCTCGTAATCAGACTGAGGCGAGTGGTGCAGTTTCTGTAATGCTTGTTGGATGTGATATGTGCAGACAGAGAGAAAGTGAGAAGAGAGAAGAAAGTTACAAAAACAGACTATTTATTCTAAATTCTTATAAAAGTATATTCAAAGATTAATAATCCAAACAAGTTGTTTTAAAATTGAAGGAAATTTAATTACTTTCAATTGAATTACTTGTATTTCAATTTCTTTAACATTTTAAAATTATTCATCCAAACACACTATTAGGCCATTGATGGTGGTGAGTGGTTCCCAATGGTCCCCGTACCATTGCTTCCTAAACCTTCCAACCCTTATCCTGAGATTTTGATCCTAAATCACGAGATCCTTCTTGGAGAAATGGAGTCAACATTTCATTCTGGAGTTCTTCATCCTTCCTCATTCAAGATTCTTGAAGCTCTTTCTAGCTTTTGAAGCCTTTCTCCAGAGCTTCTATCCTGCCCTCCATTTCACCATTCACAGCTCCCAAAATAAGGTGCTCAATTAGCAGCTGATAGAAACTGGCCCAGACTACACCCAAAAAAGTAGTGTACATAGTATATGTCACTCTGCTATTGATCTCAGTGCAATATCAGTACCAGTACCCTGAATTTCAAGAGAGAAAAACTGAACAGAAACGATAAAATGGATAACAGTTAGCCCCCAGACTTATGGGAGGCCTTGGTCTCTCCCTCCAATTCTCTCACTACACATATCTTTCTTGCCTTCTGCTCTCTCCTCTCCTCCTTTTTATCATCCCACTCTCTCTTCTAATAGAGTTCTCCCACCTTTTTCATATCCATTGCCACATGTGTAGGCAGTTATGCCACTTTCTCACTGCTAGTATTACTCGCTCAAGGTTCTAATTCTCTGCCCTCTTTCCCTTTCTTCCTGTGGTAAACCTGTTTTATGGTTGGTTTCCTAACACACTGATATTAATAATTATCTAACTTCTCTGCCGTCATTTATCCAAACCTCAATGCTAGGGGAAAAAAAAGAGTCTCGGAGCCCTACTCCAAATTATACTACATAGCAGCAACTCTATTAAAAATGTTTACCATTTCTATACATGCCATCCCCTACCATATCTCATACTAAAAAGATATTGTTAACACAAGGAATATGCATGCAAGGTAACAGAAAAGTAGAGTCAACTGGGGAGACATCCTTAAGGAGAAATACAATAAATAAAACGGAAGAAGAGAAACCATGACAGATAAAATTAGCTACAAAAGTAGAAGAGTGGTACAAGGAGTAAAATAGTACCTCCTCAGGTGACACACCAGCATCTTCAAGGCTGCTCTGAATGCATGAAGACACACCAAGTCCATCAGACCTTGGATCAGTCATGTGATAAGCATCACAGTTAACAGCACCTCCCAAGTATTCGGCAATAATAGGAGCACCACGCTTCATGGCATGTTCCAAGCTCTCCATTACCTATCAAGTTATACGTACTCTCATTAAGATTTAGAAATTAGCTTGCACAGAACCAAAATAAATAAATAAATTCGAGATAGCCATTTCTTCAAACACTCACAGGAAAAGAGGATTATATGGGAGAACAGGGAATCAGTATATTGAAAAATGTAGTGTTACTTTCCAAGCAGTTTACCACTTTAATAAGTTCATAAAGATCTTACAATTACACAGATTAAGGCTATGTTTGGAAAATTTTCTCCATAAGTACTTGCAGGGAAAAAATAAATTGGGCTTCTCCAATAAGTTAAAATCAACTATGCACCACAACTTTTAGAGAAGTTAGACGAGAGAGCTTATATAAAAGTTAAACGCATAAGTCGATTTTAACTTAGAAAAGCTAAAATTCACTCTACCTTCTTATTTTCTTAAAATTGCTTATGAAAAAAGTGTATCCAAACAGGGACTAAGAAAACACAGGTGAATGCAGCCTTACCAAAACTCCAGCGCCTTCACCCATAACAAAGCCATCACGATCCTTATCCCATGGCCTGGAAGCAGTTTTGGGGTCATCATTTCGCTGCGAAAGCGCCCTGCAAGCAACGAAACCCCCTAACCCAATGGGTATAATGGCAGCCTCAGTCCCACCCGCTATCATCAAATCAGCCTCCCCTCTCCGTATATGGTTCGCCGCAGCATAAAAACAATAGTTGGAAGTAGCGCAAGCCGTGGATATAGAATAGTTCGGACCCATGAACCCAAGGTCTATCCCAAGCAAAGCCGAACCCATATTAGTAATGGCATACGGAATGAAAAACGGCGTTATCTTCCGATGCCCTTTCTCAATCAGAGCCTGAACGCCGTCAGAAAACACCGTCAATCCACCCATCCCAGACCCCACGAGAACACCGGCACGCTCCTTATCGATCTGCACAGAATCAGAAATTTAACTTAAATAGGGTTTCCATTAGAAAAGCAAAGAAACAAATCAAAATACGAATCTCCGCTAGAAAAGGTCTCCACATTTAGTGTCTCGAAATTAGTGTGTGACAGCGTCTCGAACAGAATTGTGTTCGAGGAAAGGTATTCACATTTAGTGTCTGACAGTATCTCGAACAGAATTGTGTTGATATATGTGGGGAACTAAAAAAATAAGAGAAGTGAAGAGGCAATAGATCTGGGAGGGACAGGAACCTTGGAGAGGTTGTCGGGGGCGAGGTCGGCGTTTTCGAGGGCCTTCTTGCCGGCGACAATGCAGTAGCGGAGGCAGTCGTCGAGGCGGCGGTCGTTCTTGCCGTCGATGTAGCCCTCGGCGGAGAAGCCGCGGATCTGGCCGCCGAAGCGGGTGGGGAACTTGGAGGCGTCGAAGCGGTCGATGGGGGTGATGCCGCTCTCGCCGGCGAGGAGCTTGTCGTAGTAGCCGTCGACGTCGTTGCCGAACACGGAGGCCAGGCCCACTCCGGTGATCACCACGCGCTTCTTCGGATCCTTCTGCCGCTGCGGGGCCGACACCCTCGGCGCCGCGGTGGCGGACACGAAGAACACGCGCTTCGCGGTGGAGGCGCGTCGCCTCGCGGCATTGTTTGGGCCGCGAAGCGGGTCCAACGGAGAAGCGCGGAGAGTGGGGAAGTGAAGCGCTTGCATGGTGGCGGAGAGTGCGAAGCAGAGTGAACAAAATGCAACACAACCCGCTATTGGAAGTGCAACCAAACCAACAACAATTGGTCTTATTTATTTTCAGCTAATGCTGTTTGTGTTTCGTTATTTCTGAGGACACTTTTTATTACTAATTGAAAGTTAATTATAAAATCAGAAAGAGAGGTGCAGCCAAACCAACAACAATTGGTCTTATTTATTTTCCGCTAAGGCTATTTGTGTTTCGTTATTTCTGAGGACACTTTTTATTATTAATTGAAATCTAATTAAAAAATCAGAAAGAGACTCATTAATTAAAAAATGAAACTCGTAAAATTTATATTTTTAATAAATTTCAATTAAGAGTTTATTTCTAACATTTCTTGCTATTTTTTTTTTTTTAATCTTCGTGATTTAGTGCCATTTTTTATTTTTATTTTTTGTGAGATCGTCGTTTTTTCCCCGCATGTGGCGTGCCTTACAGCGAGGCAAGCGATAACAACAATGCTGCTTCTTCTGCCTTGATTGGAAATGCCAGGATAAGAAAGGGAAGACATGGGCACGGCCTAACTCCTAAGCTTGTTATCGCTATATGTTGATGAGTTTTTATGAGAATTATATTAATGCTTGATTATATACTATTTTCAAGAGTTTAATTTCTACGTACATATTAAAAAGAAATTGAGGACAACTAGTAATACATTCTTTAATATATTTCTTCCGACACATTTTTTTATGAGAAAAAAATATGTATAAATTTTTTTTATACTATCATTTAATCATAAATTATCATATATGGTAAGTTTTTTAATTTTGATAATAATCATCTTAAAAGTTACATCAAAACTAATTTTTAATTAGTTAACAGTGTAAAATTTTTTATACTAATAGTATATGTCCATTAAATGCTTTTTTTATTGGTTAAAATTTATTAAAAATAACAAAATTATGAGCAAGGTATATTAAATAAGGAGTGTGACCTATACAATTTTTTTATTTTTAATAAATTTTAATCAATAGTACAAAGTATGTTAGCTAATGTATTTTAGCATTTTACAAAAAAAATTATATCATTAATCACTCAAAAATATTATTGATATAATTTTTAAGGTAATTATCATAACAATCAATAATTTTATCATATATGGCAATTTATGATTGGATAACAATGTAAAAACTTTTTACACTTTTGATATCTATTTTTTTCAAAAATAGTTTTTCATTTTTTTAACATTTGTTTGTTTCATTAGTATATTTAATTACATTTTTATCTTCTAAAGTTTATTGTCGAACACCTGAATTGAATATTTGAAAAAAAAAAAGAGAATAAAAAATATCTCTTAATTTCTAATTTTTGAACATTTGTTTTAAAAAAAATCAAGATTCAATAGATTTTATATACAAAATTAATTATTAAGTAGTATGAAATTATTTTAAAAAACAGTTTTTAAAATAAATGAGTTAGAAAAAAAATCAAACGTGTCCTAAATTTAAATGATTAATTATAAGAGAAAATAGGTCATGCACTGAGAGTGTAAAGTAATTTTTCACTATCATCTAATCACAAATCACCATTTATTGTAAGTTTGTTGACTTTTATAATAAATACTTTAAAAGTCATACAAACGGTAAATTCTAATTAGTTGACAATGTAAAACTTTTTACACTAATAGTACATGATCATTAAACTCTAATTATAAAGGTGGGGGCTTTGGGGAGTATGCATGAGACAATAAATTCTAACTTCAGTGTAATCATTATACACAAAAAAAAATTACAGAAAAACAGGACTATTTACTCTTTAATATATTTATTTACACTTCCCATTTTTTAATTTTATAACCTATATTTAAACTTTTCTTTCTAACAATAGTCAAAATGATTTAAATTAGCCTCAAATATATATATATATATAAAATAAAATTGATAAAACGAATCTATTTTATATTTATTTACATCAAATAAAAAGTACTTATCATTATCATTAAATAACTTAATTGATAAAAATTTAATAACATGTCTAATAAATAGACATTTTTTTTCAATTATTATATTATAAAAAACTAAAGTTAAAAAAATATTTTTCATTTTAAAAAATTGAATGTAATTTTAAAATTCAAGTAAAAGATAATGAAAAATAAAGAGAAATAAAAATAATAATTTATTTTCTTCCATTTTAGTTTATATAATAATAACACCAAATACACTACCAATTTCATTCTTTAAATATTATCCTTTCTCTTAAATAGTTCATAAAGTGGAAAAAAAATTACTAAAGTAGTCTTAGAAGTATTAAAAACAAAGTTAAGCAATTTCTCAAATATTAAAAAAACTTTTAAATTGGTCCTTAAACTTTACTAAAGTACATTAACTTAAAGATTAAAGTAATGAATAGGTTAAATTAATCAACAGATCCTTATAGTTTTATGGAGTTTTTAATTAAGTCCTTACAGTTAAAAACACCTTTAAAAAGTCCTTCTAGTTTATGCCTGTTAATTTATATTTAACTTAATTATATTTTTAGTCTTTTAACTTTTCTCTTATTTACAATTAAGTCCAAGTGTAGGTGTTATATAAAGGTGAGAAAGGAATTAATAAAGGTGTTGAAAGTGAGAATCGAACCCCCACCTTTAAAGTCCACCAATAACACTAAAATCACGAAGCTAATGACTTTATTTAGTATAAAAATGAAATTTATGTTGTATATAACTTAAACGGGATACTAGAATTGCACATATATTTACCACTACTAAATTAAATAATATTAACATCATGTAAACTAGGGGTGTTCAAATTTAAACTGATCCAAAAAAAATTGAAAACTAATCCAAATAACCAAAAATTGAAGCAAACCAAATTATTTTGGATTAAATTGGATTGTTTTGCAGTTTAACCGATCGATTCAGTTCGATTTTTGGTTGGTGGCTCAGGAACTGAACCGAAATATAAGTAGTGAACTAATGTAATGTTGTGCGTTGTGCGAGTGGGCTTATTGATGGGCTTCGTAAACGACTTTGCCTTTAGTATGTTATGCATTGATAATTTATTTTATTCCAAAAATTCTAAAATATAACCCCTATTTGCTGAATTGCTGTCTCTCATTCACATTCAATATCCCATCACTTAGCTATGGACTTCTTTTTTTGTGTGTATAAGACTTCTTTTGCTAGTTTTTTTTTCTTTACATATCTTATTTTTCTCATGTATAGATTTAGAAAATAGGAACATAGGTGATTTTATGATTGTAATAGGTAAAGGCATTCATCAAATAAGATATTAAAGAATCGATAAAGATAGTCGGTAAAAACCGAATCAATCGATCCAATCCAAACCACATTTATTAGATTGGATCGGATCAGATTTTTTTGTGAAAGCCATTCAAACCAAACCCAACCGCATGCTCTTTTGATGTTTGAATCAGATGACTTTTTAGCTAAAAACCAATCCAAACCTATCCGTGAACACCCCTAATATAAACTAACAATATTAAAATTAATATTAATAAATATAAATTAATAATATATACTTGTTAGCATGAATGGATTTTGAATTCCCACCTTCAGAGTTCGCTAATATATATAAATTACCATATATTAATAAAATTCTATAAAATTTTAAATATATTAAATATGATATAATATATCAAAAGAAGGTTAATTAAAAATATATGATAGAAATATACTTTTTTTAGTAAAATATATATAAAAAATTATTTCATCGATAATAATATCTTATTTCAGTCACTAAAATATGTAGAGAAAAAATAAAAAATTAAAATAATACTTTTATAAAAAAGAAAATTATTTAAAATAGAGTGATAAAGTTATAATTAAGATATATAGTATTAAAAAGTATAAGTTATTATGTGTTTTGTTTTATAATATTATATTATTTATTTACTAAAATATATGTGTAATTTGGTCCTTGTTATATATTATTAATTTATACTTATTAATATTAATTTTAATATTATTACTATTTATTAATTTTAATATTATTACTATATATTTAGTAAATATTTATTAATATTAATTTTAATATTATTAGTTTATAGGCTTAATTACTAATTTGGTCCCTTAATTTATTTATTTTATTCAATTTGGTTCCTCTATTATTTTTTGCTCCAATCAAGTCCTATTATTTTCAAAAAGTTCAATTAGGTCCCATAATTTTCAAAAATGCTTTAAAGCTACCCTTTTTCATCTAAAACGATGTCGTTTTTCATCCAATTTTACACTAAATGACATGAAAAAGGTAATGAAAAACAACATTGTTTTGAATGAAAAAGGGTAATATTGGAGCATTTTTAAAAATTATGAGACTTAATTGAACTTTTTTGAAAATAATAGAACTTGATTGGAGCAAAAAATAATAAAAGGACCCAATTGAATAAAATAAATAAATTAAGAGACCAAATTAGTAATTAAGCCTAATTTACATGATGTTAACATTATTTAATTTAGTAGTGGTAAATATATGTGCAATTTTGGTCTCTCGTTTAAGTTATATATAATATAATTTTTATTAATACATTATATAAGGTCATTAACTTAAAGGTTTTGGTACTGTTGATGGACTTCAAGATTGGTGGTTCAATTCCCACCTTCAACACTTTTATTAATTCCTCTTCCATTTTTGCATACCACCTACATTTGAACTTAATTGTAAATAAGAAAAAAGTTAGGAGATTAAAAGTGTAATTAAGTTAAATATAAATTAACGGAGTTATAATACTGTTAGCATGTCGGAGTTTAATTACAATTTTTTTAAAATATAAAGACTTTTTTAAAGTTTTTTAACTGTAGGGACTTAATTAAAAAGTCTATGAAACTATAGGGACCTACAGATTAATTTAACTTGATGAATATTTAATACTTCGAGGATTACTTGAATAATTTTATTATTTTAAAGATCACTTAAAAGAGTGAGTAATACTTTGAAGTCAAAATTGATAGTTTATTTTAGTAACATTGTTATGATTATTATGTATAGTAATAAGAATATATAAAATCCAAAGGAATAAATAGTTAAGTATAACATATTAAAAAATTATATTTAAAAAAGAAATTGATAAAGATATTTTGAGTAATTGTTATAAATAACCAAGAGAAATTATAAATATATATATATATACATAAATTATTGCCTTTTTTTATAATTTTAATATATTACATTCCTTAATATTTATTATTCGTTCATACTTGGGATTTTTTTTAATTGACTTCTTATTTTACAAAAATTATTTTAAAATTGATAAAAATAAACAATTATTTTTTTAAAATAAGTTGAATCAAATATTCACTTAATTAAAGTAAAATGCTCATAGACTATCACTTGTGCTAGTTAAAATTAAATATTTAAACCATTAAAATTGAAAGTTTGATTTTTGAATTACACTCTTAAGAACATTAGTCTTTATCACATTTAAATGTAAATTATAAAAAATAATTGCTCTTATGGTTTGCATTTTTTTTTTGTAAATTTTAATTTTCAAAAATTCATATCATATTTTAAATCTAAGTCAAAAAACTAGTTATCACCTTATTGTTTGGATTTGTTTTGTGACTATAATGGTTAATTGTGACAATAATAGCAATGAATGATGGAGTAATGATAGACTGGTGGCAACAATATGATGATGACAATGGTTAATTGACGGTGATAGCAATGGTTGACTAATGGCAATAGCAATGACATTATGACAATAGCCAATGATGACAATAATTATGTAATGGTGCAATGGTGTTGGCAACAACAATACGGGAGGTTGACCAATGGCATCAATAGTGGATTAGTGGCATTAGCAATAACAAGAGCAATGATGAAAGTAGTAGTAGTAACAAAAATAATAATGGTTGTTAACTAATAACAGCAATAGTAGTTGACTTATAACAACAATAACAATAATTAATTGTAACAACATCAACAATCTCAGTGGTGTAATAATGGTGATGTAAGTAATGATAACCATGGTAATTGACTTTTGACAATGGTGGATGATGGTTTTAGTAGTATATAGGTCTTTCAAAAGAGATAAGTCAATCAAATGATTTATTTTTACAACTTAAAACTAAAAAATGAAATTACATTTTGGTTTTAAAACTAAGGCAAAAATAATTTAAAGGTGAGTTAAAAACCAACTTTATCTTATCATCTCACATATTTTAAATTTTACATTTTAAAACTAAAAACTAAAAAACTGTAATCACCTAAACTCACTAAAGTTGATCTAGTAATAAGAAATTTAGATAGTTTATATGGAGTCTTAGGCTTAAGTCTTACTATCATCATTGTACACACTAAAAAAAACCTAAAATTATTACTAATTTGTATAGAAAACTATGAAAAACAACACTAAAGAAATAATATAACAAACAGGTGACAAATCATTAAGTATGATGTATATTATTTTACACTTTTTATTTTAAAAATATTCAAATTGTCAAATACACTTTCATTTTTTAATGCTTACATTATTTAATGTAAATCCTTAAGCATGATCAATTAATTGAAAGCTAAAAAAATAGTTGCTAGTTAAAAACTTAGAGCTGTTAAGTTAATTTATTGAATTATAAGTATTTGATAAAATTATTTATTAAGTAACTGATGAATATAAAATGATATATTTTACATATTTATATGATATTTTTATATTGATTTTTTTTTATTTTATGGATAAAAATATACTTTTTGCTAATTATAATTTTAGTTGTTAATTAATTTTGAACTCTTATATTTTTTATTTAAAGATCAATTAGTTTAATCACATTTTTTAGTTTCAATTATTTAATTTTTTATATTCTGTATTATACTATTAATCTTATATTATATCTTAAAATATTCTCAATCATGTTTAAAATAAAATAAAAATAACATAAACTTAATTAGATGTCATACTTTCATTTGTTGATTAGTATGATAATATCATTGCATATTTTTAAATACCAAGCTTTGTCGCCCCCTAATTGTCTTTTTTAAGCTTTCCCTTAAAGGTGTTATCAATCATTGTTAGGTCAAAGATGATCCAATCCTTCAATTTTAATGATAACAAACAAAAATACATGACCATATATTTATGATAAAGACTAATCCTTTATAGTACAAATCATCCTAGCAGGTCAACCTTATAAAAAGAAAGAATTAAGAATTGAAGATCGTTTGTCAACATGCTTTTAAGTTTCATTTTAAGGTGGTTTAGTCTTACATCAAAGAACAATCTTATAAGTTAAGAAGCTTATATGAGAAGATTTCAAGCTTTGTTTATATCAAAACAAGATAATTCTATAAGACCACATACATCTACATCAAAAAGGTGTGAAAAGGCAGAAAAGCAAGGAAATAAGACAATGTAACAGTGGCAACAATGTACATGAAGTAGAAAGAAAGGAAAAAGTCTCAACCTGACGCAAGTATTAGGAAAGAAAATAAGTAAAGTGCTTTATTATATTTTACCTAAGAAAATTGGTGAAAATATTTATTGCTACATTTAGTGGCACCAACATTCATATTTTTTGAAGAAGGACAAAAGCTTCAACAAATATTTTTAAGTTTCTTATAAAAGACTCGAGAAAACAAGTCATATATAGAGACAACAAATAGATTAAAGAGAATTAGTGTCTTATCTCAAATGAATAACTTCTTTGTATTGTTTGAAACATTCTTTATAACTTTGGTATTTGGGTAATGTTAAAATCACATCAAATGAGGCCAAAATGATATGTTTTTCATTTAATAAATCATTTACATAAGAAACAAATTTTATATTATGAATAAACAACATCTTCATTACTCTCATAATAATGAATGTCTTTCCTACCACTTTTTTTTTATCCTACTCCTTGTCACCACATTCACACGATCCACATGTTGATTAAAATTAGGATTGATAGATGATGCAACAAAACTTGCATTAATTGTATAACTGTCTTCAAACAATTGAGTCCATAATCCATCAAGTAAAAGATCTATTGATTTATTATGAAACCTTCTAGCATTTAGATTCTCTTACAGAAAAAGGATACAAATCAACTATTAAACTATAAGTCTTATAATGAATAACTTTGATAATTATAACAAAGTAAGAAAAAAAAACTAACTTTATTTTTTTGTCCCACTAATTGTTTGAACAACTAAGCTTTCTTGTAACAAGATCTTGCCTTAACCCAATTTCCCCAATATTAGGCAATTGTTTTTTTAAACATTAATGTTATGTTTATACAAAGAAACACAAAAAAAAAATAAAAAATCAATTCATTCTTTTTATTAAATTTAAAAAAATGACAAAAAATAACTTTTGAAAATAAAAACATTATTTTTTTTAATTATTTTTAATCTAAATTACATTTTTTTCCTCTTACCATTTGTTTATCATCTTCTTTTCTTTGTCCAAGGTAAATATCACGACAATAATGTTATGTCATTTAATGTTTGCAACTCTTGTCGCCAATGTGTAATCTTTTTGGACATGACATTCAATTTTGATTCCATGAGCATTGTGTTAGCTTTGATTTGCCATCATCTACTCATTTAGGCTCCTTATTTTTCATCTAATTCAGTCATGGAGTTACACCCTCCCACATAACCTAAAACGCTTCCCTTTTTCTCTTTATTAAGGATCCTCTTAAACAACAATATATGACTCATTGACAAATGAAATAGATTCTCTAAAAAGATGATAAAAAGATCAATTTTCTCAATGACCTAAAAAATCAAATAAGGAAGGATAATATAATAGTATTACCTAGAGTGACCAAAACAGGATGCGCAAAAAGAAGGTTGACAATTAGTCGATGGGTCCAACAACAAACGTGTAGATGAGTGGAAGCAAAGAAACAAAAAAAGAATAATAAAACCCTACCTTATGTAAAAAATGGTAAAAATTAATTTTAATAAATATTTTAAGGGTGAAAACGAAAAAAATATAAAAAGTTAAAAGGTAAAACACTACATGAAGTAGCGTCTCACAAAAAACTACAAGTTACTAAAATAAGCTTGTTTACTAAACACTATCTACTAATATGGTCAAATGAGTTTTTCAATTAGTCAAAAATGTTAAAAGCTAACTTAAAATGCTTGTTAAACGTTCTCTTAGTCTTTAAATTTTAAATTGCTTCTTTCTAATTGACTTTTCAACAGTGTTGATATTTGTGCAAATGCATTTCAAGGCTTAAACAAACATACACTAAATTAACTCACTAATTTTACATAAATTAAAATTACAAACTTAACTAGAATACACTTACATCGTCATCCAATTACATATTATCATGTATGATAAATTAGTTAACTTTAATAATAATTACTTTAAAAATATTACTTGAGATAATTTTTGATTGGTTGATAATACAAAAAATTTTACATTGACAATATGTGAAAATTAAACTCTCAAATTATTAAAAGTAAATTTATTATAAAAATTGATCACTTTGTGAATTTTATTAATTTAAAATTTTTTTTTTTAAGTTGAATTTTTTTAATCTTTTATCAAATATTTATATATGAATTTAATTGTAATATGTTGATAGTATAAAAGTTTTTTACATTGTCATTTAATCATAAATTGTCACATAACTAAAAATTATTGGATTTTATAGTAATTATTTTTAAAGTCATATTTAAAGTAAATTTTAATTGATTAATAGTGTAAATTTTGGCATATTTTTGGATTTATTTTTTTTAGAATTTAAAAGTCACTTTAAGTTAATGTTAAAATTAATAATTTTAAATTTAATGTTAAAGTTATTTAGTTATTTTTATAAGTTATAATTTTTTAAAAATATATTACTAAATCTTGAAATTTAAAATAAGAAAGAAAAGAAAAAAAATTGAAATGTTTTTTTTTTATTAAAAACCTCTTTTAAAGGCTTTCTAAATTATTTGTTTAAAACTCTTTTTATTTTATTTTATTTAACTCAATCTCTCATTTAAAAAAAAAAGAAAAAAGATCGTAGTCATTTGCTCTTTAATCAGTACCCATTTTATTCAATTCTATGCAAAACACTTCGTGTGAATCAAGAGGTACTTCTCCCATAGTGAATTTTTAGACGCAATCATTATTATGACCTTTGATTAATATTAAATTCAATAAAAACTAACTATCTCATTGTCTAGTTTGAGAGGTACTTCACAAATGTTGTTGGGAAAAAAAATTGGTCTCCTAAGAGGGACACGTGACATTTAAATATTGAATTAATGTTCAATTTAATATGTGAAAAATGTCAGTTTCTTTTACTTTAGATTTTGAACATGTGTGTTTATACTTTATAAATAAGTCTAAAATAACTCCATAACAACATAATTTTTCTATCAGTTAACATTGGTAAGACTTAATAGAAATATTGACGTAAATTAAATTATTTCTATTAAGTCTTACCAATAATAACAACATATTATTTCCTCAAAAACAACAACAACATATTTAACACTTAAATTATTTCTATTAAGTCTTAACAATAATGTTCAATTTAATAAGTGCATGCTTGGCTTTGAGTTTTAAAAAATCTCAAACTATGATTTTAAGGTCCAGTTTGGTATGTAAAAAACAATGATGTAGGGTCCATCAAATTTTTTTCTTGAGAGAAAAGTTTAACTATTTTGTATACTATCTTCTCCTCAAACATTTCACCCCTCCTCCATGGTAGGAAGGAAAGAAATAAAGTGGATAAAAATAAAAAAGTAAAATAAATGAAAATAAGTAAAAAATAAAGTAAAACATAGGTGTTAAATTTAAGAGAAATAAGAAAGAAATAAAAAAAATTAAAATTGATTAAATAAAAAATTTAATTGATCAAATCAAAAGTTTAATTGATTAAAGTTTTGATTTAATTAATTAAATCAAAAGAAACAAAGGATTTTACGTATGAAAAAAGTTGATAATCGATTATGAACTATCGTTAATCGATTAAAATTTACTACTTGCGTTTTTATTGTGCAATTTCCATGTTGTTTTGTGAAAAAAATAAAAAGGCGTCGGACCCATAGCCTTTTATTTTTTTCCTTTCTCATTTTTCTCCTACCAAACATACTCCATTTTTTATTTTTCACTTATTTCTTCTCCCTCTACCTTATTTCTTGACTATTGTACCGTTATCAAACAAAGCATAAGAGTAAATGCACCAAAAAGAAAGTTGATTTAATCCCAATGATTTCTATTTCAACATGAAACCACATAAGCCTTAGTTTTTTTTATTATTATTATTAACACCCCCAAACTCCCCATAAATAATAGAGAAATTACACTCCGCCTCTCTTGAGAGATACAAGTATTACATTATCCTTACCTCTTAGATTGAAATATACAATTTAGCCTATTTAACTTAACATTGTTAAAATAAATTACACTTCCCTTCTCTAAGAAATGCAAGTATTACCCTACCCTCTCTTCTTATTTTAAAATGTAGAATAAATTATACTTTCCTTCCTTGAAAATTACAAGTATTACATTGTCCCTCCTCTTATGTTAAAATATATATATTTTAGTTTATTTAACTTACATCGCTAAATAATACTCATTATAAGGTTTTAAAATATATTTTTTACTAAAATATTTTTAATTTACTAAGTTATCATTCACTCGCTTGATAAAGATTTTTTAAAATATATAATTAAATTTAAATATTTTATTGACATAATAATTAAAAATAGAAATTATGAGATAAATTATATATATATGTGTGTGTGGGTCAATTTATATATATATAATATTAAATTTCGTAATAATTATATTTTATTTAATAATAATTTTTTAATATAAATAGATTCATTTAAAAATTTGTATGTTTAATATATACATATTAGCATTACATTTATTAAATTCAATAAATATATTATATTTAATAAATATAATATTTAGTTATATTATTAAAATTAATTATATATTATATTTAATAAATATAATAATTAATACTATATAAGAAAAATACCAATTTATTTAAATATTTGTAAAAATACTATATTAATAACACCAATTAAATGTTATCATAATAATTTTCTTTAATTTTATTTTACTTATATATATTATTTTTAATTTGATTATTTTAAAATATTTTTGTGAAAATATTAACTAAAAATAAATACTTTTAAAATTTATAATTAAATTTAGCATAATTCATGATAATTTTTTAAAATCATAATTAAAAGTATAAATTAAGAGATAAATTGTTATACATACATGCATATATATATAGGGAGAAAGATGTGTATTTTATCACAAGAGGAAGGACGATGTAATATTTGCATCTTTGAGAATATAATGTTAAAGATGTTTTAGTAAAGAGGAAAGTGTAATTTACTTTAAATAATATTGATTATTATCTTGAAATATCCGTCCTAAAATTCCATTATAGTACATTAAGACTCCCTGCTTGGTCTTTCACTATTATTCTCTCTTGCACAAAGTTAGACTAGTTTGTAAAAAATATATTTTTTTAATCTGAAATTTTAATTATCTTTTATTGTTTCAACATATAACTTTTAGGCTTCAATATGTTTTTGGTCTTTGTAATATACTGTTTTTTCTTATTTTAGTCCTTATAAAAATATATATTTTTTAAAATAGTCCTTGTAATATTTTTTTTTTTCGTTTTTCTCCTTGTAATATGTAAATAATTTGCTTTTAGTCCCTATCAATTTTTTTTCAAAAGGACTAATTCAAAATGAATAAAATATTATAGGGACTAAAAAAAATAGATATATTAAAAGGTTAGAACAAAATAAAAAGGACCAAAACAAAAATAAAATAAAATTTACAAGGACCATTTTTAAAAAAAATAATTTTATAGGGACCAAAATAAAAAAAAGTGATATTTTATAAAGACCAAAAACAAATTTAAACCTAACTTTTAACTGTTACCCTTCTGAGTTACGAACTAAATCTTTGTCATCTCATGGACCAATTGTTGTAAACTTCATGCTCAAATTAGTTTACTATAATAAAGAGAATACTTTCTTTTGGTATTCACTTCTTATTGGACTATTATATCTTTTTAATTATTTTATAAATTATTTACTACTTTATCTTTTAATTACTTTTTAAACTATTTACCCCATCTTTTCTCTCTTTTATTTTATTTTTATTTTTTAAAAATAAATCTTGTCCCTGGTTAATAATACTGGCGATAACCACATTTGGTTTCCACATTATTTTTATCTATTTATCCTTAATAATTGCACATATATTCAACTGTATAACATGACTAAAAGAAAAATAATTACCTTATTACTACATTACATTTTAACTACACACTCCCTCTTGTTTTTTATTTAACCTCTACCTTCTCTCTCCCTCTTTTATTTTATTTTAATTTTAAAAATATATAAAAACACGAAGTCTCTCTCTCTTTTTTAGTATGAATAATTATGATTAGTAAGACCTTGCTATTCCATTCTATATTGACATAAGATTTGTTTAAATGTGCTTTTAATTTTTGTAAATATAGTTACATTTTATTTTTTGTCATCCAATTTTTTTAAGTAGTTTTAGTTTTCATAAATTTTAAAAAATTTAAAGATATTCCTTATTACTTGATAGAGGTCTCAGAGGGGTTTAACTATCTTGTTAATTGTCTTTTAAGATGTTTTGTTATTGGGCCTTGTTGGGCTTCTTGTAAATCTTGTGTATGCACTTAAATGTTATTTAATTAAGTGTTATGTGGAGTTTAGTTATTTTAGTTTCTAGCTTATATTTTAGTTTGTTTTGTTTGGGCCTAATATGAATTGTATTGGGCCTTTTTATTAGTTGTAGTATAAATAGGCCTTTAAGACCATTTGTAAGAAAAACTTTTGGCATTATTGAATGTGATTAGCTTTTTGCTAATTGAGTGAGCATTGTTCCTCTTGTTTCTTGCTTTGAACCTTTAGATTCTTATCAAAGAATTATATTCTTTACGGTGAATCCTCCTTGATTTATCAATCTTCAGATTATGGCTTCGTTCTTACCATTTCTTACCTATTCTGCCTTTTCTTTCCTTCCATTTTGGTTCCGTTCTTGAGATCCATGGTGTTGAATTTTGTGGTCCACTTTGGGGATTCATCATTACTTAATGGTAAATTATGTTAGCAACTATTAAAAAATAATATGTGACAAAAAATATATTTAAATACATGTCACATTGTAATAAATAATAATAAAAATTATTTTAAAAAATGAAAAATTTAAAGATAAAAAATGATTTTAATTATATTAGGGAGATTAAAAACATGTTTTTTTGTGTGTGTAATTTTAGTCTGATTCAAGTGATATGCAATATGTTAAACGTTTACGCCGTTCGATTTTATCGTTTTATATTTTTATTTTTCAGCAGTTCAATCACTTTGCACCAATAAGAAAAACACCAAACCAAATCATTTATAATTGTGCGTTTGTGCTTTTCACTTATTGATAGTGTCATCCAACCTCAGGGGACTACTCTGTCTTTTATATTATCTCATCATTAAATATTGGGTTGGATCCTTTAAGTTCTCAATAATAATATTCTTGTATGTAATTGAATCTCATTTTTAAGGGCATCTTATGAGGCTTAGTGTTACTGATTATCCTTATATCATATTAAATTATTGGATATAAATGGTGAAATATAGGACAAAACTTAGATATAGTACTTTAGGGCTTGTTTAGGGTGGTTTTTAGTCGTGAATTTCGAAAATTTAAAAAATTGCAACTAGTTTTTAGTTTTTAAAAATTAGTTTTAGTTTTTTCTCAAATTTTTGGTTTCAAAATAAACTCATTTTGAATTTTTTTTTATTTTGTTAAAATTAGTTTAAGGGTATGTTTATGTGGTGGTGGTGACGATGACAGTGACAGTGGTGGCAGCGTTGATGGTCGTGGTGGTGACGGTGGTGGTAGCAGTGGCGACGACAATATTAGTGGCGGTGGTGGGAAGAGCCATTGTCAAATGTAGTGATGTGTACTTTTTTAAAAACTAAAAACTAGATTCACAAAACCTTTTTCCTTGGTTTTGAAAATGAATGTAAAAGTGTTTTAAAATTGAGTTAAAAACCATTTCAGCTCCATTTTAGCCAAATGCGTTTTGTTTTAAAAATTGGATTTGAAAACCAAAAACCAAAAACTCACAACCACCCCAAACGAGCCCTTAAATATTGTTAGTGTTGTTCTCTAATCAAAATTAGAGATTCATCATGTATTAAAGTTTTTTTAGATTACCAAGATGAATCTTTAATTCTGATTGAAGAAAAACACCGACAATACTAAAGGTATTGTATCTAAGTTTTGTCCTTAAATATATCTAACACAGGTTGCTTCACCAATGAATTAAATGTTGTTTTCTTTAGGCTATTGTAGACTTTAACTTTCAAGACTTTCAATAGGTCCATGGGGCTATGAGGTTGTGTTACATACTCTAACACTAGGTTAAACATGCACTTCTAATTATTGGATCTTTTTGTTCTTGTTGTTGAATTCAGCAAAAGAAAAATAAATATACGGGAGAAAAAAAATATTTTTAGTGTGCGAGTTTGTTACAAATTAAAAAAAAATCTAATGTAAAATAATTTAATGATTATTTTTTAAAGATTAAAAAAATATAAATTAATTTATGCTTGTTTGCAATTTATAATTATAATAAAAAGAATACTCTCTTTTGGTTATCACTTTTTATTAGACTATTATATTATTTAATTACTTTTTAAATTACTCATTACTTTACCTTTTAACTATTCTTTAAACTACTTACGAAAAAAAAGGGATCGATTATTAACATAAAAACATTAGGAGAGAACACATAGGCAAGGTTTTTTCCTTCAATAAAAGTGACCATCAGTTGCCATTTGTGTTACTTTTGGAATTTATTTGTTGCTTCTCTGTGAAGATGTTCATCTTCATGGGAGAAACAACACTAGGACATCTTCATAGGGGAGACAATGACAAGAGTTTTAGAAAATCTTTAACTTATCTCTTCAATGCCCCTCCTTACAAGAATAAGTAAAGCAATAAGCCAATTGCCTCATCAGGTAAGCACTTGTAGAGAATGAAAGCATCTCATTGTTGACTAGTAGTGTTAAGTCGTAAATTTAAATTTATAATTGATGAGTCTTCTTGCATTATAGCATATTTTGCTCTTTCAGTTCCCAGTCTTGTTTCATTCAACTTTTTTTAATCAAAGTTTTAAACAAATAAAAATAACTTACAAGTTTTGATGGCTTTCTATGCAAAATATAACTTCCAAGACAAACCATCCATTTATTTATTCAAGCAATGAAAAGCTTATGAACTTGCTAATAGTTTATTTCCCAATATTTTCTTATCTTTCTAGGCTATATTAGCAACAACAAAAAAATATTCACAATAACAATATTACTAATAACAATATTTATGAACCTATGTTAAGATCTTGCTCTAAATAATTTTTTGAAAATTTGGATTTTGACAAATCCAAAATGTTGGGGGACTAAGAATGATAACAAAAGAATAGTTTAGTAGAGGTTGGGGAGATGATAGATAAAGAGTAAACATAATTCATCAATGATTCAAGCCAATAAAAATGCATTGAACATCTTGTCAATGATTCAAGAAGGAGTACCTTTTTGAAGCTTTATCACTTGGGAGGTTAAGAACTCTTATTTACTAATGATAAACTAGGAAGCTTCTATAACTAACAACACAAGCCAAACTCGATAACTTAGGAAAAATAAAGTCTATATTAACAAAAAGGAATGCAAAAAACCAATCCAAATAAAATAAAGGATCAAAGCCAACATTAATCTTTTGTTTGAGAAGGAAATGGAAGGACTGAAGTCAAAGATTGAAGGTTTGGAGTCAATGAAGTGAATGAATAAGATTCATGAGAAGGATGAGAGGAAATTGGAGCTTAGGGTTTGAGGGATGAACATAAAGAGGAATAAGATAAATGAGTGAGTGTGTGCAATGTTAGGGTTGTGTTACTGGATTAGGGTGTGAAATGAGTGACTTTTATATGTGGGACTTGTTTATGTTTAAAATACTTTATTCGATTGGATTCAAGTATCAACAATTTTATCATCCTCCACCCAAATTTGACCACTACAACTTGTTTGTAATTAAACTTTTAAATCCAAATCCAATTCTAACCACCCACTTTTCATTTTGGACTTTGGACAAGATCAAGATGTCACTTATCCTATATCAAACATCTTACATTTTGTTTTTTTTTTTAATTCTTCAAATGTTATTACTTAAATTTTATCAATTCTAATTTGTCTAGTTGTCTATACTAAAACTGTATATATTACAAACTTTCACTTTCTACTTTTGAAATTTAACATGCCTTATCAAATTAATAATTGACTTATATAATTTATTTTCAAAATTTGTTCTTCAATTTTAAAAATATTATCTCTTTAATTTATTATTATATAATAAAAGAATGGATTCATAGCACTTTTAGTCATCATATTTTATCTTATGTGTAATTTTAGTCTTCTTCATTTTAATTCCTCACATTTAGTCTTCACTGTTGTTTAAATTAAGGCTCTCATCTCAATTTTTATTTAATAATATTAATTAACAAAAATATAATAGATGAGTGGCAAATTATTGATTTGTATAAATTAGTAAAATAAAAAATGTATAAAATATTTAAATAAAAATGCATAAAATATAGAAAAGTCATTTTTATTTAAATATTTAATATTTTTTTGTGAATCTATACAAATCAATGATATATCACACATTTGTTATATTTTTGTTAATTATTAAACAAATTTTGGAGTGAGAGGCTTAATTTAAATAATTAAAAAGTTATGATGACTAATTACAAGCAAATAAAAATAAAGAGACCAAAATTATTCATATATTAAAATATGAGGACTAAAAGTTTAATTAAGTATAAAATAAAATATTAATTTTTAGTAAGGAAAATATCTCTCATTATGTTTCATTCTTCGTTATTTGACAATCATGAAATTTTCATATATATTTCTTTTAATTTATGTATTTATTTTTTATTAAAATTAAAAATACCTGCCCAATGCACAAAAAAACTTATGTAAAAATTTATTTATTTTTGTAGTTCTCCCTTCTTTTGTTTCTCGACCTGCCTCTGATTCATCTTGTTCCTGATCTCATTTTTCAACTCTGACATTTATTCATTTCTAATTCATGATATTAATTTGTGAAAAGCTTTTAATATTCTTTAATAATATATTTTAAAAAAGTTTTCAAAGGTTAAGGTCACGTTTCACCTAATTTTTTTAGAGTTTAAAAATTATTTTGAATTTAATATTAAAAATAGAAGTTTTAATTTTTAGTTAAAATTGTTTGATAATTTTATAATTTTTCAAATTTAAAATTACTAAACCTTAAAATTAAAAAAGAAAAAAGTAAAGGTCAAAATTTCATAAAAATAAATTTTAATTTTTTTTTAAGTTTTCTTTATTAAAGGTGATAATTTTTACTATTGAGCATGTTAATGAATTGGTATGTGGTTGTTTTAACTTAACTAATGATATCAAGCTTGAACCTTGAGTATGCAATTGTTTTAAATACTCAAAGAGACAGCTTTGCCGTTCATAATAATTTTATTCAATCTTAAGATAATTGTCTTTCGTGGCAAATACACGTGTTCATTACGTAAAAGAAAAGGTGATACTTTCTTAAAAATTTTAGTTTCTTGAAATTTTGTTTCATCTAACTCTTTTTTCTTAAAGGAAATTGAAAATAAATTAGTCCAAATCCTGCAAAGTGTTCTACATTTGTCTGTAAATGTCCCAACTTTATCTTTTATAAAGTGTTCTTTTCTCCTTTCATAAGTCGTCCTCATTTTTAGACGTCATTTCAAAAAGGTCTTTTTATTTTTCACACAAGAAAATATTAAAAAAGGCAATTCGAATTCCATACCGTCTTTTCCTTTTTCATATAGAGCTACTTAAATTAAAAATTAGTAAACTAATTTTTTTTACACACTATTATGAACAATAGTAACTATAATATTTAATTAAATAATTGACAACGTGAAAAATATTTATATTAATTCAGCTATGCCAAGTAAGTATAATTATTAATTAATTAATGCTACACTCACTCCACATGGAAACTAGTGACTAGTGTGAGTCCATTATGTATGCATTGTCAAACCTCACGGGCCCCACTTCCTCATCACGCGCGCTCTGATCCA
The DNA here is from genome assembly GCA_004329165.1 of Spatholobus suberectus. NCBI lineage: Eukaryota > Viridiplantae > Streptophyta > Magnoliopsida > Fabales > Fabaceae > Spatholobus > Spatholobus suberectus. Next base: position 60,350,602 of record CM014733.1, on the reverse strand, counting down.
ACGGTCGCAGTCACGCCCGCAATAAACGGAAATGCATTTCCAAGAGCAATGCTCCTCCCATCCAACGGCTTACGTTTCTCTCTCTCTAACTTTCTCTCTCCTTCAAATCCTGAAACAAAGAAGAATGCTCTCAAACGCTGAAATTCTCTGCTTCTTCATCACAACCCTTCTCTGATTCGTCTTCACTTTTGTTTCTCTGATTCCTTCTAAAACCTCAGGTCTTGCTCTGTCACTGTGGTCTTTTTCCCCAATTTGTTTTATTTAACGTTGTTGTCAATTTTGCTAAAACTAATTGTTTTTGTGCTTGTTATGTGCCGATGCCGTTCCAGTTTTAAGATCTATATCTTAAATTGTCTTCCTTAAAAAAAAAAAAAAGAATATATATATATATATATATATGCTGAATTTTGCTTTAATGGTAGCTAGGGTTTTCTTTTTGAAATTGATTTGCTGGTTTGGTGGGGGGGGGGGGGGGGGGGGTAAGTTTTGATGCAAAGTTTGGAACTTTACTGTGTAGTTGGATGCAAAAACTCATTTAAGTTAATGGGTATGGAAGTTGAATGATGGATTCTGTGCTTGAGATTAGATTTGGGATTTTGTGAGGATAATCTGATTTGTGATAATTAACTTTCCTTTTTTTTTTTTTTTAAAGAAAAAGGCTTGTTTCTTTATTTTAATTTATTGGAGCTAGATTGGAGCGAGTTATTCTTCACTCTTCTCATGTCTCTATTATGGACAGTTGCTTTTGATTTTCAGTTGAAGCCTTACTTCGACACTTTTTCAGGTCAGATTTTTGGGTTTGTCTTTTTCTGATAATCTGGAGTCGAGCTAAGTCAAGATGCCGTGGGTTTCCTTGTTTGTGGATCACAAAAGAAATTGTGTTCGCTTGGTGGTGTTTTTTCGTGTGATTCTGTAATTTAAGTAGCTCAGGTGAGGAAATTTGTCCTGTTAATTTGCTTCTATAGTTTATAGAATTATATTTATAGAATTATTCATGTCATATATTTTGGTTTTTAATGAAAATTTTATTAGAATGTGTTTTGTAACTTTTTTTTTAATGTCTATTGCTACTGTGGAATGAAAAACATTGTGGAGAGTCAGTACAATTGTTTTGATTCATGGAGAACATCTTATTACTCTTATGACTTATAAGTTCTCTATATGCAAAACTATACACTGAATACAGCTGCGATGGTATCATATTTTATGGAGTTTTATGTCTTACTGCTTTCGAATTACGTCTGATGATCCTATATTGTTTGTTGCTGCTGCAGGTGTAGTCCCTTTAGGTTGTGAAGCAACTCTTTTCATTAGTTTTTCTCCCTTTCATTTCCAAAGCTGTTAGGAGGATTGAGAATGTACTTTGCGAAGGAAGTTGGACAAATTAAAATGAGTGTTGGAGTCATTGCATACAACCAATTGATGCTTGTTTGCCAGGTAAATTTTTCTTTTTCCCCACTTCTGGGTTGCCATGGAGAAGGATATGGATTTGAAGATTAGATAGCATTTAGTACTTTTCCTTTGATGTTGACTGGAAGATATTAAAATTTGTACAATTAGCACATGACATAAGAATATTGTGAAAAAGAGCATATATTTTTTAAGTTTCTAAAAATATCTAAGGCGGAGCTCCATTATCATATCATGGCTAATAGCTTTACAAAGCAACAGGCGATGAAGGTTAATGATAATGATAACTTTTTAAACATAATACATACCTTTTGAATGGGGTGGAAGTTTTCTTTAATTGTATAAATTGTCTTCTAGATTTGACAGTACTGAGCACCACCAAATTCACTAATTGTCACTATAACAGCAAAATTGTTTTTTTTTTCCCTATTACTACTGTTTTACCACACCATTTTCTTTTGCAGGCCGAGTATTTTCGTCAGTTGCTCAAACCTGTTACGTAGTCTAGCATTGAGGGACATTGATTTAGGGGGGGATTACCTTTTATTGTCTTCATCATTATAAGGCTGCAGAGAGATGAAGTTTTAATTTGAAAAAGTTGCCACTATGTGTTAGATGGACATTGGAATCATCTTAGCACCCACTGTTTACTTTTAACATTCCTTTAGGAACTTCCTTCCAGCTTTAGTACAGAATAATTGCCAGTTGCATAGGCTAAATCAGCATTGCTTGCTTGAACGTCAGTCAGAGTGAACAGATAATATAATGCAGACTCAGGAATATTTTCTCCCGGAGAATATGGTACTTCCTTTGGCAGACGAGGCCATTGATGCTCATATGCATGCTCCACTTGCTTCTGCCTTTGATGCATTTTTACCTCCAGGTGGGAGGCAGATAACACCCTTTGAAAGATTTAAATTGCAACCCTCTGAGGCTTGCCCTAAGAATTTCATTATCTTTGATCAAACAGATCAACGGAACAGGATTATGTTCCATCCTGCAATGACCTACAATTTTAATAGTCCTGGCTTAAATGTTCATGCTACTTGCTCTCAAGAGTTTGAGAAGAATAAAGTCGATCAAAAGGAAAGAGAATTGTCATCTGCTTTTGAAGAAGATCCTAATGACATTGATGCATTGTTGAGCATAGGAGTGGATGAGATGGAAGACTTTGACGAGGAAGAAGTCAGCACAGCAAGGACTCATGAAAATTATGAAAGTTTATCTGATACTTGCTCCAGTTACTGCTCACAATCAAGGAAGAAGAGGTCGGCATCCTCTTCTGTACAGAAGTCTTCTGGGGCCGGGGGTTCCTGCCACAACGAAGGGAAACGCCGGGAGATGAAGAGGATGGTGAGGATATTGAGAAGGATTGTACCTGGTGGAGGTAATCAAATGGATACTGTTGCTGTTTTAGATGAAGCTGTTGAATACCTCAAGTCTCTCAAAGTTGAGGTGGAACAATTTGGAGTTGGACCATGAAATTTTAAGTTGGTCATATGCTGCGGCAACAATTGACTATTTCCCCAACTTTGTTTGTTACCCTCTATGAATTAGCACTCTTTCTAGCCTCGCTCACCATCCTAGTTCCCTTTTATGAGAAGAGGCCTTGCTAAGTAATAAATTACGACTGACATTTTACTCATTCTGGTTATGTAAGAAAATACTATCATAATTGTACTTTTCAGTTGTGTTTGACTTTGTTGCTGGCTTAATTCTCTTAACCCTAAAACTCAAATTTTATTATGCATGTTATGTTATGAATGTACTATAAATTTATATGGTTGATAACTGCCCTGCTTCATGCTTGTTCTGTGAATGCTTCTCGTACCCTCTTGGGGTCACATTTGAAGTTCTATATGATGCTCCACTATTTCATTTTTGCATCTATCTATCTATATAATATTTGAGGCTTCTTATTAGACAGGTGTCAATTTCTCCAACCTTACACTTTACTTCTATTTGAAGGGCCAAATAGACATTTTGGTTATTGGGACCGTAAAACATTTCTAATTTCTCCTTTCCACACTATTTCTGGCGGACCTATTTTTTCTTCTTATTCGGTGACCATGACCACCTTGTCAAGCTGTAATTGACCAAATATCGTGTTATTCATGAGTATTGTCTTTAAGTATATATTTTATCATTTGTGTTCGAACCGTGCCAATTTTGGGGCTCTGGAACAAACTTTATTTTCTTATGCTTATATAATTAATTATTTGATAGGCAAATTAATTTGAGGCTTTTGTCCTACCAAAAAAAATTGAGGCTTTTGTTTCGTTTATGATTTTTCCAAACATAATAGATTGTTTTCTTTTCTTTTCAATTTTCTATTAGCGGGAAGGGGATTATGAATTATGGTCAAATGATATTTGTTAGCTTTGCAATGCTAAGTGTTTTAGGATAATATAAGTCTTCTCTAGCTAATGCACTTAAAGTGGATTTGGTAACTAGCGATGCAAAGTGTTTTAGAATAATAATGTGGATTAGTCTTTAAACTAAGGTGTGATATAATTTGAAGTTAATCTTCATCTTAACCTATTAAAAATAACATAGTTTGTGATATATTTTACATTCAAATTATTATTTACATATGTAAAATAATTTTTAATACAGGTGCATTTTTATTATGGCTTCTTCAATTTTACATATAAATAACGGTTTGAATATTTATAATAAATTGTTTCTAATTAAAGTTTTCTTTTGGATGGGTTGTACGATGAAGATGTTGTTCGTTCGCCTCTGCTTTGTTTGGTGGTTAGATCATAATATGTTCCTAACACAAATAATAAATAGAGGATTATGATTAAGTAACTTTTAATGAATATAATTTCAAAGTAAAAACATTAATTAAGCCTTCGAGTATTGCGAAGCTTTAAAACAAATTGAAATTGCTTACAGGATTATCATTTCATTATCATATTCCTCACTTGCTTATATAATAAATCTTCATTGCTTATAAGAACTTCACAATTACAAATGATGCATGTGTAGTATGTATGGAAATTATTAATTTTAGAAAATTATTTGTTTTACAATTAATATTTTTACTTGGATTTGAAAATTAAACTTAATTTTGAATTATTATTATTATTATTATTAATTTTTAGACACAAGAAAAAATTAAAACTATGTGTATATACCTGTATATAAATGGACAATATGTTACAAAGTTATCACATATTTTAGACATCAATTTTTTTATCTGTATATTTTAGACATTAATTATTAATATTTTTTACTTAAATGCATTATGGATTGGTATATATGGAACATAGATATCCAAAGCATATATCAAATGGTACCAATTATTGAAAACATATATATCGAATGTTATATATTGAAAACACATTATTTTGTTAATAAAAAATAATGTATATCAAGAATATATTAAAAAAAAAAGAAACCTGTCACAATATAAATGAAAGAATCAAATATATTATCTAAAATAAGGTAAAATTTAAGACCGTAATCTAATTTTTATTAATTAAAAATTATATGGCGCTGTGTTATTAGTAATAGATGAAATCATTTTTATATATGCTATATAATTATTTTATAAAATAATTAAGTATAATTTTAAAATATATAAATATTTGCTTTTCTAAAACATCAAAAATTTTACAATTTGATTTCAACATAACCAAATGAACCATCACCTCTCTTTCAAGCTAGATTTGGTTGAAATAAAAGTAGTAGTTAAACAAAAAATGATAAATGTATTTAATTATATACATTTTAATATATTCATTTCACTAGAATTAATTAAAAATTATCTGAAAAATCCCGTACATCACAAATAGAAGATATTCAAGTAAGGAAGTCATTGTATACAAAGAAATATTTTAAAAAATATAATAATATTGGATTATACATTTTTTAAATATGTATTTGTTAAATTTCTCTTATTTAATTGATAGTAACATTTTTTTTGGGTATTATTGTTGATATTGATCAACATTTGTCTTTGAACTTATATTAAACATTACTGACATAATTTGCAACTATCATACTTGATTTTAAATATATTCGTGCATTGCATGGGAAGAAAAACTAGTTGGATATTATTTCACGGTGCGCTCAGTTTGAAGCTTGTTTCTGGCAATCGTTGACCTTAGGAAGTGTTTCTAGTGGTCTTGATCACGTATCCAAGCTAAAGGTCTTTTCTAGAAACAACGCTGATTTTTAGCTGATGCTTCATGTAACGTGGCTGCTTAAACTTTTGTTGACTTGATTTTTTCTATATTTGTCGTGTTATATTTTGTTGTAAAAGTGTAAATTTCAAGCAACACAGAGTTTATCGTCATGCATGCATTGTTTGTTTTTGTCTACTTTATCCCAATTAATTTTGCAGTGTTAGTGGCGCACCACTAAAAACCCTTTTTCAGTGGCCATCTAACTTTTTTGCCGTTTTAGGCCCCATGGTGAATCAAAATCCATTTAATTGCCTAAACGTTGGCCCTCTGAAATTCTGTACTTTGTAACTATTATGTTTCACTTTAGCTAATTATTGCTGTGAAGATAATGATTAAAGAATTAAGAAATAAAATCTTTTATTAGAAACCGTAAAAATACATTTTTTTTGTAGTATCCTGAAAATACATTAAATCTTATTTTTTAATAAAAATTCTTCACTTTTAAAAGTGTTTAGCCAAACCGTTAATATGTATATGACCCTTCCTTTTTTTTTTTTTTTCAACCGGATGCATGAAAACATAAAGATACCAACAGTCAATTCAATAAAAATCGATATTAAAAGGTAGACATGAAATGATTATGGATCCTGAAACTGTTCCAACCTAATTTGATGTGATTAATACGAACCATATTTGGTTATTGTTTGGTGATTCAAGCATAACATTCAAATCACGGATAATATGCATCCTAGTGTAAGCTTAATAAGCTTCAGCTGATACACTCAACTGAGTCAAGCAGAGCGATCGAAAAGCATATTTTGTTTAAAAATTGTAAATATTGTGATAAATTTCAGGGGTTCAGGATAGGAACCGCGTACTTTCCCTTGCAGTCTATAGTATTTTTCAAAAACTTGTAGCTATAATTGTAACTATAGTCAAGTCAGACCATGACTTAGGTAGAAAAATATCTTCCTCGAGACTGATTAATTCAGCTTGCAAGCAGGCTAGAAGAACATGCTCACTCGGCAACAGTCATATTCACATCAGACGGGAGTTATTTAAATTCTGAGAAACACCCAACCAGCATTGAAACAGTGGCTTCCCAAAATTTGTATAGAAGGAAAAGAATTTTTCATATATCAAATTGCAGCTATATACATTTAGATTTAGATCGTAAATACAGTGGGAAGGGAAACCTCAAGGCCCTTAAGCACTCGCATCCATCGTCATTTTCTCTCATCTGCGCTCTAGGGTTAAACATATTCTGCGGAAATTCCAATAAGCTGTCCAAACTCCAGCAGAACAAGAAGATATATTTGCAAAGGTTAATGCATAATTATATAGGACTCGCTCTGGATGTCTGCAATAATAATAGAGTTTATGTCACCACAGAGTTCTTTATGTGAGCGTTCAAAGTCACAAATGCCATCAAGAGAAATTGAAGAAAATAAAAAATATGCATAGAAAAAAGAGTTTAAACACTTAGATTAATTCAATGGGAGCTAGCTCAGAAAGGGGATAAATGTACGTGTCATAGAGATAAAGAATGACAACAATAAAAAAAACCCAGTGAAGTATGACAAAAGCATAACTACTATAAGACTAATAAATGAACCATGCTTGCTGTTTCACTAAACAAGGTTATTTTGCTCAATTTATTTAAACATCACAATATTCCGCATAGATGTACTATTGTATTATATGCTCGATCATCATTTATGTTCACATTGTGATGACACTCGTAGGAAACAATATGATTGTGAATCTTGAAGTGTTGCCTGTTAAGCTTAAGCAATCCATGTTTATATAAAAAAATAAATTTCTACAGGTGGAGGATAAGAGGAAAAAGAATTCAGAAAATGATGTGAAAGAGTTTGCACATTAAGAAATCAAGCTTATAGGCTTCAACATATATTTGTAGTCAGATCAACAGTTGAATACAGCATATAGATAATTTATCCGAAGGGAGAGATGTGTGTAGGGACCTGATTCTGCAAGCTTGTTGCTGTAGTCCAGCGTTGAGGATGATGAATTGCAATTGAACTATCAGCAACAAAAGCTATTGTACTTGATTCTTCTGGTATGGCAGCAGCTTCTGCAGGTGGTAATTCTCTCATTACCCACAGTACCACTGCTGAAGGTGTTGATGAACCTGGAAGAGGTGTCAGATTCAGATTTAAAGGAGATGAAACCACTTCAGAAAGCAATTAACAATTGTATGTTATGTGAAAGTTGAATGGAGAACATAAACCAAGTATTAGACAGCAGGCAGTGTAAATCTATTTCAAATACTGTTATGAAATGAATAGAAGATTCCTGCAACTGAACTAAGATATAACTGGTAACTAAGTTAACAGCACATACCCACAAAATAATACAAAATGAGTAGAAGAGAGGTGTAAACATCATTCAGACGCTGCTGATGCCAGTTATATTGCATCTGCAATAATAAAATAATAACATGACAAGAAAGTTCAAGAAATCTTATACCTTTTATCAATAAAAAAAGTAGAATTCTTGCACCCAGTTAACTAATACATACAGGGATGTCGGTTAGAAGTTCTACACAGGAACTTGATGTGAAGCATAGTACAGAGACAATAGTTAAACCTGCAACCTGAGAAAACTGAATACTTCAAAAATTTATTTAAATTTAATGCATGCACAAGCATAACAGCAGAAGCCTGTATATTTCTATCTCCATATACGTATATATTTAAAATTAAAATAAGCATATAAATTATGCATCAGATGAAAAGGTAGATTAAGTGCTGGCAGCCATGGGTGGGCACCCAGTGGCTGGCAGACCACCATGCCTTTGGAAAAAAGGTTCAAAATCACAAAGGCTATACAGTCTAATACTCCAGTGGAAACAGAAACGCAGTACCTTCCACATTTCAGATGAAGGTCTCTCGGCTCTCACTTTGCTCATTTTCAAGCATAATAGGATTCCTGTTAAAAAAAAAAACTACACATTATAACAAAAACTTCGTCTACAAAAAGAGGCATGTCACAACTCACTAGCCATCAACAAATTAACCCTCCCCCCAAAAATGACTTGCACCTTTTCAGATTATAAATCCATCCAAAGCTTGTCATGTAGTGAATTTTTTATTTGCAAACAGAAATTTCCTCTCCATGATATTAATGTAGGGTAGAAAAAGAGATGAAAACCTTAATTGTTCTTGCATTAATATTCAAGCTGATTCTGGTGTAAGTACAATCATGACTTTTGGTACTGCCATGAGATGTAACGTCAGTATGTTACTCTACTTGTGCTCTAAGCATATAATTGGGATCAAAGCACTGGAGACATCATATTCTGTCATAGAATGGAAAGCAACTTTGTAGCCTTGCAGGCACCAGTGCTTCTCAGAAGGTTGAAAGCTTGCCAACCCACATTATAAACTGGTGTTTCATATGGTTTATTCTGTATGATCATTAACCAAGCTATATCTATATGGATGGTTTGTGGTGAGTAATAATAATGCTTAAAAGCATTTTTTCAACCTGCCAACTAATGTCTCTTTTCTTATATTAGCATCAACTATAAACTGGAATGACATCAAATAGTTCCCTTGGAAGCCAAGAGACAGATGATTCATTTATTGAAGCAGGGTTGAATGTTCTCACAGCAAGAGCCTTGTAACTTAGCTGTAGGAAGAAATTTTCCCACTTTACATCAAGACTCAGCAATCAAATGATAAATAGACTTTAGAATTCCATAATGTAGTGTCACACAATTAGGAGAATGCAAGAAGCACATGCATTATAAGTATAAAAATCCATTTAATTGGACAATAAGCATGCCTTCTAGATAATCAGCTGAATGCATACATATGTATCCAGGTTTGACCATTGCTCAACGTTGATGCATTTCCACACACAGACAAACAAAGCAGTACATCCACTCAAGCAAAAGAAATTAATTAAATTCAAATCTACTGAAACTTAGAATGGAAAAATAGAATAGCAGTTGCTCACCATAACATGCTAATGCTCCTCCCAACAAAAGCATTCCAATAGCAGAAATATCTAAATATACCTGCACAACAATTTTGGTCAAAAAACATTTTTGAAAGACCAAGGAAACAAGTATGATTTATGAACAATCACCTTCATATTTAAATAACAGATTCTCAGTTCTCACACATCATAACTAAGGCAGCTCAACATATAGTACCCTGTAGGCTAACTTCACTGACAATACTAATAAGTACACACCAGGGCTTTGCCAATATTAGTATTTACTCCATCTAGTATATTGTATACTATAAAGTATAAACCATCCAAATATTATAAAATTTCATTTCATCCAAACAAAACACACCATAAGTCTTCCCACACTTCTTCCTGAAAGAAAATTAGAATAACCTCCAAGAATTCTATCTGAAGCCTATTATTATACTCTGGAAAGAAACACGAGTTAGTTAAACGGGGCACACAACCATTTTACAAGGGTTTCTGTTACATATATGTTGGGACATTGGGTAGCTTTGCTTTGAGGATTTCTTATCCTCCTAACTTTTTGTAATCATCTTCTATTTGTCATAATGAATCTCTTCTTTATAAAAAATATTTTACAGAGATATTTGACCCAATAAGTCAGTAGAAGAATTTAACTTTGATTGGGCATAGGCCCCTTTCTTTTACCAAGGAAAAATATATTGAATTAGGTGAGAAGGGTGCTTCATATGTTTAGAATTTTATATCCAATCAAAATGAAATAGAAGTTTTTTTATATGATAAGAGTAAGCTTATGTTTGCAAATTAAAAATAATAAATTTATAGCCATTTACCCTCATTTAGAAGCAATGATAATGGTTAAGATAAAAAGTCAATTTCAACTATTATACCAACAAGAAAGTCAAAGAGTAGCGCTTGGCATCATAGATTATAAATCATAGTTTTGAAAACGGGATCAAACTGGCCAATTTGACTGGTCTAATCGGGAACCGGTCTGGTGACCATTTCATTAACTCTAAAAGACCAGATCATTTCAAAATTGGTGAGAACCATCAAGAACCGGTCCAAAATCAACATTTTTCTTTCTTTCTTTTTCTTTTTTAATCTTTTTTTAAAAATTTTTAAATTTAATCTAAAACATTTTTAAAATAAATAAAAATACATTAAATAAGGATTACAAATAGCTGTAAATTATTTTATCAATTATTATTAATTTTTTTCTTATAAAACATAAAATTTAGTCATTTATATTAATTTACAATTTTTTATATCTTGATTTCTTATAATTTTATATTATACTAATTTTTCATTTTCTTTTTTATTTTAGATGTAAAATTGTTATTGTTAATGGACATTGTTGTATTTTATTAAAATTTAAACCTAAATATTATGATATATTTGATTTGAACTTTTATTAGTACTTTGAATGTTAAGAACCTATAAAATAATGTTTTATTTTAGGTTAGTGTTATAAAGTTATTATATTTATTTAATATTATTTTATGTATTATTTAATTATTATTATTATTTTATTAATACCAATTCGATTACAGTTCAACCATAATTGAACTATTGAACCTTGAACCAGTGCCATGACTGGTTCAATGATTAATCCAGTTTTAGAAACATTGTTATAAATAACAACAGTAACCAAAGCCTTTTCCCACTAGGTGAGATTGGTTACATGGATCAAATGATAACATTGTATTTTGTCATTAACTAAATCCTCAGCAAGTCCATCTAAGATCTAAGTCTGTTTTAATGGATACATTATGAACCAAAGCTAAAATTACTGTGCCCATACCCGAGCTGCCACTTCAGAATCAATGGGATTCTTTCCTAGCCCAATCCAGATTATTACAGCAAATGCCATCAAGATGATGAAAACTAGCAATGTAACCTGGAAAATCACGAGTCATTATAATCAAAGGAAATACATCATAAAGTAAATTATTAGATGACTATCAAAATAAAGGGGGAAAATGGTACTACAAAAATAAGAACTACATAAGAAACATTCATTGTTTCCCATACCAAAATCACAATCTTTTGCCGATTTCCTATATGACCAAACCGAACAGGAAAGCACTTTCTATGGCTATCTATGCTTGCTAAATTTGATTCATTTGAAGTCTTTTCCAGCAAAGATTCTTCGGAAAAACTTCCTTCATAGTCATCGTCATCGTCTGGCTGATGGCAAAGGTCAACCCTGCAAAAGGAAACCCAAGTTCATATTTAGCAATACAAGGGCCTAAAATTTGATGAAATAGACAAACATCTGCAAAGTTACGTTTTCAATACTCATTCAATAAAGCACTGTTTTTTCATGTCAATGTTAGCAGAAGACTTGTAGGGTACTAGGGTTACATGATTAAATATTTATGCAAGAGAGGGGTGAAGTGGGGTCCAAGATGCCAGCAGACGTACCACCCCTCCCCTCTCCCCAGAGCACACCTTGAATTTTCACAATTTTCAACTACTGCAGAAAATTTTCACGTGCTCTCCTCAAATAATTCACTCATTGCCATACCACCCCAAATTTGTTCTTACCTACCAATTCTTTTTATTAGGGGAAAAAAAAATTAATGTCAAGATCACACTCACCAGCAAAAATTTATAATAAAGCTTTTGAATGGTTAATGTCACTGTTAGTCATTCTGTGGTTGTGATTTATTTTGTAGCCAAATTATATTTCTCCTAAACAAGACCTTGCACATAGAAAAGGAAATAATAAAAAATTGAAAATTTTAATATTAATGTTTTATTTTGCAATATCAACTCAATGAAATATATGATTGAAAATTTTGCTTGTACAATATTTATTTGGTGAATTCTAACATACAATTTATACTTTTGGCTAACCTTACTCAAGAGTCCAGTTCAACCAATTAATATAAATAGTTAAACTGAAAATAGTAGAAGTGGTTTGAAACACAAAATGCCTGCAATAGATAACAATACTACCTCAAGAGTCTCAATATGCCAAAACAAAATAATGTTTGAATTCTTGACAAACTCTCAGAAAATCAAACATAACCGACAGTCTGTAACATCTAAGAGGCTATATAGTTTACACAAAAATATGCACATGTCTACTAGAAAAAGGCATGCTTGCTTGTGGATATATACTAATAATAAAGCAGCCTGAATCGCAAATTTGAGCGATCATGCTGCCATTATTAGACAAAGATTCACTACAACAGTTGCAAGATGGAAAAAGAAACAAAAGTGATAAGCAGACAAATAAGAAAGAGTTAGCATCATCGACTCCTTAAGAGTAGGGATGGCAATTTGATATGGACCTGATGGGTACTTGCAAAATTTACCCGCACTGTAGAATTTTTACCCATCAAATGGGTTTGGGCTAAGTGATTGATTACTGATAAAAATTTGTGGGCATGGGGTGTGTGCAGGTCTAGGTACTATAGTACCCACTCTATTTCATGCTTGCACTTGAAATAAAGACAAGGAACAAATATTTGACTGAAAACTTGCTTAGAAGAGTGTCTCCCAGCTCTATCATATATATAGAAATTCTGTACAAGAGGTTTCCCATAATTAGGGAAAGAATATTACATGATCTACAAAATATTCAGCCTAATTACCCTAATTAAGTACAACTAAGAAAAGGAAATAATTACAATAAAATCAACAAAAGAAATATTGCTAGTTCACCAAACAAATTTAAATATCTTAAGTTCATAACAATAAGCAAGATTACATACCAGAAGGATAAAAGAAGAAGAAATGCTGCAAAAAAAAGTACTTTTGGGAAAGCTGCAAAACAATTTTCAACAGTTCAAACATTTTAATCAAGGATAAAAATATATCACAGGTGTCTAGTTAGTTAAGAATAGAGGCTTACCCATAAATATGAAACCACAAGAGTGCGACCAACAGGTCCATCCCTTGCAAGCAGCAACAAGTGTCAATGCCAAATAAATGACATAACCTGAAATATTAAATTGAGTAGTTCAGATGGAATAAAGAGAAAACGCAGGGAGGGGGGGGGAGGTTATGAATTATTGACAGCTCACATTTCATTCATCAATGCACGTATTTTGCGATAAGTTATTAAAATAGAACCTTTCACATATTGGATAAAATATCAAAAAGTTATCAAAAGAATATCTTTTTTGCATAGAAGAATTGATATGCATGAAACCAGGATGGTTTTACATTAAGCCCATCACCCAAGCCCTATTCTTATGCTAAAGCTGACTCAAATTTAGATGGGCAGGCAAGCCACCGACAATACCAGCATTTGCAACTTTCAAAGGCCAAAAGTACATCAGACTTACTAAGTTTTCAATTATGATCAAGGAGAATGAGCAATGAACTCACCTTGATAAAATTATAAGGCAAAATTAGTGCACCATTTCATTGCACAATCAAATTTATCATGACCTAACCAAAGATAATCAAAGTATGTTTTCCATTAACATGCAAGATTCCCAATTTGGGTCCACCTTTCATTGTGCAACAGATAAGAGTTTGGACTAATTGACACAAGTCTAAGACTTCAGTACTTGATCTATACCATTTAAAGAATTTCTAATTAATATGAAATATTATGATTTCCGTTACACAAGTTTTTAACCCAGAAGTGGATTTGGGGAAATTTTTATCCTATAAAAAGTTATTGCATGATGGAAATTCCATTCAGTTTTACTCTATATACACATGTACACGAAAGGGTGGGGGGGTGTCAGTTTGAGACCATACTGTCTTAAGGTTGTAACAGGCTAACTGTCTTGTAACAGGCTAACCATAAAGTCTACCAACAAGCTAAAGAATGCTGACCAAAGCCCAAGCAATGTTAAGTCCCTCAGGGGGTCTAGCCACATTCATCCCCATCTTTGGCATCAATACTTATGAAAAATGGAAAAGAAGATGCTCAGGAGTCAGGAATACAAAGCATTTTTTCCTTGGTACGTATATTCAAATTCTCAGTATACATAGCACTGCTAATAGCCTGACATTTCAGAACTGGAAAGTGTTTCTCAGATGTAGATATTTATTTCCTGTTTCACTTGAATCATACTTCTGGGCTTTTGGTGACACTTCTTAGGTGTAAAGGAAAACAAAAGTCAAGTATCAAGCATATCTGTTATCGCCCCTCAAAAGTTATGCAGGTAGTATAAGACGTGATAAAACTACAATGGATGTCTGGAAGCGTAACACTAGAAATATAGCCATCTCAGACAAGGTATTAATCCAAAACAAAATACATTCAATAAAGAGGATAAAAAATTAGGAAGCTAAATGGGAAAAGCAGGTCAAACTGCCAAAGTATAAAGCTACTCTCAGGTGAAACAAACTTGAAAATTGGTGGTACTAATGAATGTGAAGACAATTAAAAAGTTATAAATTTTCTGATGAAATGGTGTAGTCATGAACCAAATCTATCTAAGCCCAATCATTTATCAATTATAGAAATTAGCAAGTAATAGATAAAATATCAGAATGGATTTGAAGCAAACCTGGAAATGCTAAAAGAGTTAAATTAACCATAAAAAAAGAGAGAGGAAATGATGACAAATAAGTAGCACATAAGAATATACTTGAACATCAAAAGTAAAACACAACTAACCCAAATTAGAAGAGCCAATCAATAGATGGAACACCTGCAACCCATCATATTTACATTTCATTAGAAGCTAATATATATAAACAGATGCTGGAGTAATAGCAAGTAAAAAGCCTAGAGCACTGAATGGCATGAAAACTAAAAACCCATAAAAATTCAAAGATGGAAGTAGCATATTCCTATGCTCAATGTTATACAAATGCCTAACAGCATTGTAATATCCCCCTCCATGTTTCTTATTATAAAGGACAGCACTAACACAAACTATTTCATATACACATGGACATTACATTATGATGACTGATGAGAATCTGTTGCATTCATTCACCATTTAAGATTTTTACACACAGCACACACACATATAACCCCCCAAATCACCAGCAAAATTTAGAAAGGCAAAAGGAGGTAAAAAAAAAAAGGGTCATTAAACTCTGAAGTAAGGGTGGCACATATTTCCATCTAGAAATTACTAAAAGACAGTTACTTTAAGTAGTTACAAAAGCATATTCTTCTAGCCTTCACTAAAAACACATTGGACCATTCTCATATCCTAATGCTGCAATGAATGTTGCGCTGGAAACCCTCTCAACTCTTGATAATTAGTATAGTAAGGACATAATTCCAGCAGCACTGTTATTCAGTGAGGCTACAGTACTAACCAGTAAGTGGCAGTCATTCACTTATTACATTTACAACATAAACAGGTTCATCCACTTAGAAAAAAAATCGAGCTACAGAAGCAAGTTCAGACAAGTATCTTGGAAAAATGCACTTACTTTTTGCCGAGTCCAACCAAGCTGCAAATTCCTCATGTGAATCCTGAGCAACTGGGGCACCCAAATAAAAAATTAAAAAACCGACAATAAGTAAACGCAAATAACTTCAGACTTCAGCACTTCCCACTTTAGCACAAAGAGCTTAATATCTCAAATCAACGTCATGAAATCTCATCCCAAACTCCTAAAACTAAACCGCGACGAACCGCAACCACAAAAGTCAACTTCGAGAGTAACTAAAATTAAGTCAATTAATCACACAAGCAAACTTCCTATGTGTCAATTGAATATTAGAAACAAAAATTTTAACAAAAGGCCCTGAAAATAAAAAATAAAAATAATGGCTCATAACATCAAGTGATTGAATTCGGAAAACCGTCACCGTACACGATAATGGAGAAGAAACAGTGAAATTTTCAAAATGCACGTTTATTTTTTTTTTTCCTCCCAAATTCCTCACACTGTCCCCATTCCGCGCGTTCCTTATCCAAATTAAACGGAAAACCTAAATTGCGCAGCGAAACTGAAAAGAGAGACGGAAATGCAGCGTGAGACGGAACCTGAAAGGACGCGAGGAAAGCAACAACGGCGTGAAGAAGAGCGAGAGCGAGATTCACAGCGACGATTAGACGCGGAAAACAGTGGGCGTCTCCGAGTCCCAACATGGCCTCGTTCGAAACAAACACCGCTTGTGTTGTTCTCTTCTGTTCCACTCTCCCCCAGATCGACGCGTACAGACGCATACGCATATGTATGTATGTGGGTGTGGGTATCGTATCGCAGATTCACAGCATCAACAAACAGCGCCAACAAAACGTGACACAGTTTCGCTGATTTAGTGGAGGGGCATCGACGGAAAATAAAATAAAATAAATGATAATAATATAAGCTAAGCTCAATAATCCGCGATAATAAGAACTATGGTCGTGGGTGGGTGGAGAAAGAAAAGACACCTTCCTTTCACTCTTCTCTGCCCTATGTTCTATCACATAAACAACATTGTCGCTATTTTTTTAGGTCTTTAAATAAACCCGCTCCTCCCTTTGACTTCCTGTTTTGACTCTTCTTTCCCATCATAATCTCACGTGCGTTTAGGCTTGTTTTTGTTTTTGTTAATTATCTGCTCCTTTGCTTGATTGATTGTGTGTTCATCTCTCCGCAGATTTAATTACACCGCACCCGCTATTGGGCCTACCATTGGTGGGCTATCGACGTTTGCTATCATCAGACTTGCCCACCGTTTTGCAAAGGATTTAAATTTAAAATTAAATTAATTTTATTGCATAAGGAATTTATTTTTGCAAGAAATATTGAAAGTATACGTATTGTCTGCCTTACCTACTCCTACTTGTAAAAATAAAAAAATAAAATTATATATATATATATATATATTTAAAATTGGCCTATTTTTTTCATAAATTTAAAGATGTGTTTAAGATTAGTGATTAACTTATAGTATGTCATGAATAGAAAAAACGTGATTGGAAAGGGATTCTTTATTAAAGGTGGTTAGTCAAAATTTTTGGCAGAGATTGATTTTCGCTAAAGTTAGTGAATACTTTATACCTATAACATGTTATAAAATAAATTGCTTGATGTGAACAAACTTATAGTTTTGTGTTAAATGAAACAAGATATATCTATTTTTAGCGTAGTCTAAAATTTTCTATTTTAATTTTTTTAAATATATATATGTGTGTGTGTGTATCAAATTTTACAAAAATTAAACAACAATAAAAATATGGTTTAAGAGAATTTTTTTAATATATTTCAAAAGAGAAGGAATTTCTTTATTCAAAAAGTAAATCTTGAACACTTAGGACTCGTTTGGTAGCCAGGATATGATAAGATAGGATATGATAACTATCTTATCTTGTTATAATCCATTGTTTGTTGTGTCAGTAGGATATGGTAATGGTATCCTATGTTTTATCCTATCCTATTGTTCCAATGTATTTCTTATCCTAAGGGAGGAGCTGAGTTAGGAAGCAACGAGATAGGATAAGCTCTCTTTAATAATAATAATAATAATAATAATAATAATTTTGACATATAAATTTAAATTATATTATTAATTAAAATATTAAAAATTAAATAATTATTATTCAAATATTTTTTAAATAAAATTATTTGAATAATAATTATAATTTTAAAAATTTTATATAATTTTTTTATAATTTTAAGAAAAATAACTACATAAATAAAAATAATATTGTATAGGTTAGTTAAAATTGTAACCTTTTGTAAAAAAAAAAAAAAACTAAATTAAAAGTTACTTTTAAAAAATTATATATAATTTTATGAAACAGTAATTTTTCTATTTGAACATAATTTTTATTTTATCTTATCGTTATCTGATTTGTTATCTAGTGTGCACCAAACATTAGATAAGATTATAACTTATCATGCTCTTATCATATATTGTTCTTATCCTGCTTTCATATTTTATCTTACCTTATCCTATCCTAACCACCAAATGAGCTTTTAATTCTTACTTGTTTTATCGATAAAAAAAAAACTCTCTCACTTGGATAAACACATTTCAATGCAATTTTGTTCTCTATTTTTTAATTAATTTTATCCAACTTTATTCCAACACTAAATTAAATGGACACTTACTCTATTTGATAACTCTAATTTTTTTAACAAATCTAACCATTGAATTGTGTATAGTTTTTCAAAACTATTTAAATTTTTGTATACTTATTTTATTTACTAAGATTTTTCAAACTAATGACTAGATTGTCAACAGGAGTTGACACATCTAGTCGAGTCTTTTGTTATACTAGTTGTGATTTGAATTCAATTTCTAGATTTTTTTTTTGTTAGTAGGCAATATGTAAATTTTACTGTAAATTCTTGTTGAAGTTGGTAGTCTTCCCTCGCCTTGCAAGAGAGCATGTCTTTCCCTAATCTAAATTTATAACTACCATAAAATAACTAACGACTATATTGATGAAATGCAATTTTCATAAAAAAATAATAAATGGAGTAAATTTGACTATATTTACTTCTAGAGTAAATGAATTCCTATGCATTTAAAATCATATATTACATTAATTTTAATGTATATCAATGGAGTGTTAAATAATTCTAAATCAATATAAGATCTTATAAATTATTTGAATTGTACTATCGAGTGCATGAATTGACTAGTACTAGGTTGTTTTAGCTCAACCAGTGGTATCATGTTTAAGTCCTAAGTATGTAGCTCTGTTAAATACATGGAGGGGTAGTTTTGTTGTCTATAATAATCTTACCCAACTCAAGCAAGATTGCCTTCCATGAAGAATACCTGTGGCCTTTACCCAAAAAATTATTTGTAATGTTGAAACATAATGTCTATAGGCCTTAAAATTTTAATAATTATGTAACTTTAAAAATAAGATAAATTCATTAACAAAATTGCTAAGTATGCAAAATCAGACAATGTCTATAATAACCAAGGATAGTTTAAAGTCTTGAACAAAGATATCACATATGGATCATCTAAATCATTATCTCTTAAAAGCTTATACTATCTTGTTCAAAATCAAATTTAAGACAATTTTAAAGTTTGTACATTGCTTAGTACGCTAAAGTATATAAAGACAAAAAGAAGAATTAAATAAACTTGCACTCGTACAACATAAAAGAAGAAAAGTATTGCACAATGTACAACAAATCTATGAAAAATAGATTGTTTTGCATATAAAATAACTATACAACTAGCAAGATAGGTATTGCACAATGACTTCATACATTAAATGAAGATTTAGAATGTTCACTCAACACTAAAGTCATAAGTCATTACGTTCTTCTTCTCAAAGTTTTATATAAAGGAGTCAATTATGAAGAAGAAAAAGAATAAGCTAGATTTTGTTACACTTTAAAGAAGCTATCAAATATTTCTTTCTTCCTTCCTTCATCATTTATTTATATGAATTTCATTGTATTAGTTCTTAACCAATTTGTTCAGTTTTGTAAAATATTCTCAACTATCATTCAATGTTTATTGTATATCTTTTAATAGAATTAAATTTGTCCTTCTTGTTTTTTCTGAAAATAGCTTATGTGTGTAGGGAAGGAACTAGAAAAAAATGTTGGGGGGGGGGGGGGGGGGATTTAATACATAAATCAATAATGATTTATAGCTAAAATCATTTTTTCTCATATAAATTTATTTATCTATCAAATCAAAAGCAATTTAAAATGTAACAACAAAAGCAATTTAAAACCTAACATATAAATGGAAAAAACATATTTAAAAGCAATTAACATAATTAAAATTGTACCAAAAAATTAACGTAATTAAAAGCAATTAATGTATAATTTCTATTTAAAGCAATTACTGTAAAATGAAAGAATTATAGCTAAAATTAATATGAGCAATTAAAAGTAATTGTAGCAATTAATGTATATTTTATCTACTTAATGTATAAAATTATTGTTATAAATAAAATCTATAAAATCAAATCAAATCAAAATTCAATAATGCAATATTTGAAAGTAAAATGTATTGTTTTATATGTGCTAATTAGACAACCAAAAATATTTAAAGAAATGAAGTGTATTGGCAATAACTTCGGTAAAGGTAAAAACAAGTTATCAATGTAAAATGGGGAGGGCGGCGACTACCCCTGTAACAACCAACCTAGTTCTGTCCTTGTATGTGTGAGAGTGAGACTAAATAAACTTCTTGAAGAAAGAATATTTAGGTTTAAAGTTGGAGAGATTTGTATAAACAATACTAAAGTGCAGGACCTTGATTGTATTTTGAATCAACTATAGTGAAAAAACCCTAACCCGTGTTAGGAATTAGATGTAACTTCGGATGGTTTGAGAGTGAACTAGGATAAATTTATTGTGTGCCTTTCTCTTGTTCATCTATCTTAGTTTTTTACTTTTTTAACTATGAGGAAGATTTGTGAAATATATCAGACTAATATTTCTAATAATAAGAATAATTTTAAAACAATTAAAAATTAAATGTTCAAATTAATCAATTAATAATAGTACGTATAATTGTATTTTACGATAAACAATGGTAACATGAAATTGTATAAATAGAACTTCCATATTCCATAATAAAAATCTTAATATAACAAGAAAAAATAGTTGATAGTAATAGGATCATCAAATAATAAAATTAAAGATATTAGAATTAATTTGCTAATAGAACAATTTTAAGGAAAATTTTCAGTGGTATATTGATCTTGGTTGTGCCTATAATAATGTAGGAAAAAAAGAGAGAAAAAAGGGGCAACTAATGGATTTCATGCCAATGACCTCCTTTCACTTTCTTCCAACTAGTCTTAACAGTATAGCTCATCAAGTGTGGCTAACTTGTTTAAGTGAACCAATCATGATAGAGGAGTGATAGGGACATGCACTCTAGCATACTCTTTTTAACACATTCTTTCTTATTGGTTAAAATTTATTGTAAACTACAAAATCAGGGGAGATTCATTAAATAATACATGAGACCTATAAAGTTTTGTGATTTCCAATAAATTTCAACTATTAAGAGATAATGTGTTCAAAAGAGTATGTTAGAGAGTGCATTCCTAGCATTTCTCATCATGTTATTACAACATTTAAGTTAATTCTCACAAATTAACATTTCAGGAGGTGGAATGTGAGATAATTAGGATTAGTTAAACACAAGACTAATTATGGCAGAGATGATCAAAATTAGAGTGAGATGTAAAAAGTGGCTTGTTATTTCATGAATTGCCTTGATAACTTTAGGCTAAAATTAGTGGGAAAAAGATTCCATACGTGGTTAAGGTGGAAGATGTATTCATCCTAGTGAAGCAAAACAAGGAAGGAAAATCTCTGAATTTGTTAGATACTATCGGTTAAAGATCCAATGGAGATAAAAGCACATTTGGGCAATATTTGAATAAAGACATACATATAAACTACAAGTGAATTTGTCAAGAGCATGACTACTACTTCCATTTGCATCAACAAGGTTGAGTTCTTGCATTTTATTTGTAGGAAAAGTAGTAAAAGTAGATTTACCACCATCATTTGGATCATCAACAAAAAGCTTTATCCATAGGCTTGATTTTGGAAGGATAAAGTGTAACGAGCCACAACCACTACGACACAACACTACTTCTCCGATCATTTAAGAAAAGGTTCATTTAGATAAAAGCCCTGTATTTGAGTCTTTCGAAAATAATGCAAATTTATTTTTTATTTATTTTTCACTTATACATCTTTGAAGGAATCATACCAATGAGAACAAACATCACATGCAAGCATATGCATATATATATATATATATATATATATATATATATATATATATATATATATATATAAGCACCAAAATGAGACCTATCTGTCTTAGCCAATGCCACCATAAAACCTTTACAGATCACAAGAATAAATGAAACATATGAGATAACACTAAAGATCAAGATATACATCAATAAGGGAGAGGGGGTACAAAACACACTCCCCACGACTAGTCAAACTATACATTATAGCAAAAGAAACAAAATGGTTATCAAAGGACATCAAAGCATGGATGTGACTCATCACATCACACTACCTCCAACTAGTAGCTCTGTCTTCAGCTCTAGGTAGCCAGATCCATTGAGGCCTCACCGTTTGCTCCCATGCCCAAAGATGTGATTGTCATAGTCAAACAAAAGCAACAATGCTTACAACAACAACAACAACAAATAACAACAAAACAAGGGTAAGCTTACTTAAAATAACATAACATATAGTCAAAGGAAATCACCAACAACGACATCTTACTCGTCTACCAAAACAGGAAACTTCCAAATCAATCACTGAGAATTCACATCATCACTCGCATACAATATACATACAGTTCGATAAATTATTCCATGATATCAGACCACATGATATGATGATTTCACTAACTACCATGCCAATGCATAAAGACACTACTCTTGAGAGATTTACAACAATTAAAGCAATCAACAGGTCTTATCCTTTATATGGCGTCAACAACATCTCATCACGTGCCTCTCACTATTCATGGATTGCCAAACTCTAATCTATGGATAAGATTATGTGGTTTGTCAGGATAAGTGTATGTGGGTGGTGACTCACCTCGACTCAAGGTTTGCATTACCTTGGTTACTTGCAGAATCGTCCATCCACTTATTCCCGAAGGCTCTCGACTCAAGGTTGGAAGCCCTGTCTAAGTCATCTACTCCAGTTAGCCAATTAACTTACGTGCCTACTCGCACCACTGTGTGATGTCCATCATCAGCGACCTCAGCCTTTAAGATATGCATGCAATGCATGTACAATACTAACACCATCACCTCAACATCAACAATTCAACAATTTTCACAACAACACCACGTGAGCTAAATTCAGCACCACACATGGCCAAACAACCACAACCAACCCCATGCAGGCTTAGTTTAGCACCATACATGGTAAACAGGCAAGGCATTATCCAAGTAGCCAATACCCTAGTGAAATCCCAAAACAATTTCACTTACAAGTGGAGGTCCTATCTAAGTGACCTTCCACTTCAACCGCATACTCAATAGTTTACAACTGGTTCACGCTAAGAATCCTCTTCAAAGCCCTTTGAACACAATTACATTTCAACAGAGACAACAAATTGCCTAACCAACTTGTTCAGCGACCCATATACTTGCTCAACGAAGGCTTTCCTTATAGAGGGTCTACTTTCCCCCATGAAGGTCCTCGCTCAGCGACCATAAGTCCCATTAAGTGAATACTCACTCTAGATAGCACCATTTTATTTTTCTAGAGACTTTCGCTCAACAAATCCATTCCAGGGACTTTCACAAATTTCTCTCAATCATGATTCGCTTAGCGAATTTCACACTCGCTCAGCGACTAACTTTGTGAAAAATTTCCAGATTTTACATGAAACACTCGCCTAGCGAGAAGAATACTTACTTCACGAATCACTCCATTTCTCTTCACTACTACAGGGCTAGGAGCATTCGCTCAGCGAAGTTCAAGGCCGAGAGCTCCACTCTGCTCCCAAGGGCATTCTCGCTCAGCAAAACCCTGTGTCGCTCAGCGACTACTAGATAACAGAACTAGAGACTCTCGTCGAAAAACCCAAAAATCCAGACTTTACCCCCCACACTCTAAATCAGTTCCATAAAATCCATACAATATCGCCCAACATTCAACAACAACATATTTAACAGGTTTCATAACCATTACAACATTTTAACAACAAACCAACACATTCATCAACAAACCCATTCTTCAACCAAAACCAAAATAACCCAATCAATCTCGTTTTTTAGCACAAACGAAAGCAATATTCAAACATAATCACATTCATACATTAATAAGTCAACAAGTGTAAACTTCCCTTACCTCTTGGAGCTTCCGAAAATTCGAATTTGTGGAAGAGAAGAATGTGGAGAGGTGAACTTTAGAGTTAAACCTTCAGGGAGAATAATTCTTCTCACCAAAAGGGAATGGGATTAAACCTTGAAATCTTGCTTTACTCTTGATGGACTTAAGAGGTAGTTTTGGAGAGTTTGAGAGAGATTGGGGGTCTTTAGGTTGTCTAGCCAAAAAATGAGAAGGAATTGAGGGTTTTGGGTATCTTTAAGGTCTTCTGGGACCTCAAAAGGGCTTTGCGCTCACTAAGGCCCAAGATTCATCTAATCACTTCCTAAGACCCAAACTGGATCAATATCACTATTCAGTCAACAACCCAGATAGATACCATCAACAAATACATTTGGCTCAAACAACTTTTTGCTTAGTTTTCAAAAATTCAGACCTAAATTCCAAGGCAACACAACATAAAACAACAATTACATAACCACAATTTATTTATTTCGTCTTAATTATTGAAATTAAATTTTAATTTTCACTTTCAATTATTAAATCACTAAATTGCACATTAAGGAAAACACAAGTGTTACATAAAGAATATCAAATAGATATTTCGTACATTTATTAAAGCTAAGGCAACGACTAATAATAAGAAGGGCCTCTACCATGAGAAGCATTCTATTTGTCTCTATGCATAACTAAAAGTTTATTTTCCATTTTTGTTTTGAGTACCACAAAAGATGCCTCCATTTCCCCAATTTGTTCATAACCTGATTTTGTATTTTGGCCTCCCACCAGCCAAATCTTCATAAGTTCATTCTCTTATTCTTTCTCATTATACATTTGATCCACCATAATTTTTATCACTAAGTTCATCAATCTTTGATTTGATGCGATCCTTTGCATGTGAATTATTGATGCAACCTTTTGTAGGGTTTTCTTTGTCACCAGACCTTGTCATCGACCAGTGAGAATTTTCCCTATAACTAAACCAATTTCCAAACTGTTAAAATATGAGTACATCAACTTTTGCCTCATAAAATATTAATCACTACTTTTCTTTTGAATGCCATATTTTTGCTTTGTGAATGTAACAAGAAGATTTTTGTCATCCTTAATTATCTTAATCTTTCACCTTTGTTGTCCTTTGGTCTTTCTCCTTTCTACTCTGATTGAAAGAAGAGAGTAAAGAAGTTATGCAATAATGGACTTCTTATTATTTGACTCGGGGATTTGATGTGAATATAAATAAAGAAAATTTACGTAATTTAATACAATAATATATAATATAATTAAATATGTTTATATTGTGCTTACTTTTGATTTGCTTAATTAATTTAATTATATAGGTTTCTAATAAAAAAATATTCAGAATATAATTTTAGTCACGTGAATAAATTATTAGGTTAATAAAAATGTTTAACGTTTCAAACAATATATATATATATATAAAAGTTTATAAACATTTCATGTGTCAAATGATATTAACGAATGATATGTGGCTTGGATTTATAATAATTTTATTTCTCTTGGAAATTGAATGATTTGATCAACTAGTAATTAATGGATATACAAAATATATTTGTTATAGATAATTAAGGTAAGGCAACGATATATAGTATAAGTATTGCGATGATATAAAACTATAGATTGTATTATATAAATAAAAAAGGTATACATTAATGTGTTATTATTGTGTTAGGATTTGCTTCTCCATTTTTTTTATATAAATTTCATTATTCATATCGCTCTATTTTAGTAAATAAATGTCATTTTTGATTTTTTTTACCAAGTAAAGTTTTTATGATAATAATTTTTATTACAAAAATGTCAAATTGATAATCTCTTGAATTAACTAATTTTTCAACTATTTTAAATGAATGTAAGCCATTTTTTATTTTTAACTCAATTTGTTCTTGAGAAAATAAATTTTAGAGTATTAAAATAGAAGAAATTATCTTTTTTCTTGTTAGATTTAATTAGAAATTTACTTATTTTCTTCTATTTTAATATTTTAAATTTAAAGCTCGAATGATTCAAGAAATTAGAGCCAAAAGATAAATAAAAATGCATAAAGTTAAGCATTTTTTCAAGCAAGAAAGCATTCTTATATTTTTGTTGTTTGGAAATTGGTTTAGATATAGGTACCTTTCATACCAGCTAATGACAAGGCCCAGTGATGAAAAAAATCATACAAAAGGTGGCATCAATATGCGAAGGATTGCAACAAATCGGAGATCGATGGACTCAATAAGATGCACTTATGGATTAGATGTACAATGACAAAGAACGAGAGAATGAACTTGTAAAGATTTTGTAGATACAAAATGCCAGCAACGAGTGTGAGGCCAAAATACAAGATCTAGGTTGTGAACAAGTTAGGGAAATGGAGAATTCTTTTGTGGAACTCAAAAGAAAATGGAAAATGAACTTTCACTCAAGCACATAGAGAAAGAGAATGCTTCTCATGGTAAGGTCTTCTTATTATTAGTTGTTGCCTTAGTTTTGATAAATTATTTCATTTAATGCTTTTTAATACACTTTTTAGTGGAAGTGAAAACATTTTATTGTTGTTTTATCTCCCATATATGATTTGAATAGAGTCAATTCATGTCTTACTAACACAAGTAGGAGTAACATATCTGAAGTTATCTTTGGTGTTAATAATAAAGCCTGTGGGATTGGTGCAAATGAAAATGTTATGTCTAATTTTTCTCTTAGTCTCTCAAATGAAGAACAACATTCAATTTTCTTTCATACGATGAATGTAGGGAATATTTGTTTGATATTGTTTATCCTCCCAAAAATTAAGCCCATAGAGACAACCTTTTTTGTTAGTGATTTAAATTATAATAGTAAATATGCTTTTAGTACTTTTCATAAAAATAAAACACATGGACTTAACCTTATTGATGCAAATGGAAGTAGCAATCATTCTCTATGTTATCCCTTTCAAATCAATCCAAAGTAGATAATACCTCTCTATGAAATTCAAATAAATAGACCATTGGGGGGAAATAGTAGTTATGACTTTGGCTTCTCCCCCTCAATTCAATACTAAAGAGATAATGATCCCTTTTTGTATACAAGTAGTTAGAATATTAGCTTGAAATGGCAGTGAAGTTCATTTTGCCTTCTCTTTAAACTAACACCAACAAGCTAATCCTTTACTACACAATGCAAATGAGGAGAAGGATTATTTTTCTTTTCCTCCATTCATTGGTTGTGTCGTAGATACTTATGAAAGTTGTTGTTAGCATCATTACAAGTATCTTATGCTTTTAATATTCGAATTACTAGGTCATCTCTTTTTACACTTGGTCATGGTGAAGGATGTGCTTATGATTGACTTGTGATATATATTTACCCATCATGGGTAGTTTTTCATTTCGCCATTGAACCTTATAATAAGGCTTGCCTTTAAGATACTATGAGTTTGTATTTTTTGTTAATAAAATCTCTAATCTCTTATCATGATGCTAGATAATAATATAGATAATTATTTGTTAAAACATTACTAATAAATTGAATTAAAGGAATCAATTGATAAAAAAAACTAAAGAAAAATAAAATTGAAGTTTGTATTGATTTATAGAATCCATAATAAAATATACAAGTTGTAAAAGAGTGAAATAGATCCTCTCATGTGGTGCTATCTTTGCAGCAAAAGAAAATAAAAGAGACGGAGAACAAGAAATGAAGCAACATGATGCATAAATGAAGAAAAATTAAAGAGAGATAATGAGGTTGGAAAAAGACTGGAGAGAAGCTATCCAAGTCAAAGGTAAAGGGTTTATATATGTGTGTGTTAATATCCATAAAGGTCAATGTTTGCTCAAAGGGGGAAATCATTTAGGTATGATAAATGTTTATTAAAGATATATTACAATTAGAGATTCAATCTCTTTTGGGTGGAATAGGTAATGAGATAAACCCAATTGCTACATTTAGAGAGTGTAATTTTCAATTACTTTTATAGTTTATATATGTGTTTTTAATTTTTCTTTATCAATATATTCTCTCAGCTCAATTTGCTACCAAATTATTAGTTAATATTAATCTATTTGTTTATCTAAGATCATCTCAAGAGTTTAGAAAATTCAATAACAAATAAATATGGATCCTTAAGATCTTAAAGCAACTCCTATTACAAGTTTCAATAGTGAAATGACAAATTGTCCATGATGGGAAAAAATGTATCACAAGTTAGACATAAGCACATCCTTCACTATGATCGAGCTTAAAAAAAGATGACATAGTAATTTAAATATTAAAACCATGAGATGCTTGTATTGATTCCAACAACAACAAAATTCAAAAGTATCCATAGTGATAACCATTGAATGGAGGAATGAAAAAATCACCATTCTCATTATTTGCATTGTATAGAAATGATTTATATGATTGAGATTGTTTTGAAGGGGATAACAAAAGGGCATTACTACTACTTCCATTTCAATTAGTAAGGTTGAGTCCTTGCGTTTGATTTCTAGGAAAAGTAGTAAAGGCATATTTACCACTATCATTTAGATCATAAAAAAAGTTGTCTCCATATCCATGATTTTTGGAAGGATAAAAAATATCAAATAGATCTTCCCTACGTTCACTAGTGCACTATACGGAAGAAAATTGAATATTTGCTCTTCATTTGTTAGATTATACAAAAATTATGCAAAACAATTTTACTTGCACCAATTCCACTAGCTTCATTATTGGCACCAAAGTCAAGTTCAGATATGTTAGTTACCCCCAATTGTGTCAAAAGAACATGAACTAAATCCATTCACTTGATATATGAAAGATAACACTTCCACTTAAAATTAGATTAAAAAGCATGAAATGAAATTATTCATTAAAGCTAAGGCAACAACAAATAATAAGAAGGACCTTTACCGTGAGAAACATTCTCTTTCTTTTTATGCTTGATTGAAAGTTTATTTTCCAATTTCCTTGTGAGTTCCAAGAAAGAAGACTCCATTTCCTTGACTTGTTCATAACTTGAATCTTATATTTTGGCCTCACACCTATAGCAGGTATTTCCTGTCTTCAAGATCTCCACTAGTTCATTCTCTCATTATTTCTCATTGTACATTTGAGTGCATGACTTTTTTCATTGAGTTCATCGATCTCCAATTTGGTGTGATCCTCCATGTGTTGATTATTGATGTTCACCTTTTGTAGGGTTTTCTTAGTCATTAAAACTTGTCATTGACTGGTGGAAAGGTTCCCTATAACTAAATTGATTTTTAGATAATGAAAATATGACTATGTATATCAACTTTTGCCCCATAAATTGTTAATAACTCATAGCGTTTTTTCTGAATGCCATATTTTCGCTTTGTGAATGTAATGAGAATATTTCTATTATCCTTAATCATCTTAATCTCTTGCTTTTGTTATCCTTTGGTCTTTCTCCCTTCCATTCTAACTGATAGAGGAAAGTAAGTTATGTAATGGTGAACTTCTTTTTATTGGCTTGTGGCTGTGATGTGAATATAGACAAAGAAAACTTAGGTGATTTAATACAATAAAACATAATATAATTAAATATGTTTGTATTATTCTTACATTTGATTTGCTTAATTAATTTACTTTTATAGTTTTCCAGTCAAAAATATTCAAAATTTAATTATGTGTATAAATTGTTAGGTTAATAAAAGAGTTTAACGTTTTAGACAATTATATATATATATATATATATATATATATATATATATATATATATATATATATATATATATATATATTGTGAACATTTTGTGAACATTCCTTGTGTTAAATTATATTTAGGAATGATATGTGTATTCCACCCAGCGGGTCTGCACGCCCGACAGAAAATTCAGTCACCTAATGCCAGCATGAAGTCTAGTTTTCGAAAAAAGTCGCCCAACGACTATCTAACCTTGCTGGGTGAGTCTGAGATCTAAATTTTAATTTGTTTTTTCTATTGTTTTTGGCTTCTAAATGCTCCAAAACAAATAATTAAATTCTTAATAACTTCTTTTACCTTAATAATTGGTCAATCTAATCTATAAACTCCTCATTCACTTATAATCCTCTCAAAACCATCAAATCCCTAACTTAGGCATAAAGAAGGGGAAAAGGTAAATAGATAAACAAAGCACAACATAAAGGGTAAGAAAAGACACGGGGGAGAACACTCACCTTTAAGGACATGCAAAGCTAAGTTCTAAGGTTTAGGTTCTCCGGTTTCTATTCATTCTCTTCCTCTTCCTCTTATTGTTCCTTTTCTCCTCATTCTCTCTAACATCTTTTTTTTTTTTTTTTTCTATTTTGTGATGGCATTCTCTCTAACTTCTTTCTTTTTCTATTTGGTGACGGCTAAACCTAACTCACATTCTCTATTCCTTTCTTGTAACATGTGAGTGAGTATGTAGCTTAGTAGGCTTTAGTCTCCTATTGGGCCCTAGATGCTCTTTTGAGTTCTATTATAACATTTCTACTAATTTCTAATATTAAGGTGTCAATAACAAAAGCAATAATAATAACAACAACAATAATAATAACAATAAATATAATAACAACAACACAACACAATAATAATAATAATAACAACAATAGGAATAATAATAATAATAATAGTAAGATATATAATAATAATATAATAATAACAATAATTTTTAAGGCGTCTTTTATCCAATAACATATAAGAAGGGTCCTACTAAGAGCTACCTCATGGTTTATTTCTAATACTTGAAATTTGGGGTGTTACACTAAGCGTAGTCTTTGTGCGCTAAGCGTGGGACATCCAGAGAGCATGTCTGGAACCTTTGCTTAGTGGTGTTGGGCATCATTTGAGTGTGCAAAACACTAGGGTCTATTATACTAAGTGAGGCTAGGCCTACGCTGAGAGCAACACCCCTAGAACAACATGATTTTATTCAAGTTGTCATCTTTATTAAATAAACTTTATATTTATTTATGACTGCATGATGATACCAAATGTCTATGTATGAATGATGAGAAGTCTCCATTGGTGAAAGAGGGATAGTAACCCCTTCGATTACCAAAGGATGACAATATGTGAAAAGTAAACAAGATAAGCATGTATAAAACTTTTACATACCCTATTTGACAAGGGAAGGGTTTTTGTCCTTTTTAGTCCTTAAAGAATGGTTAGATGCTTTCGGTAAGGGAAGAGTGATGGCATAGAACAAGATGGATGTTCTTAAAGAATTTGAGCTTAATTTGGCCATAAGACGAAAAAAATAAAAGATAAAGATAAAACATGTAATGTATAAAGATTTATGTTTTGGGAAAATCATTCTTACAAGCTTATCCATTTAAGTGCATATTATGCTTTATAAATAAAATATCTATATGTTTTATGTATTCATGGAATTCAAGTTTTATGTTGAGTTACTAAGGCACTCACTAAGACATCCTCTCACTAGTTTCAGTTCCATGTTCTATACTAAATAGGTTTAGGAGCTTTGAGCACTAGCATAGAGATATTTTGTATATCTTGCCTATAGGCTCCAATGTTGAACACCTAGTTTTATGTTTTGTTCTATTGGACATCCTATATTTAAGGCTTAGTTTCCATGTATATATTGATGATGTAATTATTTTGAAAGACGTATACGATATCTTGGGATCTTACCTAAATAACAATTTGTATTGCACATTATTGTTTAATAATAATGATTAATGTCTACATGTGTGGGTGATTTCTTGTGATTCTAGGAGATTGTACAATAGAAATGATAATACCCTAACAACATGCAACTTATAAGAAAAATAGGTTTATAATCCTAATCCTTTGTGGATTCTTTTTCATTAGAATCAAAACAATAAAATAGTTGTTAAATCTTTTAAACCAAAAAAGATTGAAATCTTAATTATGTTATTTTCCAAATCTATTGGGGAAATATGAGAGAACATTATAATGGATTTCAACTTTAAAATCAATATTTGAAAGTAAATTAGACTAAGAAGAAAGGATTATTCTAGTAATATTCTTTTTTGTTTCTTTTTAATGAATTTAGGGCCAGTTTGGTGGTCAAGATATGATATAATAGGATAAAATAGGATATAAGAGCCAGATAGAAATATGATAGGATAAGAATAGAATAATCTTTAATCATATTCTATGTTTGTTGCTCACCATATAACACCACTAGAAATTTATGAATTTCTTGTGGATTTTCCTCTGAAAATTTTTTGCAGAAATTTCATGTGAATTTTGCCACTAGTTTGTCTATTTAATAATTTTTCCTGCAAATTTAAATTCATAAGAAAATTAACACTAAGCTTTAACGTTTTTTACAAATTTTCCTACAAATTTAAATTCAGAAAAAAAATTTAAATAATTTTTTGAAATTTGCAAGAATTTCCACAGATAATTTTCTTGTGAATTTAGAAACGTTGGAACCAATAATTATCTCTTATATTTTATCTACTTTGTTGCAGGGAACAATATCAGTGGTCCTTGCAGGACTAATTGTAGCTCTGAAATTGGTTGGGGGATCACAGGTTCTTATTCCTTCATAATTATAAAAAAATTTCATACAATTTAATAAATTGATTATTATATCATATAAAATAAAAAATATTTAATATTTAATATTTTAATTGATTAATTTAATCAAAATATATACTTGTTATAATCATCTTAATTACTATAATTAATATAATTATGTGTCTTATGAATTAAAAAATCAGTGAAATTTTGACAGAAAAAGAATAAATATAGTGTTATCATGTGACATCCCCATACGTGGTAAAATCTTCTTTTTTAATAATATAATTAACAATTAATTTTCAAAACACATTTACAAAAAACTGAAACTAATCTGTTGGCTTAATTATGTTTTTAGTCCCCTAAATTTGAGAAATATATTTTTTTAGTCCTCCAAATTAAAAATTAATCTTTTAGTCTCTCAAATTTTAAAAATTCCTGTTTTGGTTCTTTTGCCCTAACGCAGTTAGTGAATCTGCCACACAAAACTCACTCAGTAATGTTCCAATCAATGAAAACATCATACCAAACTCAACTGATGTTCCACAGCTGATTTAATCTGCCCTATAAATGATATCGTAGGTGGTCTTAAAGGACCAAAACAAGAATTTTTAAAATTTGAGGGACTAAAAAAATTAATTTTTAATTTAAGAGACTAAAAAATACATTTTTCAAATTTGGGGAACTAAAAACATAATTAAGCCTTTTTAAAAACTAGAATCAAGCCTTATTCTCTATTTTCATTATTAGCTCAATGCGTATTAATTAAGTACATCGAACATGGACACAAATTTTTTTTAACTTAAAAAGAAAATTAATATTTAGCGTGAGGAGAGACTCTCCATTCTGAGATTAGAATTAAGTATCAATTGTAATAAAAGTATAAATCACTTATTAATATGAAAAATTCTTAAGTTTAAACCAAAAAAATTACAATTGTGGTAGACAAAAGATCAATGAGACATACTCGTTCCCAACAAGCACTTTAGACTTTTTGAAATGTGAATAGAATCACAAAACCATATTGCACGCTTCAGCTTTCGGTTGATGCCAGATATGAAATGCTAGCTGCCTAATAGTATGAATCCATGTATCCCACTGACTGAAATCTTACTAAGCATACTAGTCTTTACAGAGTACTGATGTGATTAAATATTGTACTGGTTTCGCTCAATTCACATAATTTCAACATATTCTTCGTCATTTGTTTGGTGAGCATCTTTAGCTTTTGGTTCTTCAAATTACAACGCATTATCGGTCTAAGGATTAACCACATGTCAAGAAGGTACTGATTCTGCAAGCCTTTCCTTACTTTATTGTTGTGATTTGTGATGATTCCTGTGAGAAAAAACATTTCTAAAGCGCCTCCGGTAATGCCATTCTCGTGCGGACGATAGAATCAAATATACGCTTAAAGTTATTTACTTTAACTTAACTTTAAAATGATTTGATCAATTTCTAACCATCGAACTAATTATTGTATTAATTACATTGGTCTCTAGTTGTAAGTTTTTCAAGTAAACAATATCAATAACAATAATTACGTATGCAAGAAAAGTAACACAAAAACTTGCGATATAGTCTGTATTATTAAATTTATCTACTAATTTGTATATGTGGTTAAATTAATATTTTTTACACGAATTTATAAATATAGAAGTTTTATATTAAAAAAACCATCTAGCATATATTCATTTTCTGAAATATGTTTTCCCTTTTGTCTAATTTATATTCAGGAAAAAAGTTATCACAAGAACATCATCCTATTGCATCAATTAATAGTTTGATCTCAGGTAATTTCTAGCCAAAACTAAAAAGGAAGAGGACAGAAAATTTCCACGTAATAGTAGAAACAAATTAAATAGCATATGCAAGAAATTAACTTTCATTCACTTTGAGTAGACTTCAAAATCTAAGCTCCAAATTATATTCATTTCGAGCTGTAATTAGAGCAACTTCTACCTATAAATTTTTTACTTACTAAAATGTAACATACCGATTGAAACATAACTAGACAAACCAGAATTGAAATTATATAATAAGATTCATTTTAATTTTATAACAATATATATATATATATATATATATATATATAGTACGATATATACATTATACTATCTTCTTTGTTAATTTTTTTAGTGCACTGGTTATGATTATCTGATTTCAGTTAATTAAAATTGTTATATTTATTCTTTCCTTTTCATAATCGCTCCTAAATTCTCAAGAGTTGGCTTATTCGATCTTATAATTAACAACAAAGCTAAACCTATGTTTTGATTTCAATCAATACAACTATAAGTTTCATTAGTTAATTTATCATAGTACACAGGGCCTTAAGTGTATTAAAAACTAAATAAAGAAGAGAAATACTAACAATATTCTCTCAAACACTATCTCTATTATTAGTTGAATTTTATTAAAAATCACAAAATTTGATACGCCTCACTTTTTATTTAATGAGTCTCTCTTCTCATTTAGAAGTGAGACTACCAATATTTGTGATTTTTAATAAATTATAACTAATAATAGAAAGAGTGATAGAAAAAGAATGTTTGAGAAAGTGTTGTTAACATTCCTCAACAGAGAAAGAATGTAATTTATATACCCTATAGTTTATTACAAAATATTTTTATGTAGATATTTAGATTTGATCATTTTGGCACGCTATCTTATTCATTAATATAATGTAACAAGGTGAATTCATACCGAATGTTCGTGTTAAAATATTTTATACTAATAGTGTATATAAATTAAATTTATAAAGAAAATAAAAAGTAAACAATATTTAATAAAATATTATAACATTTAAAACATAAAAATATTAAATATTTATTTTAAAATTTTTAAATATTTAATCTTCACATAATATTCTTATAATCGTGGTTATCAAGACTCATAAAAAACTTATAGTAACCCAAAAACTTACGATTAATTCATTTATCAAGAAATGAGAAAAGAAGAAGGGTCGAACCATTGAAGGGTCATTTAGGAGGTGTTTGGTAGAGAGGAAAGAAATATAAAAAAATAAAGAGAAGAGGTGAGAAAAAAGAAAAATAAAATAAAATAGAAATTAAAGTTATTTAATTAAAAAGAAATAAAAGAGAAATTAACTTGTTCAGATTATTTTTTATTTTGATTATTATTATTATTATTAACATATTTATTTTTATTTATTATTATTATTATTATTATAATATAATAAAAGTATAAAATAAGTACACCAATTTACAAGACAAGTAAATCGATTTACTTACAACTGTAAAGAAGAGCGGACAAGTATGTGCCATTTTTCATGTATTTCTTTGTTAAACAGTGAAGAAAGAAATTTATAACAATGAGTCCCACAAGTTTTTTAAGAAAAATTTATACACTTTTATTCTACCAAACAATTCACTTCTTATTTTTACTCTGTTTTTTTCTATTTTTCCATTTCTTCTCGAAGGTTAGCTTTTTTCAAGATCCACAGATATACAGCACCCAGTGTCCCACTTGGCACCATTACGTTTCATTTGACGTGCCAGCACCCACGTTGGACTTGACGTGGGCCCCACCTTGTTCATGACTCCATCAAAACGCGGAGGAGTTTTGATTCCACTCTTCCCACTTCAAACTTCTTAATTAAATTCAAACCACCAAACACGACCAACCCATGTCTTCATTAACCTCACAGTCTCACGTACATATGTATATATATATATATATTCCTTCCACTCTTTCCTCTCACCAGCACCATTGAAAAACCGTGTGTACCAAACCTTCCTTAATTTCCTCCCCAACCAATATAACGCCGACCCATTTCTCCTCTCGTCGCTCTAAGCATAACCCACAAAGCAAAATCGCACCTTGAAATCGATCGGGTGTACAAGGGACATGATTGGAAAGAAGAGATGGTTCTTCAAGAGGCTGAAGAAAGAGTCGTGGAAGTGGAAGTACCTGTGGTCTGCATTCAAGTGGAAGAGGCTTTCTTTGCCGGTTTCCTTCATGAACGACGTCGCTTTCAAGGTTGTGTCTGCGTTTGAGGCCATTCTGCTCGTTCTCACTGCCTGCTTTTTCTACCTCCTTTGTGGCTGCCGCTTTTGATTTTCACCTGTAATTACTCTGTTGGAGTTTTGTAATCAACTTATTTCGCTCCCAATGCAAACGCCGCTTTTTAGCTTTTGTATTTTAATGTCTATAAACGGATGTGCTTCATAGATTTCTTTTGCGTCAGATTCATGGATCCTTATAAAACACACGCACTCTTCTAATCTCTTTTAAAATTTTAAGATTTTGGTATTTCTTAAAATTGAAAAACTTTTAATGTAACTTTTCGCATCAAGCATAGTTCTAAAATTTTTCAACAACTGAAATTAATTCAAACTTGCTTGCCTGGATGGACAAGAAATGTGAGGTGTAACGTAAGAAAATCCGTCGCTTTGGGTGGGGTTAGTGTGGATGTGGACACAGTAATTAATCCTTCGGAGATGTGACTCCAGTGCTTTCTAAATTCCAAACTTAAGAGTTAAGAGATACTAAGTAATTAAGTGTCTTTTACGGAACTGGATCTTCTAGAGTTGAACACTGAATTACACAAGATACAGTTTTTCGTCCAATGGTGAGTAATTTTTGAAAGCAAATTTTATGTTTTATTTTAATGCAAAATAAAATATTTTGAAGAGTTTACCCTGCTTGAAGATAATGTGGGTTTAGGGTCCTTTACACACTTCTAATATAATTGTTTTTATAAATGTTGGTTGGAGTACTTTTGGTTCTGTATTAATTTCTACCTTTTCTAAATTCTCTCCACATTGTGATGAGTTAAGCTTTATCTTCTCTGCCGATAGCTATAGTGCTTGTTTGACAGGTGGCGGGGTGTAGTTGTAGGAAGATTTCTTTTTTTTTTTTGACAAACGAAGAAAGAATTCTTCCATACATCTCGTGTGACGAAATTCATATCATAAACCATACTACTTCAATTATTCTTTCTCAACTTAGGTGAATCAATATTGTTTTTAATTTTCACTACAATATATAATTGAAGTGACATAAATTAAGTAGTAATATCTATTATATTAATACAAATACATATAGTGATAAACACAGGTCACTTGTACTTATATTTTCTTATACTTTTCTAAGAAGAGTCAAATAAAGCTAATCATACAATATTGAAATTCATGATTTTGCATTGATATCCCTTCTAGTGTTAAGTAAGATATCAGGCTTATGTTTAGGACAATAATTGTAATTAATGGTAAAACTGTAACTGCCTTTTTTGGCAACTTCTTATAATTACGTCAAGCATTAATATTCATGTGGCCTCTGAGTGTCGAACCAATCACAGTAAGTAGGTATTTAACTCAACGTCCTACAATATTGGACTCACGTCAAATTAATAGCTTCTACATTTTTTTTAGGTTAAATTAATTTGGAATTCCCTAGATAGAGTTTTTAATTAAGTCCTTAAAATTAAAAACAATTTAAAAAAGTTTTTGTAATTTAAAAAGTTTGTAATTAAATCCCTACATGCTAACAGTGTTATAACTTTATTAATTTATATTTAACTTAATTGTACTTTTAGTCTTTCAAGTTTTCTCTTATTTACAATCATGTTCAAGTGTAGGTGCAAAAATAAAAAAGAAACTAATAAAAGTATTGAAGGTGGGAATCGAAATCCCCAACTTTAAAATCCACCAATAATACTAAAACCATTAAGCTAATGACTTTATGTAATATATAAATAAAAATTATATTATATATGAGAGACTAAGATTGCTCACATATTTATTACTACTAAATTAAATAATATTAACATTATATAAACTAATAATATTATAATTAATATCAATAAATATAATAAATATAAATTAGTATATATTTATAGGACATTGATAATACTAAACATAATATTAATAAATATATAGTACTAATATTAAAATTAATATTAATAAATATAAATTAATAATATATACTAAGGACCAAAATTACACATATATTTACTACTAGTAAATAAATAATATAATATTATAAAATAAAACATACAATAACTTATACTTTTTAATACTATATATCTGAATTATAACTTAATCACTCTTTTTTAAATAATTTTCTTTTTTATAAAATTGTGTTGTTTTAATTTTTTTATTTTTTCTTTACATATTTTAGTGAATAAAATAAGATATTATTATTGATAAAATAATTTTTTTATATATTTCACTAAAAAAAGTATATTTATATTATATATTTTCAATCAACCTTCTTTTGATATATTTATATCATATCTAATATATTTAATTTTTTTGTAGAATTTTATTAATATATATTAATTTATATATGAGGATACCTTGGGCAACAAAAAAAATATTAATTTTAATATTATTAGTTTATATGATATTAATATTATTTAATTTAGTAGTAGTCAATATATGTGTAATTTTGATTTCCCGTTTAAGTTATATATAATATAAATTTCATTTATATGTCAAATAAAGTCATTAACATTGTGGTTTTAGTATTATTAGTGGACTTCAGAGGTTCCCGGAGGGGGGGGGGGGGGGGTTGATTCTTACCTTCAACATGTTTATTAATTTTTTTCCTATTTTTTGCATATCATCTACACTCAAACTTAATTGTAAATAAGAGAAAAGTTAGTAGACTAAAAGTGTAATTAAGTTAAATATAAATTAATGAAGTTATAACACTATTAGTGTATAGGAATTTAATTATAAACTTTTTAAAAATTATAAAGACTTTTTAAAGTATTTTTAACTATAGAAACTTAATTAAAACCTCTAAAAATTGTACGACCTTCAGGTTAATTTAACTTCTTTTTTTTTTTAATCGTGAAAATTTGAAAGAATGCGCAATGAAAACCACAATTCAAACACGCGGTAAGAAAATGCACCTATTTATTGGTGCTATAAATGTCGCCATGTCGGTGGTAATAGACCAGGCTTCATATAAAAATTCTATAACCTGTTTTCGGCTTGACGCGTTTAATAAATCAATCGAATTAAAAATTTAAAAAAAATCCATGTAATTAAATATAGGATACGGTCAAGTTTATTAAACAAAAATTAGGCCAAGAAACTAGGCTATTTATATAATTAATTTTACAGTCAATATTTTTTAACAGAAACATTTTTCAATTTATTATATATTTTAAAAGTCAAGTCCTAAGTTCTTTGGTTACTTTAAGTTGTAGAATTAAAATTAATTTATTTTTTTATGGAAACATTATTTTATTTAAAGGTCAATATATTAATTTGAGTTTAATGGCTATGCACTGTCAGTGTAAAATTTTTTACACGATTGACCAATTAAAAATTATCGTTGGTATGCACTGTTAGTTTAATTATCATTGATATAAATACATTGTGGTTTGTGATTGAATGGCATTGTAAAATTACTTTACACTATCAGTGCATAGCCTATTTTCTCTATTAATTTATGAAAATATTTAATATAAAATAAAATCTTGAATTAATTTTAGATTGAATCAAATATTTATAAAAGATAAGAAATTTTAAAAAAGAGACTGAAAAATAAATCAAATTCAAATTTACTTTATGTTAAAAATATAATATTGACTCATTTGAAATTAACAATAATTAAATTTTATATTTAGTCATGAGTTGTATAAGCCTGTCAATGGTGTAAAAGACTTTTATCAAATAAAAGCAAATAACTTACATAATTAGTGTATCGCATGTTAAATTAGAAAGATTAATGCTAGGGTCAATCTAGTGGTAGAGAGTTTGGGTAGTTTGCATAGGTTTTAAGTTTTTACTTCAATGTATTCATTATACAACAAAAAAACATTTAGAAAAATTAAAAATTTATCATATATGACAATACATAATTGAGTAACAGTGTAAATTTTTTTTATGTGTATTCAAATTAAATTCTTTATTTTATTTTTAAAGAATACTAAACACGAAATAGAATCTATATATTATATTGCCTACTAACACTTTTATCGAATGCTATCACAGCTTCACAGACTATATGCTATGAAATAATGGGTGATTGATCAAAGTAGGTAAATTTTACAAACTATTTACCAAAGTAAGATTGTTTTAAAACATATTACTAAAGTGGAGTGGTCAACGTTAGAAAACGCTAGTCAAACTAGCATTTTTCATTTCACATCAGCATTATTATTATTATTATTTTCATTTAATTGCGGAAAGAGACAGGTGGGTATCATGTGGGATACCTTAATGGCAGTAGCGTTTTCAGAAGAACGCAAGTTTTTTAAATTTGTATTTTTTTTAAATTTTTTTTGGAAAATACTAGTAGCATTAGCGTTTTTTATTTATTTTTAATTTATAATGCAAGTTTTTAAATTTGTATTTATTTTTTTAAAATTTAGAAAACGCTATTTGTATTAGCGTTAACACTTTTTATATTATTTTTTTTTTAAAAATGAATACCCCAGTCACTGTCGAGGTAAAGTTGGCCATTGAATTGGCATCCATTTATCTTCAGAAGAGCCACCCAGCCTGATGCTGTTGACACGGTGCCTAGCTCTTGATTACTTTTCATCCAAGCAGCATGCCCCTAAAGTATCCATGAACGAATAGTGCCACTTTATTTGTTTTTTTTTTATTTTTTTTTAAATAATATAAAAAGTGTTAACGCTAATACAAATACCGTTTTTTAAAATTTTTAAAAAAATAAATAGAAATTTAAAAACTTGTGTTCTTTTCCACTTTTAAAAAAATAAATTAAAAATAAATAGAAAACGCTAGTATTTTCTAAATTTTTTAAAAAATATAAATTTAAAAACTTGTGTTATTCTCCGTTTTAAAAAAAATAAATTAAAAAGTAAAAACACTAGTAGTACTAGTGTGTTGTACACGTATCCACCAACACTGTTAGGTGTGTGCCAGGTGACTGTCATGTTAGATACTCCAGTGGAGTGACAGTAGCGTTTTTTTTCTTCTTGAAAACGCTACTGTCACTGGGGTATCCCACGTGCAGCCACCTGGTCCTTTCTGCATTTAAATGAAAAAAATAATAAAAATGCTGACATGGAATGCGTTGATTACCTCACTTTGGTAATATATTTCAAAACAATCCTATTTTGGTAAATAGTTTGTAAAACTGACCCACTTTAATCAATTAGCCATGAAATAATATTTTTATGTTATATATAATATGGATTTGACTCCTTCTAAATTTGTTTTCATTTCAAAACTAAATGTAAAGAATTTTTGTTATATTAATAATTAATAATAAGAAAATAATCGGTTAATATTACATGCATAGAAATGGCAAATCATGAATTTATTAAAATCTATCATCTTAATTTTGTCCTAACGATTAAAATGCATTATTTTTTTAAATAAAATTTTCACTAGTAATTAAATCTATATGGTATTATCATCCTTGATGAAAACACCGTTCAAATTATAAGTAGCACCAAAATCATGCACTGGTATGACATGATCTGGACAAAACGTTCAAACAAAACGTCAAAAGCAGGGTTGTGTCTTTGGCTGATTCCTTCAACTCTAAGGATTTCGTTACCTGCGGTCAACCTCCTCCTTGGAAACATCGTTTAAAGCCCGTTTGGAACCGAGTTGGAACCGGTTCTGCCTCAGTGTTCTTACTTCTTACATAGGATTGTATATGAATTTAGAAGTTTAATGTGATATCTAAAAGTTTAGAATTTAAGTGTCAATGTGTGATATTTATTTTTGTTAATTCACGGGTGAATTTAGCGATGCAAAAAAATGCCAGATCAGTCTTCATTTCTCTAATTTTCTATGTGCAACATTACACTAAATGAAATAATAAATTAGATAAAGTTACAACTCACATAATCTGAATAATTCACATGTCACAAAAAATATGAAAAATTACTGGAAAAATAAATTTAGTTATACTTTTCGTGTTTATTTCATATTTTTTAACTTAATATCGCTTTTAAACTATAGCACTCATTTTGATGAAAAATGAATTGTTTGCATTAATTAATATTTAGAAGATTAATTTAAGAAAAGAAAAGAAAAGAAGCAAAAAATATTTAAGCTTGGTTTGAAAGAAAGAAATTGGAGGGATGGACAATGGAGGAATAGAATAATCTAAGAATCATCAAAGCCAACTAAAGGTTTAAGGATCTTTTTAGTCTTTTAAATTTGGGTCAAGTTTGTTTTTGATCTCTCAAATTTAAAAGTAATTTTTTTTAGTCCCTTAATTTAAAATCGCTCATTTTTAGTCCCTAATTTGTGATTTTTTTAGTCCCTAATAAAGACCAAAAGTGAGCTATTTTTAAATTAGAGGATTAAAAAAAAGACTTAAATAAGTTTTTGGTCTCTCAAAGTTTGCGAGTTTTTGGTTTTAGTTCCTCTCCACTTTTTTTTTCTAGTTTATTGTCCCTTAATTATTTTTCATTTGTGTTAGTGGTCCCCCCTATTACATGAGCTCTGTTAAGTGCTTGTGTGACACTCCTTTGGCCAAATCAGCACACGTCACGTTGGCTTGTGAGTGTTTAGCATGTTCCAATGTAGCTTCTTTGAACTCAACCAAAGAAGAAAACTCCATCCCAACCTTAAACTTAAAATGTTGATTTAAATCTTCTTTCTTAAATTTGGGATATTTGATTCTCTCACCAAGATCAGAATCACTACTTTCATTATCACTGTCCAACTCCTCACTCAAGTACTGAACATTCATACCTCTCATTGTCTGCCTTTCACTATTATCTTCATGCTCATCCACAAGAGGCACTTGATTAGCACTTGCTCAAATTTTAATCCTATTGCTTCTCCTAACTGGTGATGCAAATGGTCTACGTGGAGGCATTGACTTTCGTCAAACTTTGTTAACAACTTCCATACCACCTTGCACACCAAAACCATCATCTAATCCTACTGTTCTTTCTTCTTCGCTATCATTAAAGTGCACGCCCTCTACACTGTCATCACTGCTGGCACCATCACCATCAACCTCATCCAATCCAACACCATCACCTTCAACCATATGCCCTTGAATACCCTACATTTGAATTCCCTGCCTATCAACCACATTGGTAGACCTAACATTAGCACTGGAAACAACATGATCATTATGTTGCTTCCCATTACCCACAAGTTGTACAACCACATGAGCCACACCTTTTTCCTAAATAGCTAAGTTACTTAACTTAGTTGCATGCTCATCCAGTAAAAGAGGCCTAAGCCTGTCCATGAATCCTATCCCATCTAGGTTTCAGTATAGCTTGAAATCACCCTCAACTCCAACCTCCTTCACAATGTCCCGGGCTTCAAAA
Organism: Spatholobus suberectus; assembly: GCA_004329165.1. Taxonomy (NCBI): domain Eukaryota; kingdom Viridiplantae; phylum Streptophyta; class Magnoliopsida; order Fabales; family Fabaceae; genus Spatholobus; species Spatholobus suberectus. The sequence continues at coordinate 60,306,672 of CM014733.1, read as the reverse complement.
AAAGACCATTTATTTGTATCAATGTTAGGGACTTCAACAATTGTTCCCCTGTGGTTAAATGCATTATGGGCCTTAGTAAAAAGGCCCTTACAATGAATGACCAACTTAAAACTTATCCCTTGCGCTATTATATACATAAAACAACAATTAATCAACCTAATAAAACACATAAATTTATATATTAATCACAAATTACCATCAACCACACACCCACATGCATGTTACTTTAACCCTATTACAAAATAGAATCAAACCCACAACCTATAAACCCTAATAAAATACTCTACACGTTAGAGACAGTACTTAATTTGGTCCCCACAGACTTTATATTTAGCTAACAAACAAACAATGTTCAAAGAACAATTAAAGCTTACCTTTTGAAGCTCCACTCGCAAACCTCCTAACGCACTAGTCTTTGTCATGCAACTACAGTCCTTGCATTGGTCTTCAACAAAAACGAAGACAATTGCTCCTCCCAAAATGACGTGCACCCAAACCCCTATCTAAGAGCGTGAACCCTTATTGCTAGTAATGAGAGTGTCGTCAAAGTAAATGGGCCTTCAGGTATAGGTCTATGTAATAGGTTTTTTTAATTTAAAAAAATATATTTTATTTACATGTTAATAGGTTTGCAACACACCACTTTACATGTGCATAAAAAGCCAACGTGGCATGTGCTAATTTGGCTAAAGGAGTGCCACGCAAGCGCTTAATAGAGGTCATGTAACAACAGGGACCACTAACATGGATTGAAAATAATTAGGGGTAATAAACTGAAAAAAAAAAGTGGAGAGGGACTAAAACCAAAAACTTATTTAAGCCAAACAAATATTTTGTATGGAATTTTAAAGTCAATAACAAAAGAATTTAAAACTCCATATCAATGATAAAATGTTCAAAAACACTAAAAATTGTTTTAAAAAAAGAAAAATATTAATGGGAGATATATTCATACTTATTTATCATCATTAAAAAATTATTTACTTTAAAATAAAATAAAAAGTGCGTGTATATATATTTATTTTTCAAGGAAGAAAAGTGTATAATTTAAAATAAAAAATAATATAATTTAAATATCTTTTGATAGAGGTGAGTTCAATAACACAAAAATTATTTACTATTTACTTTTTAAATAATTAAAAATAATTGTTAGAGTGTATTAAATACTTTCTTAACAAATTTTTTAGGATACTCATTTATAAGAACTTTAATTTAATATTTATATTAAATTATTATTAATCACCCTTTTATAGACATTAATAAAAAAAAATTAATAATTAAATACTTCTAATTATTTTTAAAAATTAATATTAAATAAATTTTATGTTTATGATATAATAAATATTTGTTATCAAATAGTTTTTACTTTTTAGTTTAATAAGTAGTCTCGAGTTTGAATCCTAAGTTATTGATTGTTCAAATCTATAGTTATAACATTCTATATAAAATTATTGAGTGTGTGTATATTAAACTTCAATGATCCAACCGTTAAATTAAAATATTTTATTGAGTAGATTAAGTCTGCAAATTTTTATAGAGTTTGAAAACTATTTAATACTTCATTAAATAAATTTAAATTAACGTAAAATATATTTTTCTAAATTATAAGTAAATATCGGCTATAAGATTAGCTAGCTACAAATGTACAATTTATCTAAAATTTGGTGTGCATAATCGTTGAGATAATACCAAAATATTGAATGGTTGGATCGTTGAAATTTAATATATATTAAGAGTTATTGAGTAGAGTAACTCTATTAAAAGTTTAAGTGAGTCCACTTAATAACTCTTGGTATATATTAAATTTTAGCTATCCAACCATTAAATGAAAAGATTTTAATGAATAGATCAAGTCTACAAATTTTTATAAAGTTTGAAAATTATTTGATACTTTATTAAATAAGTTCCAATTAACATATAATATATTTTTCTAAATTATAAGTAAATGTCGATTACAAAATTAACTAGTTACAAATGTCCAATTTATGTAAAATTTGGTATGCATAATCATTGACATAATATTTAAATATTCAACGGTTGGATTGTTAAAATTTAATATATATCAAGAGTTATTAAGTGGAGTAATTCTTGATAGAATTACTCTTAGAGTAATTGATTCCTACCCATATATATATATATATATATATATATATATATATATATATATATATATATATATATATATATATATATTAATTTTGGCTAAAATATAATTTTGGTCCCTTATTTACATTTTAGGTTTTTGTTAGATCAAATTGGTCCTTCGTCAGTTTTTGGCACTAACGGTGTCAATTTTGTTTGACGTGACACCTCTTACAGTTTGCCACATGTTACTAAATTGATAAAATTAATGTAATAAACTAACAGAAAGACTAATTTGGTGCAATGGAGAAACTTTAAGGGACGAAAGTAAAACTTTTTAAACATAAGAGACCAAATTAAAACTTAAAATATAGATAAGGAACCAAAATTCTATTTTAGCCATTAATTTTCTAATTTTTTTGATGGGTCAATCTACCAACTCACCCTTAAAAAGAATGGATTGCATTTTTGAGCCCATATATCGAAAATAGTATTTTATTTATTTGTTTTTCTTATTATATGATATCATTTAGGTTTAATTACCTTTTTGGTCCCTATAATTACGCGAACTTTATCTTTTGGTCCCTATAATTGAAAAAATTCCTTTTGGTCCCTATACATGTATTTTCGATACCGGTTTGGTTCCCTACTATTTTAAACTGTTACAAATTGAATAAAAAATGCTAAAAAATGTCAATTTGTGGCTGTTTTTCACCGCCAATTTTCATTTTGTGACGGTTTTCTTTCACGAAATTAAGACACACTTAACGGTAAGGACCAAACCGGTATCGTAAGTGTATGTATAGAGACTAAAAAGAATTATTTTCAATTATAGAGACTAAAAGGTAAAATTTGCGTAACGGATCAAAAATCTTTATTTCATCTTTTATTTGTCTCTTCTTTCCTTATACATAATAGGAGAATGAAATTATGAATACCATTTTTCCGAGTCAGGCAAGTTGCCTCGTGGAACGCCAACGAGAGTGGTCATTTTTGCACACACAGCACCCCACTTTTAATTACCTCAGCAGTGACCATCAAAGGCAAAACATCTGACAAACATGACAGTTTAAAGCTACCACAGCAGCAGACTTATCTGTTGTGTTCTGCTCCTCACTCCAACCTTGCTTGCCACTGAGAACAACATCAGCATTAGACGATAGACAAACATGCATTCCTTAACATGCAGACCACTTTCTTCTTCTCATCACACCACTCTAAAGCCAAACCTCAACCCTTAGCTGGGTGCACCTGCAACTGCGAGGCCATATTTCCTACCCTTGAAAAGAAGAACCTGCTTTACTACCAGAGCCATACTCTCATCTCATCCACCAGAGAATCTGTCTTGAAGCATTTTAACGAACGAAAATCTCTCAAGGTAAGTAATTAAAGCAAAACTCATTTCCTGCTTTCTCTTCCGTCTTCTCGTTTTGTCGGTTTTCTTCACCCAAATGTAGTTTTTTCTCTCCATGTCTATAGTGTCTTCGGTTGGTTTATTTGATGTTCATTAAGACTAATCTTTGCGCCCAGCAATTCAGCATGCATGGATGATGATGATAAAATTTTCAGGGATCACATGAAAAATTAGAATTTCGAAAGAGAAAAAGACGAGAGATTAACATTGATCAAGGAGTTGCAATGAAATACACAATTTTATTGCATGTTCTACAAGTCATGGGAATAAGGGAGTTTGGTCAAAGATGGGGTGTTTTTTGATGAGGGTTTAAAGAATATTGCTTCTTTTCTTTTTCTTTTTATTTTGTTGAATTCGTTTATTAAAATCTTATGGCGTGTCTAAGTTTTCGGTATATTTATTTTATGCATCTTAACAAACATTTGGCTTCTTTTGAAGATTATCTCAGGCCTGAAGAATTCAATAAAGACAATGTTGCCTTCGTTATCACTGCTGCAGACAAGGTTTTTTAACTTCTCTCTTGTTACGTTTTCTCTGTTTCTTCGACTCTGTAGGTTATGCAGTATTCATCCATCGAAAAATAAGATCTAGAATCCATGCATTGGTTTTGTATCTGATAGATAAAATATGGATAACCCAAAAACTATGCATATGAATTATTATCCTCGTTGGCTGACTCTTAGAAATTTAGAATTATTTTGTGTTTGGAGTTAGGACGACTTTTGCCTCTACATAAATTTTTAATAAAAAATCTTTGACCATCTTGTAGATAGTAACTTCTTATGCTTTCCTCTATAAAATATTTCACATTACTATATAAACTAACATACTAATGTCAATGAGTATGTTTTGTAATCCTTTGTGCTAATAGGGTGGAGCAACTCACGTGGATATAGCGTGTGACCCCGATTTGGTAAAGCTAGCCATCAGCTTAACTTCTTGTCCGGTAAATTCATACTTTTCTTATTGATGTCTTAGCCACTCTGATTATATGGTTTGTGGACATGGGCAAAGGGTAACTGGAAATTACCTTTGCATAAAATTTATTATAATCATGGGATGTCTTAATCATTGACAGAGTTGCTTTTGAACATGTATATTAATTATACTTTGTATGTATATTTAATTGTTAAAGAATCAATGCCAAACTAGCTAGATATTTATGATAATAGTTTTGGGTAATTCTTTTGGAAATTCCCACAGATTGTAGGTCTCTTTGTTCTCACCTCCGACATTTATCAAAGCAATTGAAGCAAGTAACAAAGACACAAAGTTGAATTTTCATTTGAGGGAGACAATAATACACTAACTCCTAAAAAATAATATCCAAAGTGAAGGCTCTTCCTATTCAGCCATCATCTTGTGCAATATGCATGTCTAAGGTTGGTTAATTCCAAATATATGATTACAAAAAGGAATCCAAATAAGATCTTACAGTTTGTATAGATGATCTTTTCAATGTGCTATACAACCATATTCCTCATCTTGACTGCCCTTCTACCCAAAGGTAAAAAGGAGGAAAATAGTGCAATGGTTTTGTTTCATAGTGTTTTCACGTTGTTATGTGTTAAAATAATAAGTGAGTACTTAGGTTTACTAAACTTCAAAAGAGAAATTCTAGAATAGACTTTGTCTAACAAGCTGTTTGTAGACTAAACCAATCGACGAATGACACAATCATTTTATATCATATAAATACATAAATCTTTGTGCCACACAGTTTTTTTGCATTTAAATTGAGGATGTGTCAATTTTAAATTGATTAAGTTATACATAAATTGTATAGAGCTTGTCTTTCAAGGCATTTATCTACTATGTTTTCTCATCATCAACCCGTTTAGTTAGACATTTCATTTCAAGAAATGGGCAATTTAGGTACATTAAATTTGGGATCTCATCCTCATTCTTCTAGCAGAGAAAATCAAATATTTTCTAAGGCACTGCTGAGTATACATGTATATTAGCATGTTAGCCACAATGTGGGGAGAAATTAAAGATGCAGAACTGAAGATTATTAGCTTGTGGAACAATGTGTCTTAACTCCTTTCTGGAAGATGCAAGTGTAGTCAGGAGATTAATTTGATGTTTTTATCCTTTCCTCCTTCAACCAGATCCTTCTTGCAGGTTTGTGTTTCTTCTGTAGATCCTGCAACATTTCCAGCTGCAGTTGAAGCAGAAGCACAATGGTTTGACCTTCTTGCCTATTTCCATTTTTAATACTTTTTCCAAGATGATACTAGTCCAAATCTATTAAGCATAAACATATTAGATATAAAAATGGACCTTGTGAGATTTTTACTTAACATGATTAATGGCATTGAGAGGTTGAGATTGGAAACTATGATTCATTCTACGAGCAGGGAATGATTTTCACTCCAGAGAAGGTCAAGTGTGCATTTCATTATTAAATCTCAAATTTGTGATGTGTGTCAACCCCACATATTAGAGGAAAATATGGATTATGTTTGATTGCTTCATTATGAACAAGGTGATTATGAAAGCCACTAAAACTTAAGGAACAATAATACATATAATTTATGTATGTATGACCTTGTTTGGATAAACTTCTTTATAAGCATTTACAAGAGAAGAAAATAAGAAGGTAATATGCATTGAACTTCTCCATAGGTTAAGATCAACTTATGTACCTTGGCTTATGGAGATGTTAAATGAAGGTTTATAGTGGGAGAAGGTAGAGAAGCAATGAAGGTGTCGTGAGGGTCAGATGCTAATACTATTGCAATATATATATTTTAAATAGGATTTTGTTATCTATATAATAAAGATATAATATTATATTTATTGATGAATAATGAATAGAGATATAGTATCTAAAGGTAATCAGCAGACAACTGTAAGAGACTAGAACAAGGCATTTATAAAGATATAGTATCTATGCAACTTATTCTTTTCTTTTTATGCAAGTTAATAAAATATTTTTTATGTGTAGTCACAATATTCGGCCTTTTTCTGCTCTGCTTTCGCTCTCTTAGAAATAGTTCCACCTGAATTTCTCTTGCTAACTCTAAAGTAGAGTTAATTAGCATTTCGTTACTAATTTTAATGTCAGACATAGATAGAAGGTTGCACTTGATTTTATTTTATTTTTTAATGATCTATCCTTGCAGATTCTAGGTCTAACAAAGGAGGCGAGGAGGATACTTCCATCTGTGGTCTTGCTTGTCACTGTTCCTCACACACTAAGCCTCCCAGATCAGGTTACAAACAGATTTTGACTATCAGAGTGCACAATTATGCCAATACTATCAATATTTACTTGTGCATATAAATAAATATAAATAATTTCTAAAACCTTAACAGGTCAAGCTTGTAGCGTATGGGTTTGATTGAGAAGGTAACCAGAAAATTATGTTTGATTTACTTATGTCTTTTCCTTATTGCCTACATCTTCATTGCTCTGGAGATTTGAAAATCTAAATCTCAGCTGAAGAATGTTAGTAGCGATAAAAATGGCTTAAACATTGTCCAGGACATTAGCTAGATGATTGAGTGCCTCAATGACATTCCACAACATAATCAACATGTTAGTCTGAAAAAATATTTAATCTGCTGCATTTGCTCTTGTATGTGACAGAACTCCAAAACTTGATATGCTATTGGCTCTTTTTTTTCAATGTGCTTGACTTTATTTACACCTCTGGCATTCCAAATGGCTCATTAATTCTTTTTCCTCCAAACTTCATACCGAAGCTACATTTTCAACTCTGAAAGCAATTAAAAATTCATGTGTGTTTACATTGATACTGATTGTTGCATTGGTAAATGATAGTTGATTATGACAAATCTTTCCTTACATTATCAAATTTCTAATCACTGGTGATTGTAGGCAACACCAGCTTTAGCAGCAGCATATTCTATATCACAAGCTGTTAAGATCCCTGTCATGTGCTCATTGGGGCTAAGCGCTGTCACAGCACCTATGGCTGTAACAGCTGGTGCTGCTGGTGTGGTGTGGATTTATATTGAATTTCTTCCCGATCTAATTTTTGTGGCAATCATGATAAACCATACTATACCCATGTAATATTCTACCTTTCTGGTGACAAGTTATTGATCAGTGTTTTCTAATCAAAGGGTGTGGGCTCCGCAGTTAATAGACTTAATGATGTGGTTGCTATGATTGCTGAGGTCAGAAGCATTGCTAATTCATTGCAGACATCATTTCAGACATGCACTACACATGAAGTGGAAACTCAAAGACAGTAGTTCAATACATGGGCTTTAAGTTACAAGAAACAGCTGAAGGAAGTGTAGGTAGTGAATAAAACATGCAAAGAAAATTTGCATCCTTCCTTAGTATCATGAACTGATAGGTTCCATATTTCTTTGTCCTTTATATTTCGGACTTGTTCTGTAATTCAAATTTTTGTGTTCCTGTGTGAATGTTGATCCCGCTGTGTCAAAGAATTAAAAGAAATAGTGACCTATTTGGAAATTTTCTTCTTCAATGAGTGGAGTTGGTCAGTTGAATGGAATTATGTATTGTTCGTTGTTCTTTCGCTAAAGGCGTGTGCCTAGAAGGTTTTGCTTAGTATAAAAAAGTGTCATATTAACAGATAAAAAATGTCAGTTGTTAGGCTTGTTATTGTTAGTAGTTTGTGTATAACAAGGATTGATTTCATAGTATAGTGATTATCGATTTACGCTAATAATAACACAGATAGTATACATCAATTTCTTATATTTACGGGTTGGGTATGCGTTGGTATAAGAAACTGATGTATACCACACATTAGTTTTCATTGCACAAAGACAATTTTAATGTGTAAACCGAAACAACTAATATTTTTTTCCTCTATTAAAATGTCACATTTTTTGTAGTAACATAAAGATGACATTTTGATGGGGGAAACAAACCCTTCTTCATCATGCACAATGAGAATCAAAAGATATGGATCACACATAACATCACAAAATAGAAATAGCAAAAGGACACAAATTTAACGTGGTTTAATATCTGTTTACGTATAAAACATCTCAATAATATTTATTATCTCAATAATAATTACAAGTTTTTTAGACAAACTTAAAAAGCCCTCATTTCACATGGCTCTCTCTTCAAGCTAGATGGTTCTTTTTATCTCAAAAATTTCTATTTATAAACCTAGCATCCTAATCTTAAAAGAGAAAACAAATCCTAAAAATAAAATATCTTTAAATCTAAATAATGTTCTTAAAATTTGAAATTAAAATTAAAATTATCCTCCCGAAACATTTTTACTGGTTATACCCGGTATACATTGCTATTCATCATCAAACCATACGAAAATTAGACGTCAAAGTTTGCAAAGCATTCAGTGATGCCACGGCAGGTATTTTTGTTTGCTACTTTTAAAGTAAATGAATATCGTAATTTACCGTTGAGAGCATCAGGCATTCATGTTAAAAACTTAGGCCACTCTAGCGTGCACGTAAATTGGTATTTTTACATCAAATGTGAAAAAGAAGTTATATATATAACTTTTGTTTGAAACCATGGTGCGAATGTGACAAACTACGTCTATCAGAAGTAACTAGAAGTAGTTTTCGAATATTTTGATCATTGAACGTGGAGAGAGGGCAGCCATCTGTGTTCTAAAATTCGTTCCAAACATGCGGTGTAGTAGTTTCTGATACAGCTTCTAGCACTCGACTCCAACATTCAAACACTACAAAGCTATTGTATAATAAAAACAAGAATCTAATATTTTTGAGGTGTTTCTAATATATATATATATATATATATATATTATTTTCTAAATTGTACTTTAACTAATAATTAATTATATTCTTATTCTGTTTACTACAATATAATTAGTTACAAATACTTTATTTTGAATTATACATTAAACTTTTGTTTATAGTTTAAAATGAGTTTTCTTATCATCTGTTTCAAATTATTGATAATTATTTTGCGTAGAAGTAGTGTCTTCAATGAACTAAGCGCTCGAGTTATGTTTTCTTTCTACTTAGAAAGTAAGCATTTTACTTGGCATTCAATGTCTCAACATATATGCCCAAATCTGCAAATTTAAACATCTAAATTTAAATACAACTAATGTACTTTACATATGACACACAGAAATGGTAATTATCAACAAGGACAAAGAAGAGCTGACTATAACTTAATATACAACTGTTAGTCCAAGTAGTTTCAATTAATGCAGATCCAACCTTACGTAGTTAAAAAAAATAACGTGGCTTTACTCATCAAACTCTGATTCCTCATCAGTTTCGTCAAACTTGCCGCTTTCCTGCCAAGAAGCAGAAAATAAATTGTATATTTCGTAACTGGGCAAACATGAGTCACTCACTAGTAACTATCCATGGAAATGCTAGATTGCTTACCATTTTCTTGTTAAATTCTGCCATTGCCCTATCAAATTCAGCACGTTTATCTGTTGCTATATCGTAGTATTGAACCTTCTCCTGTCAGATACAAAGTGTTGTTAACATAGAACTCCGCCGAAGTGATTTTTCTTTTTGCTAAGACCTAAACGAATTAAAACTATATGCAAACTTGATACTCCATTTTGCCAAGTAATCAAACAGGAAACAAACTTCAAAAACTAGTCCTATATTGATTTAGAATGAAGTCAATGAACAGCAGCAAACGAGCATGGCCACTGATAAGAACCTTAGGAGAACCATGCTACAAAATCTGGCCGCTGTAGTTGGAGAGTTTAAGGCCTTGTAAACCTCACACTAGAGTCCCATACTTTCAATGTGGGACTCAAGTCTTTACCTCGTAATTGCATCCTAACAGCCACCTACATAATTAATAATGGACTGGTGTGTGTGTACTTTTCTTTCTTTATTCTTGCAAAAAAAAGGGGGATCCACTAGCATGTTTTACGCAGTAACTGTCACATATCTTTTGTAAATATGGTTCACATTTTGAATATAAAATCATTTGCAAAACCAAATTTACTACATTATAGAAAGATATCTCGTTAGAATTCCTTAAAAGGTCTAGCTGTACAGGCTATTTGACCAAGTCCTGAAAGACAACCTAGTGACCAAAAAGATTTCAAATGATCTAGAATAAAAGAGGCTGTGTCTCTCAAGTTCAAGCTCTTCGTATATACCATTCAAAGTTCTACCCAAACCACAAAATAAAGAATAAAAGAAGGAAAATAATACACAAAAAATTGAGTGTCACTTTTTCATACACACTGACTATTATATAACTGAACAATTAATACGAGCAGAAGTTTCTTCTCAACAGTTATGTTAACTCTGCATGCCTCAATTGTGAGTCTGACTCCCCAGCATGTGGCAGCTTAGAAAACGGGTTCAAAACCCCTTTCCTTTTCTATTTTAGAATCTTAGATTTTCATGAATTACAGGATGATGGGAACCAGATTGAATAGGAACACAATATTATTGATTGGAAAAACAAGAACTATTACAGAAGATGACCCCTATAATCCCAAAGCTAAGGCTCCTCAGAGAAGAGATTACTCTCTCTGCTCAACCTCTCAAGGTTCTAACAGAAAAGATACCAATGAATTTTCTCCCTTGCCTAGCCCTCTCCCTATATTTATGTTCCTCCTCTAACTAACTGGCCACATTAGCAATATTAACTAATTCTGTGTTCAGCCCAGTTGTTGGGCTTAGGCCCAAAGCCAGTATCCTAAAACCTTCCATTTTAGATTTTCATGAATTACAGGATGATCACAAAGACATGCAAACTGTGCACAGTCAGGTCTGACTAAGAACTAATTCAAATTTTTGTGCAGTTAATACAGAGCTGTATTACAAGCCTACAAAGATACCATTTCCAATGCCACCAACACCAATACAGCACCAAAATCAAAAGAATGCACTCATCAATCAAGAAACTAAAGATGATTTCATACGTTTTTTGGTTATCAGTTCTGAGTAGACCATTTTTCTAAAACTGAAGTGCAGAGACCAATTTCATGTACACAGTAAGATAATTTAAGACTATAGTCTGTACCATAGTATCTTAATTTAGTTGTGCATTAAATCTGAGTTCAGCCCAGAATTCCATTCAGAGGACACAGTTCTGCTACTTTTGCATTACAGGTATATGCTAAAAGGAAGAAAATGGTAAGTAAACGGATAAACACACCTGGATGAGGAGCATAGAATAGGGAGTAAAGGGAATATTTATGTTGTTAAGTCTTCTGCATAACTGAATGCTGAGCTGGCAAGGAATGCTGAGAGGTGGGAATTCAACTGGGGACAAATGTGAATATATGAGGGAAATATAGGTAGTGCAGGGAAGGCATGAATTGGGTGGAAAAGGAAATGGGATTGGACTAGAGGTTAAGTGCATTAGTGCATCTACAGGACTCTAGACTTATCCTTTATTCTCTGCATTTTTCTGTTCTTCTAAGGAGCTAGTTTCTGTTTGTTTTTATCAGTAAATATATTGGTTCCTATAAGTATATCAACCTAGAAATGTAAAAGTAATCACAATCAATTCCAACTGCTACAAATATAACAAAAATGGTTTTCTTCCTCACATGCTTAGTTTACTCAGTTTTCGGCCAACAGACATTGCAATCACAATAATGCGCAAGTCAATAGAAAAGGAGAGGCTACAGACAAAAAACTAACCTCATAAGTCATTGTTTTCCACTTCTCTCCACATGCCTTGCCAATCTGAATGAACAAAGGGCAGAGTAAAGCAAAAAGAATAACATTAATTTGCAGAAATGATAATAATAGAGCTGCTACTTTCACAAAAAAGAAAAGTATAAAAACTTTTCACAAACTCTTAAAATAACAGGAAACTTTTAAAAATTGATGCTCAACTTTTATGTTATATTGACTTTTAAGAAATTGAAAATTTGTAAAGGATCAATTGTGCAAAAATCTTGCTTCTTGAGCAATTAAAAATATAAACTAAATTAGAAGCAATATTAACAGAATGGATTCAACACATACATCACGCATTGACTTTACATCTGGATTCTGCTCTTGAAATTCTTTACGAAAATCCTCCCTTAAGAATGAAAACGAACTTCCAGTAAACACAATAATATTGAAGATAAGACTTTCCATATAAGAAGCAGTTGGCTGTTAAATATGGCTACTATGCAAGGTTCAGTGCTACATATAAAGCAAATAGCGGTATATTGAAGTTGAATATAGAACAATAAAACAAGCAAGAAGCAAGGAAAGGAAACTATCACAAGAAAATCATGTTTAAATGTCACAATAATCATGTTTAAAGATGAATAGTCATTTTTACTCTTGATTCTTGAACATGAAGCAGTGATGCATTCAAAAATGACTTGTATATATGCTAACTTCAACAAGTAATGACCTCCTCAGCATTATTCCACTAAAGCTAAATATATTCTACTTTCAAATCATGCCTACATTGAAAAGTGAAAATGCATGAAATAGAATGAATCCCATCAACTTTAGTGATGACATTACCTCCAAAAGTGAAAATACAAGGGTCAGCCAGATGGCAAAAAGAAAGTAAGCATGTAACATCAATCATACATTGTCCATTCTATCAATGAACCACTAATATTTTGCTACTTTTTACGAGAGCTTAATATTTCAGAAACTCAAAATATACAAAGAAAGCTACGGAAATGCCAGATATCTATAAAACACATACATGAAACTAAAATGGAGCTAAATTCTTATAAAATTAATATTTTCCACAAACAATTCTAACAAATGGGAAACACAAAGAATAGCTAACACTTCATTATAACTTTACAAGTAACCAACACAGATAAAGAGAAAAAGGGAAACAAAAGTAGCTGTACAAGAAGTAGAAGAAAGCTGTGGGAGGTTTCTTCGGTTTCTTAGCATCAAACTTTTGTTTGTTCTTCCTTTGCTTTGCTTTGGGTTTCTTTCTTGACCTAGTCTGCCGCACTGATCTCTCGATTCCCTCGTTTGATTTAATCCTCAACACTAGTTTGCTGAAAAATCCATTGTAACATAGTATTTAGTAATGGAAACTATTTTAGAACATATTTGAATGTAATCATAAATTCCCCCACTCCAAACCTCCTCCAAAAATACAACACCTGAAGCCAGAGGAGTAAACCTAGACCAATTAGAACTTCACAATGCCATCATTGTGTTCAGTTTGTGGTCTAAAATCTGAAGCCATTACACAAAAATCAACAACAGAATCCCACCCAACTTTTTATCATCTATTTACCCTTTATTTCCTCAACTTTTGAACAATTAAACGTTGAATTCCAGTCTTAAAAGGGATGCAAAACTCTATTCAAAGAAATAAAGAGCAATCTCAAACGACCACCTTCAGTTTCCCAGCATTTGAAACAATACAAAAACTTGCAAAATGCAACACAGAAAAAATGAACACAGAATCCCACCCAATATTTATAATCTATTGTCTCTTTCTTCACAGAAATTTCCCCCTTAACAACTACATGTTGAATAGCAAAGGGAGCAAAATTTTTCCAAAGTATAGTAACAAAAAAAATTCGAGTGACTACACTTACATGACAAACACTTTGGCCCAAATGAGAGAGATCACACAGACATAGCAAAATTAAAAAAGAAAATTACAAAAGTCAAAACTTCATTCTGTTATTTGACCATGCCTTCTTCTGGGTTCCATTAGTGAATGGAACTGTGAAACAGTAAGAAGAACAGAGGAAGGAATGGAGATTGAAAAAGAGAAAGTGAAGAGAAATAGGTACCCGGAAGAGGCAGAGGCCGAAGAAGCAGAGGGAGACCCTTTTGCCTTTTTCGCCATTTGTGTTTGGAGACAAGACAGGGTCCTGCAGTTTCACCCAAACGATGGCGTTTGTATCGGGTCGTACTTGGAGGAGTAATGTTGCTTTTATAAATACCTTTTCAGAAAAATAAAACTAAAATCAAAGGTGATTACCCTAAACTCTAAACTAACACTTGATTAAATTTTTTTAGGTGAAATTAATTATAAGTTCTTAAATTATTTGGAAATTTTTAAATAAATTTCTATGTTTTAGAAGTTTGTAATTAAGTCTTTAAACTTACAAATTATTTTTAATAAGGTTCTGTCACATTTTTATTAAGGTTTCGTTAAATACTTAATTAAATACTTAAATGAGCTTAATGAGACTCTAACATAAATGTGTTTAGGGACTCGATTAAAAAGATTTAAAAATTTAGAAATCTAATTAAAAACTTTCAAAATAGAAGGACTTATTTAAAATTCTCCAAATAATTTAAGGACTTATATATTAATATAACCTTTTTTTAATATTTGTTTAAGTACCTTTTTAGTGTTTATAGATGCTAATTTTTAAGTACGTACTTACATGGAAAAAGTTTGTAGTTTGGTCCTTAAATAATAAGTTGTTTTCAAAATCATATGTGCCATTAGTGAAAGTTATATTACTGTAAAAATCATTGGCTGACCAAACAATGTTGATAAGTCCTCTGAGAATATTTACCGGAAGCACAATTTTAGCACAATCCGTAATTTTACCACTCGACTCATTTAATCTCTTGTAAATTTTGAGATATAGGCACCATCATTCCGCATGAAGATGTTTTGAGCTTTATTATAAAATCATCAAGCACCATATCCTCCGAACTCTAGCTCTACCATAATCACTAGGGCAATGCATAATTGATTCTCTATATTAGGACAACAGAGGCAAATAGCATCCTAAGTGACATGGCGTCTTCATCTCATCAAGTTTGTTGGTATGGCATCCCACATCAACAACCCAAGAGAAAAAATAAAATGTTTTCAGTTAATTCCAACTTCGAAGCGAAACTCATTTGATGAGTGTCAAGGTTATTCTATTTACTTGCAACGGCCAATTGTATGCTGACCTGCTCGTGTGGGGTTTTTATTTTATTTTTTATTTTTATGCTTCATCAACAAAGGTATTGCATATGTTGAGTTTTATCTCATCATCCAGACAGTTGCTAGTTTCTCCCACTGCCATGTGTTATTTTGAAACTCATGACACATTATGTATTTCTTGGTCATTACATGTACCCACAATTTATGTGGAGAGGAATGAAATGAAGTCCCACACCAGTTTTCCTAACACAATATGTGGCCTTTTGACTCCAAGTCCTCCTAGACGTTATGGGAGAGCCACGATGTACCATTTAACAAGACCCCACAAAGCATTATTTGTTACATTTGATCTCCAAACGAATTGTCGGATGGAACTATCTATAGTGATGCAAACACTTATAACCCAAAATAGAGCTTAGGATTGAAGTGACCAAAGTCAAATTCCCGCTTAGTTAAGAGGCTTACTCTTCTAAGAAGCTAATCTCAAATTCAACTTACCAAAAATGGCTAAAGTCTCTTCTAGAAATCTTCCCCTGAATAAGAGGAAAGCCAAAGTACTTTGCCAAATTACGAGTGCTTTGAATGGAAGAAATTCCATTAAATTTTTAGCAATTGGTGCTGGACAGATTCCTTAAAGCCATAAATCTAGATTTTTCTACATTGACTTTAGCCCTGATACGATGTTGCACAAAAACATCCAAAACCTGTTAATTTTGATGTCTTGGCCTTGACAAATGGAATGTAATCATCGACAAAGAGCAAATATGAAGTAGTAGGGCCATTCGAGAAACTTTTTTTCGTAGGCAACCAAGCCATTGCTTTAACCTTCTCGTCAATTAACATGACCAACTTTTGCATGAAAAGGACAAAAATATACGGGGATATAGGATCTCCTTATTAAGTCCTCTTGTGGGAGCAAAGCTAGGAAGGGAAATCCATTCCATGCTGGAGACAAAGTTGAGGAAAAGACAATTCATAATTCATGATAAAAGCTATAATTAAAAAAGGGAAGCCAAATTCCATGAGAGTTACTTAAGGAAGTCATAATTCACTGTGTCATAGCCTTTTCCAAGTCAGTCGTGAAGAGAAGATCTCCTTATTTGCCCTTCTTTTGGTGCATGTAATCAACAACTTATTGAACAATGATTACACTATCAGAAGTCCACTTCTCCAAGACAAAGTAGCTCTGAAAAAGACCTACAATATCATTAAGAAAACTCCTTAATCTCTAAACAACCACCTTAAAGATATGCCTCTCATAGTGTGATCACCATAATTAGCTTTCTCTGGATTTTTAGAACCACATCATCTCCTCCCAAGCCAAATCATTCTTATATTAATGACATGGAATGACTAAAGACGAACTAGAAACTAAAAAAATAGAACGAAGTTATTTTTTTCTTTGTTAACTAGTTTTAAAAATTAATAAAGGATGGACCATAATTTGATATTGTTATCTGAGTGTTCCGATAAGTTGACTTTCTTTAGTTTTCTAATGAGTGCTCATAGAAAAATGTTACAAAACAATGAATGCATCTAATTAAATGTTTCTAATTACTTAAAAGGTAAATGTTGAATGGCTTTTTGTGTTTGGGTTAAATATGTTTTTGGTTTTTCAAAAATATGCAAAATTAGTTTTAGTTTTCAAATTTTTTTTCCTTGAATAAAGTTTCTCAAATATTAAAAATATTCTAATTAAATTCCTGTGTTAAATTCTGTTTAACTTTTCTGTTAAATGATGGCCACATCAACATCACAATTACCATTAATTTGCTGATGTGACCGTCCATGTCAACTGTTATGTTTAGGTCAGATTCGTAACATATTTTTTGAATAAAATTATTACTTGTTTAATCCTAAACCACAGATTTTTTTAACCCTAAAGCAAAAGTAATTACATAATTTTTTATTAAAAAATATTACTGGGTACTTCAGGTAATAAAATACTTTACTTAAAAGCTGATATGACCATCATTTAACGAAAAAATTAAATAGAGTTTAACATAAAGATCTAATTAGGGTATTTTTAATATTTAAGAGACTTTATTCAAGGAAAAAAAATTCTGAGGACTAAAACCAATTTTATCATATTTTTAGAGGACCAAAAACATATTTATCTCTTTTGTGTTTTTAATATAATACATATTTTTTGACAAAAAAACGTTGTATTATTTGTTTTCTTAACATAATGTCCATAGGCACACATTAGAAAAATTATGTGTAAACTAGGCAAATTTATGCAACAATTGAAAATTAGTAACACTATTTGGTACGATAATTTTTTTTTGGGAAAGAAGTACTACGAATGAGTTTTTAGCCATTCAGAAGGAGAGATAGGTGTATGAGTGGCGAGAAAATAAGTACTTTGAAAAGATGAAAGAGAAATTTATTTCCCACAATTTAGCATTTTCATTGAAGTTTTTTCAAGAGCTCATTGTAATAACAAGGGTGATATCCTAGTTTTTTATCTCACACGCCCCTGTAGTAAACTACAAAAGAATGTAGTTACTAACAGAATTACTAGATGATGCATCACTTGATTGGGAAGTTAGGTGGTTAGAATGGTAGTTAATTAGGTTAGCTAGGTGATTGTTTGGAATGCACACATTGAAGCATACTCGTTCTATAAACAAGGACATTTCATCTCAACATATTGAAATAATGGAATTACAGCATTCTCTGCTCATTGGCACTATGACACTCTCTCTCCCAGTTTCACCTTCTTTCTCCTTCTCCAATGGAGAAACTTCGATTCCTAAGAGTTACGAGCTCGGCATAGTTGATAATTCCTGGCTCAATTTTGAGCTGAGTATGAAAAAATGTTTCATAGTATATTAGATGAAACAAAACTCATTTTAGTAATTTCTGAACTCGGAAGAGGGTCATCTCTGATAGTTAGTTAAAAGGTAACCTTAATACCCGTTAAAAATATAATAAACCAATATATTTATACCATACAAATACCCATCCACAAGAAAAAAGAGCCTTTCTTTCAGAAGTGACATTATTTACAATATACCCATGCTTATCATTGACAGAGATTTGTAAGGAGTAGAGAAGTGAAACGACTTCCTTTTTTTCTTTTTTTCTTTTTTTGTGATTAAGCAGGGCGTGGAAAGAACAACTAACAACAGTGTAACAGTTGTGAAAGTTTGAGACTGCCATTAACACCATATATAAATAAGAATCCGTCGCATATCTAGAGGAGGTATATCTGACTAAATCTTAAATGCTTAAGGTAAAGTCTTATTTTAAATTTATCTTGAGTCAAACATTCAGAATTCGATAGAATGGAAATTAAAGGCAACGTTTAATGGATGTGCACTGAATGGTAGAAAGATAAGTGAGAACTGATTGCATTTTTTTTCTTACTAAATCACATGACCATCTTTTACAATTTTGAGTTATTATTATTATTATTTACTACAGAATATAAGAATTCCATGGCATAGAACAATATATATATACCTTCAACTGTTCAACATGTGTTAGAAATTAAATCCGGTGCATCTCCATTCTCTCTGCTTCTTGTTGTCTCCAAAGGTGCAAGATTTTACGCTGCTTTAACGAGTCTTTTCCTTTGGAATACCCACAATATATGCTACTGTGTTATTTCCTCAGTTCATCCAATCCATTTCTACCATACATAATTTCCTGTCTGCAATATGGTGTGTGCATTCCAAAAAGTTTTTGAAGAGTTTAACCCAATAATTTGAAGAGGAAAACATCCCCATGTTGGTTAGATTCATTGACATTAGTAAATCAAAAGTAAGGAAACAAACAGTGAGGTTTGGCTTGGCTAGCTTATGTTGTATGTGTCATACTCAATAGCATGTTTCTTGAATTTTTGTGGCTGTTTTCCAAGTTTCAAAATATCAGTCGTGAAAAGTCATCTGAACATATAATCCATAGGGACACCCCTTGTTCTTAATTCTTGTTGATGCCACCTTTTCACATTCCTTAAAGGCATAGCTAGCTAGCTGTTGCACCCTTTATTTCTTCAATTGTTTTCTGATCGACTTTGGGGAGCTTTCTTTTGAAGCAATGTCCTGCAGTGTGTTAGTGACTTCTTTAATCTCCTAAGTTTACATATTAGTCACAGAGTTCATCTCAGAAGCATGGCTCTTTTTAGATCATTTGCTCTTGAAGAACCTTATTGCTTGTTCTTCTTAGGCAGTAGCAAGCCCATCCAAAAATAACTTTTTTTGGTTTATCCCATTTTGTTATCTTTTCCATCGCGTTTCCACATTTTTAAATAAGCCAACTTGGGGGATTTTTATTTTCGGGGTGTTTGTGAGATTATGTGATAGTGTCACTACTTTTGCTTTCCTCGTCTCTTGTTTTAATCTTAATCTTACTATGGTACTTACAAGCTCACACTTCTACAAATGCATACCTCTGTTTACTCATGTATTTGTAATTTTAGTTTGTAGGATCATAATACTATATTCGTTCTTAGCATTTTTCTATTGTATATTTTGAGTGGGTATTTCAAAAGGTTAAAATTTCTGTTTAATTAAATTTTGAAAATTATTTTAAATTAATTTAGTGTTTATTAAAACAGATATTTTATTTAGACTTGGTCTTATTAATTTGGTCTTTTAGATTGGGTCTTATCTTATTCTTTTGACTCAGTTTCAGGTAGTTTTAGAAGCCTATCTTTTTCTTTTATAAATATTTTATTTCAGAAGGTTTTGAGAGTCTATTATTTGACATCTTCTATTTTTCTTCTTTCTTCTATAACTCTTTGGGTTATTTCAAAAAAGCTTGCTATTTTTATTGCCCTCAACTTTGTTGGGACGATTCTGTTATATTGTGGGAGACTTGCGCATCATGTGAATAAGTCCTTAAGGTTAGTGTGAATTCACATGTCTCAGGCTTAATTTGAGAGTACTAACCACTAGTATGACATTGAGAGTATGTATACCTATGAATGAGATGAGATTCACTTGAAGGAAAAAGATGTGTTCATAACATACACATTGGAATAAAATGATCTATTTTATGTTCAAAATATACTACAACGATAATATCATTTGGAAAAATAAAAATAAAAAGGTGTACCCAGATAACAGTTCTTGAATTATCAAAAATGTCTTCAATTGTGTGAAGATTTTATGCGTATCCACATTGAGACCAATCTCTGCTATCAACTCTTTGATCAGTGGAAGCACATAAAACAAAGTTATCCCTCTATAATATGTTAGTATTTGTGCACAAAGAAAAGGAAGAGGAAAACCGATGGATCTGTTAGTGTATTAAGATGCTATTTTATAGCTAGCAATTAAAGATACATTTTTTTTAATCTTATCTAATAAAATCAAACATATTTGATTTTGTTATAAGTCAAAATTTCCCCTTTTAATTTTCATAAAGCTCAATCCAAAGTATTATGGTAATTCCAATAACAAATCACATAATAATATTAGATACACAATAAGTACAGTAATTATTCACATGAATAATTACAATAACTAATCACATAATATTCTCAAATATGTAGTAATTACAATAACTAATCACATGACTAATTATAGTAACTAATCACATCCATGTTCATGAAAGGATACCATTTATATGTGTGTGTGTGTGTATATATATATATATATATATTATATTCTTGGTGTTAACAAAGAATATAATAATATTCCACCTAAAAAATTTTATTTATTTGATTTAAAATTAAATTCTCTAATTTAATTTATCAAATAAAATAATTTCTTTAGCAAAGATTAGCACACTCGTTTGTGTATGACCCCGTAGGTTCAATACTAAACCAATAGTAAATTAATCAAATTTATTTACTAATCAAGGTAGGCGTCTAGCAACACTCCTTAACGTCCAAATAGTATGAAGTAATGTCTTTTACTTTCAAGAGCCAATAGAAGAATAACGTGATATTTCCTTCCATCATTTACAGCTTCGAATTAACTTTAAAGCATGGTATTAATGACAAACTCTAATAAATTAATCCATATATTTATTTAGTGAATGACTTAAGAAACTCTTTTCTTTATTCATTCAATTGCCCTGGCCAAGGTCTTAATTTTATCATGGAACTCAAACTCATTACCAAGAGTTGATGGATTCCTTCTTGATTAACCATTAACTCTACAAGTATTTAATTATATCCAATGTCCATTCAACTAGTACCCTAAGGCATTAGGTGTTCGAAATTAAAATATAATAAATATCTTGTTAATTACTATCATAATCTCAAGTCAAAGGAAACTATTATATTTCTTCTTGAAAATTTTCTATTGACAATTTAAGGTAATGTTAACTATTAGAAATTCTCAATTGAGTCAGTTCAATGATCACATCCACATGTGCATCATCTATATATGTAAATTAAAAAATGAGATCTATTAATCTTTATCCAATAAAGACTATCACATATATATTGATCTATCCATATTATTAATGCCCTATTCATAATAACCCTATGATCAAGAACAATTTAGATTAAAATTATAAAAAAAAGACTTGTTTCTCATTATCATAATCTCTATCATGATAACAAGTCTCAAATTTTAATCAAGGACCTTGTCAAATTAATTATTTAATCAAACAATAAACATGATAAAGAAATAAAGGACAATACTTTATTAAAAATTGATCACATGATAGATTGGGTCTTGGGCATACATATTTATCCCCAACATCATCTGGGACGAATATGGTTTTTAAAATGGTTTTGATCTTAGTATGCATCATGTTGTGAGGTGTTGTGTTTTTCTTGTTGGGCTTTGATTTGGAGACTGGTATCAAAATTCTCTCACCATATGTCACCACTTACTTGGTTAGATAATTGTTTTTGGCATGATTGGTTTATATAATTATGACATAATGTAAACTCTTTTTTTTTTTTTGGGATTCGACATTGAAATACCATGTTTGGAAATTTACTATGTGATCAAGATCCATTGATATTGTTGTATAAAAAAGAAAAAAAAATCAACACAACTTTAATTTCTGAATATAAGAAACTACTGTAATTTTTTTTCTATTTGATTTTCAGTGATAAACTTAATTATATTTTCTTAGGTACACTATTTTGAGTTGTACCCAATGTAAACTAGGAAAATTTTAATTAAAACTAATTCCTTATAAAAGTTTGTCAAAGCCTCAAAAGTAATATATGGTTGTCGTTCGATGCGAATGTTGAAAAGCAAGTTTCTAGTGACATGGGTGAACAAATATTCACTGATGTAGCTGCATTCTTTTAGGTCCATTAGAGATATAAAATCCATTCTTGAACCTACACCTAATTGCTAAGGTTTGTGAATGAATTGGTTCTTGACATGGTATTGGAGCCTTTTAAGTGGCTAGAGTAAGGTCCATGCAGCACCAATACGAGCACATGCAAAAGTAAATAAATAAATATGATCACATGATAAATTGAGTTTGTGCATTGTCCATGTATCTTATCTATATGAATCCTCTGTGAGTGGTGTGCTAGAGATAAAAAAAAATAAAATATTGTTGCTACTTAATAGTTGGAAAAATTAGTATTCCGAGAAGACCAAGTATACTAGGTTGATTGATGTTTCCTAAAATCGGGAGACATAAAGTGGTACAAGCTTCACTTAGTTTTGGTGAGGTTACTTGGAGATCAACTAAACAAATAGTAAGCGGGTTAGAGTTCATTGCTCTTGAGATGGCTGGTTATGAGGTTGAGTGGTTAAAAACCTTCTTAGCAAATATTCCTTTAGGAATATAAAATTGAAAAATAATGTAGTGAAGTAATTGCTTAAAAGATAGAAATTTATTGTTTATGTGAAGTCAAAAATGGATTCGGCTGCTAGGGAAGAAATTAGTATATGAAACATCGAGGGGAATGGGACTTAGCCACTTGAAAATAAACAAGTGATGGTAACCCAACCTTTGTGATTGGAGATCCCACGAAGAAGGTTCAATAGGAAGAATAAGTCATTTGTTAGTTCTGCTAGCACTAAAATCAATTTTAATTGATTTTATTTTTAGTCCCTTCTTATGGTGTGAGAAAGTGTTAGACACTACATTAATGAGAGGTTAAGCTTTATAGTAAAGCTTTGTGTGGTTGAGAAAGCTTTACAACTTATAAAGCTTTTAATGATTTTCATATCCCTTATGGATGGTGTATGATTTGCAGCATACACTTGATGAAATCACCTATATGAGTGTCAAGTAGGGCTGCTTGTATGGGCCTGGCGAGATCTCTAGAGCACTCACGAATACCAAGCGCGCGCATGGCCTGATAGCGCAAAACAGCGATAATGGCAACGATTGTGGGGGTGTAATGTGATTGGTAGACTACTAACACACATCAAGTGTTTTTGGTTCAATAGCTTGCTACATCAACTATGTTGTGTGTTAAGTCTTATCAATTTAGGTTTGGTTCAATAGCTTGCTACATTAGGTCCGACATGTTACGTCCTATATGAGAACCCAAGAATTTCTTATCTTTTCTTAAAACAATTTCTTTAACCTTTTGGAATGTGTGAGGAATTATTGTATAATTTGAGTGGGTATTTCAAAAGGTTAAAATTTTTGTTTAATTAAATTTAGAAAATAATTTTAAATTAATTTATGGTTTATTAAAATAGATATTTTATTTAGACTTGGTCTTATTGGCTTAGTCTTTTAGACTAGGTCTTGCCTTATCCTTTTGACTTAGTTTCAAGTAGTTTTAGAAACCTATCTTTTTCTTTTATAAATATTTTATTTCAAAAGGTTTTGAGAGAGTCTTCTATTTCACATCCTCTATTTTTTTTCTTTCCTCTATGACTCTCTGAGTTATTCCAAAAAAGCTTACTAGTTCTATTGCCCCAACCTTTGTTGGGGTGAGCCTGTTATATCCTAGGAGACTTGCACATCACACGGATAAGCCCTTGAAGACAGTGTGAATTCACACGTCTTAGGCTTAATTTGTTCATGACCATTCATGTTTGTTGATTCGTGATTGATCATGATTATGAACAGCTAGCACAACATTTTTTGTGTTGCTAAATAAACTTTTCCTTAAGTGTTGTTTTTATTCAATTTCCTTTAGGATTAACCTACTTGATTGGTAAATGGAGATAATTTGAGGCTTAAAGGGTATTTTCTTTATATTGTGTTCAGATACCAAGCTAACAAGAGATTTTAAATGAATTTGTAACATTTTGTATATATTATTATTATTAGAATGCCCGAAGAGATCAATTATAGAGAGATGAAGATGATTTTTTGTGATTGAATAATACCTTCATGAATTTGTATGAGATCACGATTATGTTGCATCCCTTACATTATCTCAGGATTTTGAGAAATTAGGTGGGACCAATGATTGATTAAATTATGGATTGAGATCTTCTAATTATAGAGGAGATCGAGGGTTTAAATAGAAGCTAGGTCAAGTTCAAGTACTTGTTTTAATTTTAATACAATACAATTTAATAACAATAAATGAAAAAAGAGAAACTCAATACCATGGTAACTCAATTTAATACAATACAAGTTGTCTAGGGTTCGAATCTTGGCCTTAGGTATAGAATAGACCATGTTGGGAGAGAAATACCCACTTTGTGTGCCCTCATGATTCTCGACGGAGATTAGTCGCTGCTTCCGATGGTGGATACTTCGTACTAATACCATGGTAACAAAAAAAAAAAATGGAAAAAGAGAAACTAAAATTAAGCACATCAACTACCATTAGCCCAATGAAAATGGGTGGGTTTTTCTTTTATCAACTTTAGTAGAACAACCACCAAAACTTCCGTGTTTTCTAATATTCTAAATAGATGATGCATGTTTGCTGAGAAAGGAGGATCCTCCTCACACCCTTCACGTCATGCTAAAGATGACTCCGTTCATTGCAAGTTTTGTGAAACGTATCATTTGGGGTTGTCTCTAAGACTTATTCTATCTTACTGACCTAGTAGAAGCTAAATTTTATGGATGAGTTTTAAAAATTAGACTCAGCTATTTTAAATGAGTTTGAGTTATATGTCGATCATGACAATCTCATTTAATATAGCATGTTTTTATAAATTTATACTTTTCTTAATAATTATGTACTAATCAATAACAAAACTTGATGTAATTAATAATTTTCTTTTACATAACATGATATTATATTTATATTAATATTTTTGTTTAGAAATATATATGGTAAAATATACGTTAACCTTATACTTCTTTAATTATATGATTTAGTTATACATAATGTTAAGTTTATATACGATGTCAATAAATCGGATTAACTTAAGAGTTTAATGATTATGCACTGTCAATATAAAAAATTTTACATTATTAACTAATCATAAATCATAGTATTATGATTTTTAAGATAGTTATTATAAAATCAATAAACTTACTCTACATGATGATTTGTAATTGAATGACAATGTAAAATTCTTTTACACTGTTGGTGTATAGACTATTTTCTCTAATTAGTTTTGTCTCATATATTATCATATCTAATCTAATAAGATTTTTTTGTGTGTGTGTACATGGTAATAGCGAGATTTACTTAAACCTCTCACTTCTAAACTGACTATAGTACGTTTAGTCTGATAGGATTAGCATCCAAGCAAATGACTTTATCAAAATTTTGGATTAGATAGAAATCAATCTAAACCCTATAAAATATATACACTTAGGAGGTGCAGACACTTTAAAATAATCATTATATTTGTGTAAGACACGTAATTTTATCAAACATTTCTAATATTTTAAACTAAATTTTGCAATTATTTTATTCTTACTTTTTATTTTGAAATTTATACATATGAAAATATTAGTTTTTGGCACAGTGGTGACAATAAAATTTAAGTATATAATCTTGTACAAACTCTCCAAACATCTTACCCATGATTCAATTCTAATGACTTACATACGAGAAAACTATAATAATTAGATAAATGAAGTCCTTTTTTAACTAATACTCCAATTTCGATTGGCTCTTACGTTAAAAGTTTATGCTCTATGTAACCATATAACATTTTTATCGTACTCTCTTTCCTCTTCTAATACATAATTTATTGTTATATATTATTTATTTTTAAATTTTTACAAAATTCTCAAATCATTAATTATCTTCAATTTTTTATGTTAAGATTTTATTTTTGTATTAAAATTTTTCTTTCAAATTAATATTTCTAATTCTCAAGTAGTGGAACGCAGCTCGTGGGAGGTACATTGTATTTGCATCACCGAAACTTTTGACTCCTTTCATTGTATAACTTTTATCATAATTTGCGGTTATTCCTTGTATCATTCCATTGCAATGAAAGCTAGGGTAGAGTTTAAGCTTAACTAGCTTAATTAGTAGTTTCAAGTTTAAATTCTAAATATGTAACTGCATCAAATACTAAAGAGAGGAATTATGATCCTACTTACCTAGTGTAAAATTATCTTCTATAAAAAATACTTGAGATTCTAATATATATATATATAAAGAAAAAACTGGCATAGTGCTAAACAAAGCTCCTACAAAATCTCATTGATACATAATATTCTAACTCATTTTAGCAGCAAGAATCCAAATAATAAATCTCCAAAACAAATGATGTTAAAAGGTAGACGTATATCTAATATACAATTTCTTATTTTATTTAAAAATAGGTAAATCGTATATATAAGATATACGACCTACTTCTTTTACATATAAAATCTATGCAATATAAAAATGATAAAATAACAATATTATATGTGGTTAGAGTTGGATATATGAGCAAGCTTAAATCTGACAAGGTCTAGTTCTTTTAAATGCATGTTTGTACTAGTTAGTCTATCTAGCTCATAGGTTAAATGAGTTTGGTAAAAGAATAAGCTCTATAGGAAAAATGAAAAATTAAAATCTTAATGACTTAATGTGCTTGAAATATTTTTTATGATTTATGTCACTACAAAAAAAAAAAAAAACATAAATTAGCATCAACCATACTTATGTTCTAAAAATTAGACCGGTCAGTCGAACCAAAAAAACAGTAAACCGGTCATCTAACCGATTCAAATAAACCACAGAACTGACCTGAAGAAAAATCAATCAAATAACTGAAAAGCCGATCAAAAACTAGCCAAAAATCAATTTACAACAGGTCAATAAAAAATGCTTAATATAACATTATTTTGATTTTTTTTCTTAAAAAAAAAATAAAAACTAACCTAAAATATTTATTATTTTCTTTTTTATTTTAAATATAAACTTATTTTTATTAATAAATGTTGATGTGTATAATTAAAACTTATACTTAAGTATCATGACATAGTTTTTTTTGGTAAAATTAAATGGTGACAAAGTGTGCAACCACTCCAAGCCAGGGAGGGACTGCATAGGATGACAAAGGTCTCTCAACAAATGCAGCTGTATTCCCAAGTCTCGAATCGAGGACCTTGGTTAAGCTGAAACAGTCCCTTACTACTGATCCACACATTTGTTGGTAGTATCATGACATAGTTGATTTGCATTTTTGTAAGTATTGTAAATATAAAGAACCTATAAAATTGTGTTTTATTTTTAATTTTTATTATTATAAAATTATGATACTATTTTTTTAAATATTATTTTATGTATTATTATTATTATTATTATTATTTTATTAATATCCATTCAACCATGATTAAACCATTAGACCTTAAACCAGTACCTTAACCGGTTCAATGACTGATTTAATTTTAAAAACATTGAGCCATACTAATCATCAAAGGTGGTATTAATGACCTTTTGAGTGTCGATCAAGTAACGACCTTGAGGTTGTTGCTAATATATTTGCATCAATCGAAAGACGTCATTGCATAATAACATCAAGCAAGCCAATGCTAACTGATCGATGTTAATTTGTGTTTTTCTTGTATTGTGTGATTGAAGTATTTGAATTAATATTAGATATATTTGATATTTGATTATATAAAGTGTTTGAATATTTATTATTTATTTATATAGAAGACATTGAGTCTTTAATTTCTTTAATTATATAACAATTATTATTGGATAATAATATAAAAAATATTTATTCTATTAGTGTGTGTCTATATATATAGGACATGATTAATTAACCCAAAATGTCAAATTTTTAACCTTCCACTACTTAACTTTTTCTAAAATACAATATTTATAACTTCAACCCTAACTATGACTTATCAAAGTCTATACGTACACCCAATAAGACGTAATAATAGGTTTAGTTACTTTCTCGTTTGTAGAGTAATTTTTTTTTTTTCAGATATTGATAAGTTTGAAGAGAATGAAAGGAGAACAGATGAGCCAAAAATTAAAAAATAAAAATGAAAGGAGAGCAAAGAATTGTGTTGGAAATTCTGGATTAGGAAATGTGCTTAAACTTGAACCACAAGGATCGACTTGGTGATAAGAGATTTAAGTAGTATACATGAAGTTATAAATTTTAACTTAATATCACTATTGTACACGCAAAAAAAAAAAAAAAAACCACGTCAATGAATATTGCACGTCAAAGCTATTGAGAGTAATTTCAAGATAGATCCACCATGAAGGCTAAGTGGATGTGAAAACAAAACACATACTCTGTGTCTCAGTTTCTACCCTGAAATCCTAGTCCTCTGCGTCTTGATTCCTCATTTCATCTCCTCTGTTCACAAGACAGAAGACTTTGAACGGATTTTTTGAACAGAATTTAATCTCACTTGAACTAAACTAATTACTTTTAGATGAATCCTTAATCAATCCACGGCTTATATACACAATTTAAAAACGGAAACACGACAACAGAAGTAACTAAATAAAATAAAAGAATAAACTATTTGCTCCCTCAAATATTGTTTCTCTCTTAAATAATTTTTAAAATAATAAAATTATATAAATATTCTTTAAAGTATTAAATATCTATTAATTTAGTTTCTATGTTGATTTATTTTACAAACGTTTAGACACTAATTTAAAATATTTTTCAATACTTAATGAATTATTTAGTATGATTTCTAATATTTGAAAAATTACTTATATAATATGTTTATTTTAGAAAATATTTAAGAGAGAAAATAATACTATAGAAATGAAATTGATACTTTAAGGTATGCCCATATAAACTTCTCCTAAGACCTTGTAGTAAAATAAAATAAAATTAATTTTTTCATAAATTAAAATTAGTCTTTTTAAATTAAAAATTAATTTTTAAGAAGCAAATATATAAAATATTACAAATTCACTTATATATAAATTAATTTTAACTTTTAAAAAATTTATTTTATTATTTTTTTCTTTTTAAGTATATAATAATTACACTAAAATTAAAAATTATGATCTGATACATATTATTCCAATCCTTATCATTGGCTCAATTCTAATAGGTTTATCATAAAATAAAAACTGAGAACATATGCGTAGCCATAAAATAAAGTAAAATTAAAAACACAGAGAAATCATGACATGCCTACCCCTTAATTATGTCCACAGTTAATATTGGCACCATCGAACTTTTGGGATCCGTTTCCGGCGTTGTTGAAGGAGTGAAGAATTGCGTGGTTGGCCACATGGCCTCGTTTCCGAGTGAAAAGAGATGCAATAGTCCGTTTGCCGGAGCTGTCGTCGACACAGCGAATCTCTGCGCCCCTGAAAGTTTGCGAGCCTGCTCTGTGGTTGTTAAAGGAATCGCCAGTTCTGGAACTGTTAATCGTTGCAACGCTGAAGTCTTGTGACCCTTTCTCATAGTTGTTAAAGGAGTCTACAGTTGTTCCAGAGAATTGGACAGCACGATTGGCAGTTCCGCGGGGTTTATTGGGGGCGGAACTGGTGCTCGCAACAGAACACTTTTGCGAAAAAGCAGGAGGGGTGGAAATGTTGACGATGTGATCCCCTGTGTGGTTGTCGTGTTGGGTGGAGGTAATGGTTCGGCTAGGCTTGCCATTGCTCCCTCTTCCCATGCTGCTTAATTGCTTTTCCACTTAACGCGCTTTTGTCTGATTCACGATTTCGTGTGCTTGACCAGCAATCGAGGATTCAGTCCAACGTGTATCGGCAACGAAATTTGGCTTTTACACGCTCGTAGATGTTGAACTGCAACTAGATGTCAGATATAGGTTGTAAAGTGGCGCATGTTCCACAGGCGTGTTGTTTGCAAGGTCTGAAAAAACAAGTGCCGGGTGAATATGGCGCCTCATGTGCAAAAAGTAAAAAATGGGTGGCGCCGCAGCACTGTCATCCTACTTTCTTTGCAGCTTCGCTCTCGGTGAGTGGAATCCTTGGGTCCCAATGTCTAAAACAATCTATTTTTGGTAAAAAAAAAATTTTCTGTCTCGTTTTAGTAAATAGTTGGTTAAGTTTAATTATTCATTTGATATTTATATTTATATTATTTTTATTTTTAGTTTCTATATTTAAAAATTATTTTTTTTAGTCTTTACACACATATTGTTAATATCGTTTTGGTTTTTATTGTAAAATATGTCTTAACTCCTTAATTTTTGTTGTGTTCATTTCAAAATTTTTGCTTTGTCCCCCCATCCGATAATCACAAGATAGGATAATACACAAGAAAGATGGCAGGATTCAAACCTATGGCCAGCCTACCCCTGACTTGCTAGGTTGGGTGGCCAGGTTAGCACCCTTTGTTGCCCCTGTGCCTAAAACAGATGCGTTGTGCTACCCAGCGTGTAAACGAAAAGTGTCTTGCTGTGTATGAATTTACTATACAAAATAAAAATTAGCGATGTAAAATAGTCACAAATTTTATGGTGATTTTTAAACTACCATAAATTAATCTCATAAAATAAAAAATGCATAAAATTTATGATAGTTTAATGACTGTTAGAAATTTTGTGGTGATTTTATGCCATCAATTTTCATTCTGTAATGGTTTTCCTATATAAAGTTAAAATACACTTGATGGTAAAGAGCAAAATGATATCAAAATGAATGTGTAAAAATTAAAATAAATAGTTTCTAAATATAAAGACCAAAAGATAAAAATAATATAAGTATAAAGATGTAATTAAACATAAATAATTTGTTTATTATTGCTTAGGTAAAAAAGCCTTTTGGATGTGTCCAAATCCTCTCTAGCCCAAATGTGTCTTGAGCTCTCTTGAACCCAAATGTTAGCAATTAGATTGATTTGTGAGATTAAAAGAATAAAATACTAATAAAATAGAGCTTTTACTCACGAAGCACCAAGACACAAAAAACAACTTAGGGCATCTTTAATGGTAAAACCCATTTTGGGTTCTTAAGTCACTTTTTGTAGGTCCTATAGTGACATGTAGGATTTAAGAACTTCTATCATTTTTTACTCCAATAGTAAAATTCAATTTGGATTCTTAACTTATTTTTAATGGGTTCAACAATGGATCCTACATTTTTATATACTTTTATTTAAAATTATTTTTATTGAAAATTAAAATAAGTATTCATATAAATTTCAATTTTTAAAGAATAAATATATAAAAATAAAATATCAAATGATTAAATTATTTAAGTGTAAACGGTAAAATTTTTTTGGAGGAAACATTTATTTTCTCTACACTAACAAGCAACATTCCTTGGTTGTCATTCTCACCACAACCTCTCTGCTTTCATTTTTTC
The DNA here is from genome assembly GCA_004329165.1 of Spatholobus suberectus. Lineage (NCBI taxonomy): Eukaryota > Viridiplantae > Streptophyta > Magnoliopsida > Fabales > Fabaceae > Spatholobus > Spatholobus suberectus. The sequence goes on along the minus strand of CM014733.1, from coordinate 60,274,884 downwards.
CTCCTCCCCTCTACCACCCCCCCCCCCCCCCCCAACAAAAACCACCACACCCTCCAAACCCTCCCTCCTCATTAAACTCCCTCCTCGTTAAAACTAAAGAGAGCAATAAAGACGCAGAGAAGAGCTGGAGACGCATGGTGGTTGTGGGGTAGAGTCTAGGTTTGAGAGGGATAACGAGGAAGCAACAATGGAACCTTCCTTATCTCTCTATACTTCTCATTTTTTTTTTAATTTTCAAATCTAGTTATTGTTGTTGTTGTGGGTTTCAAATTCGATTTTGTATTTTTTTTAATTCTTTTTTTGGATTTGTATTCAATTCTATTCTAGATTTGTGTCCCAACCAACACCATCCTCTTGTTCTTCATGACAAACACCAATGAAAATTTCACAGTTGTTGTGGATTCGTTATTTTCCCTAATGTTACTGCTTAGAAAATTATTTTTTTAATACTTAAGAAACTGTTCTTGGGAGTTCTTATAGAAGAATGGTTCTTACACCATGGAAGCCACCTCATCCTTCTCCAATGGTAAAACTTAACAAGAACCGGTACTTAACTTTAAAAACTGTGAAAGACAATCCCGTCGGAGATGTCCTTAGGTTGATCTTTCTTTGTCGAGGAAACTTCCAACTCATGGGTATTCTTCGAGACCACAGTTGATGCGATCAGCAAACTAGTCCTAGCATCATGCACTCTTAAAATTTAGTTGATTAAAAACAAATATCACTCGAAAACAATACAAAGAAATTCATAAAAAGAGAGCCAACGTAAGCTTTTCAGTATCAAATAAGTGTTGCACTTGCTAATAGACATTACTTAGCACCAAATGCAATTTTGATTCATAATTTTATTTGATATATGTGTCAACTGTCAAGACATCCAACATACCTTATTGTGATTTTTTTAAAATGCAACTTTGTTTTCCTCCGATCCAATTGTCAATCACTTGATATTTTCACCTAAAAATAAAAATAAATGGACACCATTACATTATTTGATTATGGCATTCTTCATTTTATACAATTTTATTGCAATTTCATTGTACTTGCGTAATAACAAAATAGTAAATTCAATCAAGTGGGTCGTGCAAATGGTTAATGTGTCACAAAGTTGTCTATGCCAAACGGTTGTCATATTCCCTCAAATTAAAGTCCTTGAATTCGAAATGTGAGCTCGCAAATTCCACCTTAACCGAGGGCTCTGATTCTGCTCACTACGGGTTCAATTGCACCAAAGGGAAGTCCTAACTCCCAAGGGTGGGTATGGATTGAATTTTTAAAATTCTATTCATATCCAATTAAATAGATTAGATTTAAAATTTATATCTATATTTAAAAAAAAAAACAGTTTGGATTTTTTTAAATCAGTTTATGGTTCAAAATCAAGGTTTTAAACCAAAAATCAATTTTAAACAAAAAATTAATTTTAAAACTAATTGATGGCTCAAAACTAGTTTTAAATCAAAAGTAGGTTTTAGTTCCAAAACTAATTTCAAATCATAAACTGGTTTCAAACCATAACTAGTTTTAAATCATAAATTGGTTTTGGGGCCCAAAACTAGTTTTAAAACCAATTTTAAGCTTAAAACTAGTTTTGGACCCCTAATGTTGGGCATTTTTTTTTTCAAAAATTCAAACCAAAACCAAACTTAACCAAAAAAATTGATTTAAATCTAAAAATGAAACCATTTGTTTTTGGAAAACTGTTTTTTTGCAAATCAATTTAATTGATTTTAGGTTCAAAACATGTGTAAGAAACAAATGATAATCGATCATCAATCATCGATAAAGACAATAATTGACTATCAATGTTCAAAATTGTATGTATAAATAGTCGCTCCACATTTCTTCGCCATTTCTCGCCATTTTTGCATGAAAATAAATTTGAGTGGGACGCACCACTTTTTTTTATTTCTTTCCAACATATTTCTCAGATACCAAATTGACTCACTTTTATTGCTCCTTCCTATTTCCACGCTTCCCCCTCTATTTCTCTACCATCTCTTTGCCTCCAAATACGACGTTAGATAAAACCTAATAAATGGATTTGGACAATAAAATTGGTCCATCAAAATAGATTTAAAGGACTTTGGTCTAGTGCATATATGGAGTAGTTTGGATCAATTAGATTTTTTGCATAGGCTTACCAGAAATTTGAATGTACCAAAGAGTGATATTCTTTATTGTGGAATTTGCGAGGGCGTGACTAATTCACAAATTGTCTTTTGTAATTTTCATCAACGAAAGATCAGTCCAAGTTGTCTCGTGAAGTGTTTCACAAGAAGATGCAGAAACTCTTCCTCGTTTCAAGAGTTCAAGATTTGTTTTTTTAGTTTTTTATTTTTAGGGTGCGTTTGATACACATTAAGGTATAACATAAGGAGGACAACATAGGATAAATACTTAAGTTACTGGACAACTTTTTATCCTATATATTGTTTGGTGAATAATAGACAACCCAAACAAAATAGTGTGAGATTTACTACAATACTCTTTTTAATATTAATTATCTTAATACAATTCATAATAATTATCTTAATACGATGACGAAAGTGGTAATGATGGTAGGAGTGGCAACTGCGGTGGTGGGGGGGGGGGGGGGGGGGAATGGTGGTGGTGGTGGTGGTAGCAATGGTGGAAGCGGTGATGACGATGGTAATGACGATGACGACAAAGGTAATGGTAGTGACAGTGGTGGTGAAGGTAGTTGTAATGGTGGTTACAGTGGCGACAGTGATGGTGGCGGTGACAATGATGACAGTGGTGGCAATGGCAACGACAATAGTGAGGTATTTTTGTCTTTTGAGTATTTTGTACTTAGGACAAAAAAGTTGTCCCATGGTTTGTTGAGTAACAAAATTTTAGACTTTTGTCCAATCCTATTCTCCTTATTTTGTGTTGTCCTCTAACCTTTATTTTAAACAAACACAACACAAATTCTTTTATGCTATCTAATCCCATGAAATTTAGCAAAACAAATGGACCCTTAATCTCTCAACTTTTAGAATCTAACGACTAATATTTGGGCACGAGAGAGCTGTAGACTCACTTGGGCCATAAAGGATCCAAATGCCTTTTGGATGTCCAAAAAATCATTTTTGATTCAATATCTAAAGAAGGAAAGAGAAAGAAGTGTAGGGTATGATGTGATAGAAGAAAGAAATAAGGGTTCGTTTGGGGGTTAGGATATGATAGGATAAGATAAAATAATTATCTTATCTTGTTGTAATCCGTTGTTTGTTGTGCTAGTAGGGTATGATAATGCTATCCTACGTCTTATCCTATCTTGATGCTCCAGTGTATTTTTTATCCCACGGGGGAGCTCAGTTAGGAAACAACAAGATAGGATAAACTATATATATATATATATATATATATAATATTAATTTATATAATAATAATAATTTTGACATGTAAATGTAAAGTATATTATTAATTAAAATATTAAAAATCAAATAATTTATTCAAATATTTTTTAAATAAAATTATTTGAATAATAATTATAATTTTAAAAATATTATGTAATTTTTTTATAATTTTAAGAATAGTAACTACATAAATAAAAAATAATATTGTATAGTTTAGTTAAAATTGTATTTTTTTGTAAAAAATAAAAAATTAAATTAAAGTTACTTTTAGAAAATTATGTGTAATTTTATAAAATAGTAATTTTGTCATTTAAATATAATTTATATTTTATCTTATCATTACCTGGTTTGTTATCTAGTGTGCACTGAATATTAGATAAGATTATAACTTATCTTGCTCTTATTATATTCTATTCTTACCATGCTCTAATATTCTATCTTATCTTATCCTATCTTGGCCACTAAACAAGCCATAAGTGTTGTCATTATTCATCATGGTTAGTGTCACCGCAACTTCTTTTCTACTTCACTTTTAATTTAATTTAATTTTTTAAATTTTCTCTTCAATTTTTCTTACATTATTTATTACATTTATCTTTTTTTTCCTACTCATACACACCAAAATTATGGTATATGTTTAATGATTTGTTTGGTTTAGGAAAGAAAGTGGAAGGAGAGAAAGAGGAAAAAATGAAAAAGAATAAAAAGTAAGACAATTTTTTGGATTGTTTGGTAGGAGAAAAAATAAAGGAAAATAAAGTTAATTTTTTTTCCTCTTGTTTGGTTGTGTAGAAAGTAAAAGGAAAAAAAATGGTAAAATTATCAAGTAGGTCCTTGAATTACTTGAAAATTTTTGTATAGGTCACTAAACTATTTTTTTTAATTGAGTTCTTAATCTTGTAATTTTTTTTTAATTGAGTTCCTACAATTTTTAAAACCGACATAAATTGTCATTATTTTAACAATTTTAAGTCACTAAAAACTAACATCAAGAACTTACTTTTTTAGTTTAAGAATCTAATTAAAAAATTTTAATTTAGGGACCTATTTGAAAATTTTCAAATAGTTCAAAGACTTAATTAATAATTTAAAAATATATATAAAAAATAACATAAATATTCTTAAATAATAAATGAGATGTTACAATTAATCTTTTAAAAATATATTTTGAAATAATTAACAACAACAACAACAATTATTATTATTGTTGTTGTTGAAAGTACTCACATGAGCAATTTGGTCTTTTAATAATAATAATAAAAACAGTAAAGACTTGATGTAATATTGTTAATAGATAATCTTATTTATTAACATGTTGGTCTGAGTGATATTGAGCTTGAGTTTTTTAAGCAAGGTCTCGGGTTCGAATCTTATAGATGGAAAAAATGTGGTTGGGAGGGAAGACCCTATTAAAGGCGGTCAGTTAGGTTTTTTGGTGGAGATTAATCATCAACAAAGCTAATAGATACTTCGCATCTATATCATGGTTATCCAAAAAAAGAAGATAATCTTATTTTTTAAGCATATGATCAGAGGTATTTGTATGTATAAAAAAATACCTATTAAAAAAACAATTCCTAAAATAAATTTTAGCATCTTAAAAAAATAGTTTTTTCACTATTAGCTGAGTGATAGTCTAGGCTTTTTTACCCTAGAGGTGATATTTTTTTTTTAAATTACTAAAATGGGTATTTTAAAAAAAATTACCAAACTAGGGTTCTAAAGTTGTATTTATCAAACACGACTTTTAAATTTTATAATTTTTAAAGAAGTCGTGTTTTATCAATCAAGGCTTTAATATTTAAGTTTTTTTTAATCTGAACAGAAGTTGTACTTTTAAAATAAGATTTCACTTTTTATTTTATTTTTTTAATTTTTTGTTAAAGTTGTACTTTGTATATATGGCTTTATTTTTTATTTTTAAAATTTTTTTGAAATCATATTTTAGAAAAAAGACTTTACTTTTTATATATATTTTTTAATTTTTACTAAAGTCGTATTTTTTAACTGTGACTTCAATTTTATATTTTTCAATTTTTCAAAAGAAATAAAAGTAATATGTAATCACAATGGAGAAAGGAGGTTAGAGCAGCTTTAATGAAAACACAACAAAAAGGTGTTGGGCGGCGGGGCTAAGCGCTTATGGCAGGCAATTCATTTACAATGGCTATTAAAACTAGGCCAAGAATTACTAACAGGTATTGGCTGTGTGTCTTATGCTGTTGCATCTGTTGATATGTTAGAATTGTCCAGTCCAATAAATAGTCAGAATCATATCCTGCCAAACAAGATTTTATTAATTTAACAGAGAAGATAAATATAACAAAGATGAGATCACCAGCAATACAATAAAGTCCTGATACGCAGCTGCAACGTATGATACTGTCAAAATTGTTTATTCCCAAATGCTAACAAACATTAAGATGTCAATTAAAGAATTCACAAAATCTGGACAACGTGCATACTTGATTTTATGCTTATGCATAAAAAGTCGTGGTTACAAAATTGAAGTCCGAAACAATAAAACCATAAAAAATAATAAGATGTAAGAAAATAATTGAAGTTGTGGTTACAAAATACGATTTTAATAATAATTAAAAAATATATATAAAATAAAGTCTGTTTTGTGAAATATGACTTCAACAAAAAAATTAAAAAATATATATAAAATAAAGTCATATATATGAACTAAGACTTCAATAAAAATTAAAAAAATAAAATAAAAAGTAAAGTTTTGTTTTAAAAATATGACTTTCGTTCAAATTAAAAAAAAAAATTTTAAAATCTCAATTGACAAACATGATGTTTTTGAAAAGTCATAAAATTCGTGTTTAGTAAATATGACTTACTCTAGTTTAGTAATTTAAAAAAAAAAAAAACTTATTTTGATTTATCCATCCGAAATTTAAAAAGCCATGGTATAGGTTTCCCCAAAGAAAAAAACATTTTCTCACATTCTAACACAAACAACCCCGCCCTCTCACCTTTCTGTTGGATTCTGGATGAATTGACTTTTGAGGTGAGATACGTATGAAGCAATCTTTCTTTTCTAATTTACATAGCAATCAAATTGTAGAAGGATAACAAATTTGACTCTTGTTCTTCGATTTTTTTTTTTGCTAAAATAGAATTTTGATATTTTATCTTAATTTTAGGTTTTAGTTTAATATTTTTATTAGATTAAATTGGTCTTTTTATCAGTTTTTGACAGTGTCAATTTTGGTTGACATAACATCTTTTACAATTTGTCATATGTTATAAAGTTAACTAAATTAGGGTGATAAATTAACGAAATGATTAATTTGATCTAACAAAAAATTTTAAGAAATCAAAGTAAAAATTTTTAAATTTAAAATACCAAACTAAAACTTGAAATATTAATGAGGGACAAAAATTCTATTTTAATCATTCTTTTTCCTTCTTTCCAGTGTCTCTTAAAATAAACATAGCCTATTATTTTTATCGTCACCTGTTTGCTCAAAAGGTGGGAGAAATTAGTCGGATTTGCTTGTTTTTTGGGAAAATGATATACAATCCGACTTCACTTGCGGTGGATTAGTGGATCAAGTCATGATTTAATTTAAAAATAAAAACATACAGAAATATAAAAATATAAATATAGAAGTTTAAAAATATTTTAATTTATGACAATAATTAAAAAAACAAGTAAACAAAACAAAAATAAAAATATAAAAATATTAATAATAAAAAAAATAAATTGCCTCAATTGCGTCAATGTACAAATTAATATCGTATTTATTAGGGGTGTAAGTGAGTTTGACCCAACTCGCCGACTCTACCAATTCGACCCAACCCAATTACATTTGGGTGGGTTGGGATGGGTCATCGGGTTAGGTTGGGTTTTTTTAACAAACCCAATTACGTTTGGGTTGGGTTACGGGTTGAGACATTTCAAACCCAATTAACCCGACCCCTTATTAATTAATAAAAAAATTATTACTTCACTTAATTAACTAATTAAGTTATTTATATTTTATTTGATATATGAAAAATATTTTTTTTGTCAGTATTGAATTTGTGTGATTGAACTTGTATTTTAATTTAAACATGCATTGAATATATTTTTCTTATTTATTTTCTATTTTTTGTGATTTTTTTGAATTTTTTGAAAATTTTAGATTTTTGTACGTGACCCAATTACCCAATCCGACCTAACCCGATTACTGGTCGGGTTGGGTCATTGGAAAAAAAAGCTTGAACCTAACCCAACCCAACTTAATTAAATTTAATTGAGTTAGGTCTTAAATAAGAATAAACTCAACCCAACCCAAACCATTTACACCCCTAGTATTTATCAAGAAGTCGATAATTATAATTATAGCTTCTAAGTAAATTAAGCCATAATGGCACTCAAATTCGAGTAAAGTGTGAATGTGAAAATTTCACATTGGATTCCTACAGATCACAACATGACTTCATGAGTCACTTTCATACTACTACTAATTGGAGCAAACAAATTAGCGTGGCAGATTGTGAATGTGCTGTTTTATGACAAGACCAAGCCCAATAATTCATACACACACTACTTTTACATTGTGTTTGGTACTGAAGAAGTAGCGAAGAAGAGAAGAGAACTGCGTGGAAGAGAAGGGAACGATGACATTTCTCTTCGTTTGGTGGTGCGGAAATAGCGATGAAGTTTTTAAATTTTTTGTGTGTCCCATACCAAATTTAATCCGTCCAAAACTGTGAAGAAATACAACGTTGATTATAAGTTTTCGTTAATACCCTTGTCTCTTTTGCGAATATTGTGTGTAATATGTTAATCACATATTCGAATATGTGTATACATATTCGAATATTGTTTTCACATATTCGAATATGTATACGCATATTTGAATATATAAACACACATATTCGAATATGTTTTTACATATTCGAATATATATACACATATTCGAATATGTTACATATTAAAATCTGAAATTCGATTTTTAAAATTAAATAAATATATAAATATTTACTAATATATAATATTTACTAATATATATATATATTTACTAATATATATATATATATATATATATATATATATATATATATATATATATATATATATATATATATATATATATATATATATATATATATATATATTCGATTTTGAACACAGTGTATTTGAATATGCATATTTACTAATATGCATTCAGATATATATGCCATGCATAATCGAATATACAAGAATATATTCGAATACTGGGTGCAAAGTCGAACATATATATATATACGTAGTGTCATATATTCGAATATGGTAATCACATAATCGAATATATGGCATTGTTATGACCATATATTCGATTATGTGAGTAACGTAATTGAATATATGTTACTTTTTGGACAAATATAACGGTAAAAAAACATAAGGATATAAGTGTAATTTTATTTTTTTATTCCAAATTTCCAAAAGTCAAAAAACAAACTTTCACTCTATTTCTTCTCTACTTCTCTTCAACCAAACAACCTCTATTTCCACTTTATTTCTTACCTATTTTTCTTTTCTTCTCTTCTCTTCTACCTATTTCCTCTCCCTCTATTTCTCTCCTCTCTACCAAACATAGCGTTAAGGCTGTTTAGCATATTCAATGGTTTATTGGTGACTATTTTATTAAGAGAAAACAAATTATGTACTAATATTATAAATTTATTAATTTTTATAATAAATATTTTAAAAATTATATTAACAATACTTTTTTTATTAATTAATAATGTAAAACTTTTTATATTAATAATACATGATTATTAAACTCTTTTTTTTAAACAGTTAGATATATAAATAAAAAAATTAACAATTAAAATTATTAATCAGTTTAACAAATTTTAATTATTAATTTTTTATTTTTATATCTAACAATTTAAACAAAATATCCACTGGTGTAGCACTTATTTAGTGGCGCACCATAGAAATTGCCTGCTTATAATGATGAATGCTACTAAAGCAAATCGTAAAAGCTTCATCACGCCTTAATCCCCAAAGATTTCACACAAAGTAACAGAAAAAATGAAAATGGGGCTTGATTAAACGTATATTTACTTTTTTATCATCCTTTTTTTACTTTTTTTTCTCTTTTTTTCCTATCATAAGTAATATTTATCACTTTTTTTTTTACTTTTTTTTTTCCTCTTATATCTATCTTTTTACCATCCAAATTCACTCTATTTTTTTAACTTTTTCCTGAACTATCTCTTTGCCACTCAAAATAGGATGTACTCAGAGTTGAGACGGAACACCCAATTGAAATTCCGTATGCTGCCCCCGTCAGTGCTGTTCACTGTTTAATATATGTACGAACACGCTAAGAAAATAAGAAAAGTCCACAATGCTAAGATTAGCATCCAGATATGCGTTTGTCCTGTCTCCTTTTACCCACCCCACCATCAGAGACAAATTAAAAATGACTAAAGATGTGATTGGTTTAAAAAAATAAATAAATTAGATTATTTAATAAGAGTAAAAATGAAAAACAAAAAAAGTAAACACTTTCTCTTTTTTTTTAATATATAGAAATTAGAAAAAAATATATATGTAAAATAATATAAATATTTTTAATAAAAAATGTGTAAAAATAAGAATAATTTAGTATTTTAATTTCAAAAGAAGCTACTTTTTCTTCCTTTCTTTTCAAATTAGACGGATTGCAAAATTTGTGGCCCCATCCACTTTTTCTAATTTTTTTCTTTCCTGTTAAGTTTTCAAATTGAGGAAGGAATGTTATTCTAATTTTTTTTTCCTGTTCTCTTTCGTTTTGCGACCTTTTTCTCATTTCAAACAAACGTTAAAAGTGTGTTTGATAAAGAAGAAAAAAAATAGAGAGAAAGTAGGTAGATAAAAAAAGAAGAGAAAAAAATAGGTAAAAAATAAAATAGAAGATAATGTCATTTAGTTAAAAAAAATAAAAAAAAAGTAAAAGTTAAGATTATTTATTATTATTATTATTATTATTATATAAAGGACACAAATTGATATATAAGGGTTATGTAAATCGATTTATAACACTTTGTCTGTATGGTAGAAATAGAGGGGGAGAAGAGGGAAGAGAGTGAAAGTGGGAGAATATAAGTTGTTTGATAAGGTGAAAGTATGAAGAGATAGGCAGAAAACATGTGGGACATAGAGAAAAAATTTCTATGCAAAGAGGTGACGATTTGTGTGAAAATAGCTCATTGTTGTCTACTCTTCTTCACAATGATAAGTAAATCAATTTACTTGTTTTATTATATAATAATAATAATAATAATAATAATAATAATAATAAATAAAAATAATATTAATAATAAAAATAAATATTATTATTATAAAATAATATTAATAATAAAAATAAATAATAATAATAATAATCTCAAAAATTTAACTTTCATTGTATTTTTCTTCAACCAAACAACTTAGACTTTCATTCTATTTCTCACGTATTTCTTTTCTCTTCTTTTCTCATCTCTTCCCTTCCTTTATTTTCTTCCTCTTTACCAAGCACATCCTAAGCGACACAACAATGATATTAGTGTTTACATAAATTGATTATATAGGATTGCGTGATGCAATAATATAAGGGACACAACTAAATCGATTTAGTTGTTTCACTAAATCGATTTAGTTGTGTTGGATAGCTTAATTTTGCGCACTTCTGCGCTCTTTAGTGTGGATATTTTTTTTTTATGTGAGTCCCACGATTACTTCCTTTTTATTTTCTTGCATTTCATCCATATCAAACAACCAATATTCTTCCACTTCCACTCCCTTCCTTCTTCTCTCACTCTATTTTCACCTTACCAATCAAACTATAATAGTACGTTTGAATAAATGATTTAGTTCAACGGATGACAACTGGGGTAAGAAGGCCATATACATTGCATTTTCTAGTATTCAAAGCAAGCTCCCTATTCTTCTAAAAATAAAAATTTCTAACAAATTACAAATACTTATCTTGGTTAATAGGGAGCATGTATATGAATATGACATCTATTGTGGGCATGAAAGTAGGGTAACTAACAAAAAGTAATTTCAAAGAAAACAAAATGATTAACTTGATAGTTGAAAGTGTATACAAGATTAATTTTAATTAATGTCCATTGTCCCAACAAGCTGTCTCTAAGGATTTGTTTGGTTTAGGAAAGAAAATGAAAAGAAAGAAAGTGAAAGAAAAGAAAAGAAAAGAAAATGAGTGGAAAGTGAGATGATTTTTAGGTTGTTTGGTAGAAAAGAAAATAGAAGAAAAGAAAGGTAAAATTTTTCTTTTCTCTTGTTTGGTTATGTAAAAAGTGAAAGGAAAGAGAAACTATATATGTAAAATGACAGAAGTATCCTTAATAAAAAAATAAGTATATAAATATAAGAGGACGGATCCTTTCCAATTGAAAAAACTGGAGAGTGTCCAGTTTTTAATCCCCACCATTCAATGCATAGTTTTTATTTAAATTTATTAAATATTAAAATTAATCAAAGGTTAAGATTACATCCAGTTTTCATATAATTGGAGAGGATCTTTTTCCATAAATATAAGGGTAAATAAGTCTTTTTATATACAACTCATTCTTTCTATCTTTGTTTCTTTCCAAAACAGATAGAAAGCATTTGGTCATGGGTCCCACCCAAAATTTTTTTGTTCTCTCACTTTTGAGGTGAACCAAATTGGGGAAAGAATGAAAAAGGTAAACTTTTCTTTCTCCTTGTAATTGTTCCGTCTATTTTCTTGCGTTCCAAACAAACGTTAACATTGTCATGAGGCCAATAAACTTAGGTTCTTTGTCTTCCTTTTGTCGGTGATCCTCACTATCCACTGCAATGAATCTTTATTTTGAAAAGGATAGATGCCTTGTTTGAAGGTAACCATGATGAGTGGCACTTCTAGGTTTCTAGGTGAGAACAAGGGCAATACAATAACTTCTAGCCAAGAAACTGATTTTCTCCACAAGAGTATTAAAAAGGTTAAGTTGTGATTTATCCATGTGTGTGTAGATTTGATTACAAGTAAGATGAAAAGTAAAGTTGACTTGTGTTCTTTAATGTGTGGATTTAAGAGATACACTCACCTTGATACACCATGTGCTAGAGTGAAACACATACCTTATAAAGGCCTAAGTGTTCTCTATCTATGCAATTGTGTAGTGCCATTCTCATTAAGCTCTTGATAATCCATTGAATATGCATCATGGTTGGCAATTCTTGTGTGGATACCACAATGTGTGAGTGACATGATTCACCGATTTGTAATTACTACTTTTTATTAGGAGCATGAAAGGGTAGGTGTGTTTTGTTGTGATTGAATTCAACCCATGTGAAGTTCACTTTTTAGATAGATACCTTATAATAGGTATATTTTTGCTTGGGGACAAGCAAAGTTGCAAGTATGGGGGGGTTGATAAGTACCAATCATGCATATCTTTTTGGTATCTATTTATGCATTTATCATCCTTTTTTTTCAAATTTAAAGCTTTGTTTAAACACAAGTTTCAGTTAGTTGTAAGTAAGTAGCGCCAAGGAATAAAATTATACATTTTGAACATTTTATTGCAAGTTTAATGATTTTTTGCAAGAAGTGAATAAAAAGAATTGAAGCAAGAAAAGAGGCCAAAGAAAGGAGAAGTTTGGCTGCCAAAGTTCGCTTACCAAGCAAAGCACTCGCTCTGTGAAATCTAGTTTAGAGAGCAATCAAGGCTCTCGCTCAGCTAGTCATTTATTCGTTGAGCAAGAAGCACTCCAGAGACCACGAATTGAAGACTCTTGTTTAGTGAATCATGTTCTTGTTGAGTGAGAAGAGTGTCACCTCACTTAATAAAGGCACGACAAAAATAGTTAAGGAGGCAACTTTTGGGATATGTTTTGGCAGTCAGCTATTCTTATCCTAAGGTTCAAGGAACAATGCTAGGAAGCTCTCCTTGAAGTCTTAATCCAAGTTCTTCATTTCTCCACTATTTTGTTGGGTTCACTCTTCAATGAATGGCTAATTCCTCCTTAATTGGGGTTTGATGTAACTAACTTACTCTCATGTATACATTTTAAGTTATTTATTGAAGTTTATATTCTATTCATTTATGTCTCTACTTCTATACTTAATGTTTATTATGGTTTCATCTCCCATGACTTGATTTTTATTATTTTGATTGATGTTTGAAAACTCTTTCTTTTCATAAGAACTGAAGTGAGCACCTAATGAATCTTGTGTCTAGAAATAAAACATGATTTATTAGTCATCTCCTAACCTATTTTGTTAAAGCAAGTTGTTTGGTTCAGCTGATTAAAGGATTATGGTTTAAACAAATAACTTAGATCCACTCCATTAAGGGATTAAGGTTTGGATAATTTTGTGGGTTGATGGAAATGAGTGAGATATAAACTTAATGGGTAATGTTTATGTTGTATGAGAGAATGGTTAGTGTAGTCAAATCCCAACACCTTTTCTTATCTGTTGTTAATCTTTATTTTTGCATTCTACGTGTTTGTATAAATTTTAATTAAACTATTTAATTTAATTGTGTGAACATTTCTCTCTCTATAGTATTAATCGTGAAAAATCTAGTATTACGCAAGTCCTTTGGGAGGCGATACTTTTATTCAAACTCAAGTCCTTGGGGAGACGATATTTTTACTCATCACTATTTACTTGTGTGAATTGGTATACTTGCCAATGGATTAACATGCCGCCAATTTGCCATCCCTTGGTCTAATCTTATTTTGAATGGCTTGCTTCAAGACATCAAGTGTCATGCTTGTGTTAACTTGGAGTATCTTTGGATCATTGCTCACAAATGTTGAGCCTTGCTCAGTTTCTCTCATCTCCCCATTATAATATTCAGAAGCAAAAACAGTTGAGGAAGTCATGGTTTGGGTAAGGCTTAGGGTTTAGACTTAGGGTGATGACTAAAACGATGCTTGTGTTGTTGAAATTAACATCTACACCCATTACATTTATACAATGTTCACTTGTCAAGGAATTTTTCAGTGCCTTTTCCCTTTTGTTAGAAAAAGAATGGTCACGATTGCACCGACAAAGCCAACACTCTAGATCGTCCTAATTCAAATGCATTTATTGTTCACTCGCTAGGAAATCTTTCAATGTCTTATAAGGGATCGTCAGAAAAATAATGGTCATGGTCACACCGACAAAATCATTGCTCTAGTTTGCCCTAATTTAAATGTATTTACTATTCACCCATCAAGAAATCTTTTAGTGCCTTGTCCATTTCGTTAGAAAAAGAATGGTCACAATCGCACCAACAAAATCAATGCTCCAGATCACCCCAATTCAAATGCATTTATTGTTCACCCGTCAGGGAATCTTTTAGTGCCTTGTCCCTTTCATCAGAAAAAGAACAGCCATGATCGCACCGATAAAATCAACACTTTATATTGTGTCGATTCAAATGCGTTTACTATTCACTTGTCAAGGAATCTTTCAATGCCTTGTTCCTGTCGTAAAAAAAAAGAAAACACAAAGGTCATGATCACATTGACAAAATCAACACTCTAGAACACCTTGATTCAAATGCGTTCACTGTTCTCGTGCTAGGGAATCTCTCAATACCATGTCTTTTGCGTCAGCAAAAATGCAATGGTCGAGAATGCATCAATGAAAGCAATGCTCCAGATTGCACATACACTTTTATAAATAGAGAGCCTCTCATAGTTCACAAAATTCTTTTAAAACATTTTCATTTTGGTAAGTTACAAATAACCTCTCTAACACCCCTACATTAATTTTTTTAACTATTTTTCTAATATTTGATGATTTAATTCTAAAACATTGGGAAAGAATCTTAAAATTCTATTCTCCACCATTGTGATTAGAATTTCAATAGCTATCTATAATTTTTCCGAGTTAGAGCCTAGAAAAATTAAAATATGATGATTTTGTCTTTATTTCTCAATATTAAGGACTGATATGAGAAAAAGATTCAATTGACATTAAAATATCAATTTAAGCTTAGAATCATGTTATGTGCATTAAAATATAATTTTGAAAATTTTATGAAATTTTGGCACAAAATGACTAAAATGCCCCTAAGTGTCTGATAAGCCAAATCAATATTGGTTTGACATTCAAAAATGATGATAATAAAAATCTCAGTTCATTTTTAGGTAAGATATTTAATTTTAGAATTTTTATAAAAAAACTGTTATTTATTGAATTAAAATAAATTATTAGAAATTTATTTTTGATGAAAAATAATATATATATATATATATATATATATATATATTTAGCTTTACATTTAAATTCATTATTTTAATATTAAAAAGCTAATTTATCTAAGTTTAGGTAATTTTATTAGTGCCGATTGATTTAACTACAAATAAAATTAACATAGATAAAACTTGGACAATTCATGGGACATATTTCTAGCTCTAGGAATAGTTGATTCACCACCTATTTTGTATATTTGTTCGTCTAAACTACTCAAAAAGAAAATAAAAATAGGTTTTATGATATAAAGCATGATGTTATCAAGTGGACACATAACCCACCCTTTTCCTCTATTAACAGGCCACTTGAGGTTCAAAATTTTTCATCCTTCTCCTTCTTAAGTGTTGGTTGAAATATATAGAGTCTCTCTTCTTAGGAGCTTTGCACCAACATTTCCATGAACTTTTCTCCTCTTCATCAACCATCTTTGAGGTAATGGGGGAAGTGGACTTGACTCTAAATTATTGTCACTTTGCATGTTAATAGGAAAGGTTTTCCTGAAGCCTTTCAATGCATAAATTTAACTATGTTTTCCTTATAATGTCATAATGTTTAATACTAAATTTTAATCTTTACTAGGTTGTTATTCTGCTTTGTATAGGACATTTTTGATGTATATATTGGGTTAGGTAGTGTTTATCTTTTGATGTACTTTTGATTTCTTTGTATTTTAGTTGTCTTTCTTTTATGATTGACATGTATTACAAAATCATGATATATATATATATATATATATATATATATATATATATATATATATATATATAAATTAATAAGGATTATAATTAATATTAACGGTGTTACATTTAGTGGTATTAGAGTAGTTCTTTCTTATTAAAGCCTAGAGTATGGCCTTGACCTTCTTTGTGCTGTGTGTTTTTTCATTTATTGTTGCCAAACATGAATGAAAGATAAATTGTTTGTTCTTATATCCTTTGTTGATAAACATAAATATAAGATAAGTATATAAGTATAGAAAGTGGACGTCCAACCTTACTAAGGAAAGTAGTCTGTACACTCAATAGAAGACTTTGCTAAGAATAAACCTAATGTTAGTTGTCGGGTTTAGTAGAAGTGATTAGTGCATGTCTAAGTAGGTTCTGGCTAGGAAAGATTTGGTACTTAAGAGTGTCCATTGTCATTCACCTCTATTTTTTGGGAATCTATTTGGTGTACTATTTCACAATATTACTTTTACTCACCTAACATATGGTTTTATTCACAGCAATGAACTAAACATTGAATCTCCTTTTCAAACAATGGCTAAAAGACCACGACAAGATGCTACCCAACAAATACTTGAAAGAATGGTTGCTATCCTTGAGAACATGAATCAAGGACGAGAAGATGAATTAGCAGAATACAGAGGTATTACAACATCTCGTAAGAATGACCCACCCTCCTTTAAAGGTGAATTTGATCTAGATGGCGCCCAAAATTGGATTGTAGAAATTGAGAAAATCTTTACAATTATGGCATGTACTGATGCACACAAGGTAACTTATGCTACCTTTATGTTGTCTGGAGAAGCTGAACATTGGTGGACGTATACAAAACAACAACAAGAAGCTGAGGGAAGAATAATTACTTGGGAAATATTTCGCCAAAAGTTCTTGGGAAAGTATTTTCTAGAAGATTTAAGATGAAGGAAAGAAATAGAATTCCTTGAGTTGAAGCAAGGCAATATGTCTATTTGGGAGTTTATTGCCAAATTTGATGAACTGTCAAAATACTGCCACTATTTTCAAGAGGGAGTTGATGAGATGTCCTGGTGCTCTAAATTTGAGATCGGACTAAGACTTGACATCAAACAAGTAGTGGGTTATCTTGAAATAGCTCAGTTCTCTATGTTGGTGAATTGTTGTAGAATCTATGAGTATGAGATGAAAGTGAAGTAAGCTTAGTGGAAGAGCCGAGGGCCTTAGAGGAATAAGAACCAAATTTTTCCAAAAAAAAAGAATCCATATAATGCTCCACCTAGATCAATTGGCGAATCATTCAACCAAAAGATTACTACTATTGGGAGTTCTAATATCCCTATTGGATGTTATCGCTGTGGAAGACCATATGACCAAAGGGATTATGACAAGCTAACAATTACCTACTTTAATTATAGAGAGAAAGGTCATTGCAACAACATATGTATGAAGCCCAAGAAGGAACAGGGCAATGGCAATAATGGAAAGGTTCCAACTGGCAAACCTTAAACTAGTGGTAGAGTCTTTACCACGAGTGAAACTGAGGCGGCTATATTTAATGACCTCATTTAGGGTAAGTGCGTCATAAACAGTAATATCTTAAATGTACTATATGACTCAAGTGCAATTCATTCGTTTATTTTTGATGATTGTGTGAAGCATTTGAATTATCTTATGACCTTGTTATTTCTACTCTTACCAATATCCCTATTGTTACTTTTCGTGCATGTTTAAATTGTCCAATTATTATAGAAGGTAGATTTTTTTTTTTTATAAATTTAATCTGTTTACCTTTAACTAGATTAAACTTGGTTTTGGGAATGGACTAGTTATCTTCCAATCATGTCCTTCTTAACTCTCATGAAAAAGCCTTAGTATTCAAATCTAATTTTGATAACTTTAAGGGATTTGAAATGGTAACTGCCAACCACCTTAATGCTTTTGAGAACAAAGAAGCTTACGTATATGTGATCATATCTTCTTTAAAAACTGAAGGAGATTTAAATATTAATAATATACCTATTGTTTGTGACTTTCTTGATGTTTTTCTAGAAGATATTCCTAGTTTACCTCCTGACAGAGAAATATAATTCACAATAGACTTGGTACTAGGATCATGACCCATATCCATAACACCTTATAGAATGTTTCCTTTGGAACTAGCAGAATTGAAAAAGAAAATAGAGGAACTTTTAGAAAAGCAGTTTATTAGAGCTAGTGTTTCTCCTTGGGGTGCTCCAGTGTTGTTGGTGAAGAAGAAAGACGGAAGTATGAGATTGTGTGTAGACTATTGCCAACTCAACAAGTTCATTATAAAGAATAAATATCCATCACTTAGGATAGACGATCTTATGGACCAATTGAAATGAGCTTTGATATTTTCAAAGATTGATTTAAAATTTGGTTATCATCAGATTAGAGTCAAAACTGAAGATATACCAAAAAAAGCCTTTAGGATAAGGTATGGACATTACGAGTATTTGGTAATGCCTTTCGATATAACTAATGTTCCTACAATCTTTATGATATACATGAACTGAATATTCCATGAATATTTGGATAAATTCATGGTAGTCTTTATAAATGATATTATGGTTTATTCTAGAAATCACCAAGAGCATAAGGAGCATCCTTTCTTTACATGCCTCAATGATGATGGTTAAAGAAATAGAAATGATAGAGAAGTTTAGGGACTTGAATCTAGCTATAGAAGTGAAGCCAAAAAGTATTTGTTTTGGAATCTTTCAAATAACCAGTGAATTTCTAGAACATATTTGGTAAGCTCAAAATACTAATCAATACTTTCAAGAAAGGATGAAAGCAATGACTAATGGAAAAGACTTGGAATTTGACCAAGATTCAAATGAAGTCATTTGATTCCAAGGTAGAATCTGTGTACCAGAAAATAAAGAATTAAGAAAGATGATTTTGGAAGAATTTTGGAAGAAGCTCACTAGAGTAAGTTAAGTATTCATCTAGGTTCTACCAAGAAGTACCAAGACTTGAAAATGATGTTTTGGTGGCCTGGAATGAAGAAGGTTGTAGCAAAGTTTGTTACATCTTGTTTAGTCTGTCAAAAGGCTAAGATAGAGCACTAGAAATCCTCTAGATAATTATAACCCTTAGACATTCCTGAATGGAAGTGAAACAGTATAGCAATGGACTTTGTAACTAGTTTCCTTAAGACACCCTCTAGTCATAATGCTATATTGGTAATTGTGGACAGACTAACTAAGTCTACTCATTTCTTGCCCATTAACATCAAGTTTTCTCTAGAGAAGTTGACTCAATGGTACATCAGAGAAATCATTTGGTTATATAAAGTATCTTTTAGTATAATCTTTGATAGGGAACTTCGTTTCATTTCTATATTCTAGGAGAATCTACAACAAGCTTTAGGGACTAAATTAAGACTTAGCTCAGCATATCATCATCAAAATGATGGACAGTCTAAAAGGACTATCCAATCTTTAGAAGGTTTTCTTGGAGCATGTGTCTTAGAGTGGAAAGGTCGTTGGGATTAGTTCTTACCACTAATCGAGTTTACCTACAACAACAGTTTTCATTATAGTGTAAGAATGGATCCCTACAAGGCTCTGTATGGGAGAAAGTGTAGATCTCCACTTTGTTGGTACAAAGTTGGAGAATCTTTGATAGTTGGGCTTGAAATATTACAAGAAACCATAAAAAAAGCTAGATTGATTCAAAAAAAGGTGAAAGTGTTACAAAATAGGCAAAAAAGTTATTATGATAAAAGACAAAAACTCCTTGACTTTCAAGAAGGAGATCATGTATTCTTTAAAATTACACCTGTAACTTGGATTGACAGAGCCCTTAAGTTGCGAAAACTCTCCCCTAAATTTATTGGTCCTTACCAAATCCTTAGAAGGATTGGTCCTATTGCATACCAGATAGCCTTACCACCTAATCTTTTTAGTCTTCATGATGTCTTTCATGTTTCTTAACTTCGTAAATATATTTTTGATCCTTCATATATCATTAAGCTTGATATAGTACAAATAAGAGAGAATCTTACTTATGACTTATCTGAAATAGAAAAAGCGCACAAGAAGGGGGGAGGGAGTTGAATTGTGCGTTTAAAACTTTTTAATACAATATAAACAATTTTGAAAATGTTTTCAAGCTAAAGGATAGAGAGAAAAATAACACAGAGAATTTTTATACTAGTTCACTCAACCTGAGCTACGTCCAGTCCCTTCACCTAGAAAGTATCCACTAACTAACCTTAGGTTACATAAGTATGGTTCGTGGCCTCTTCAAGCTTTACAAGACAATCACCCTAGATTGCTCAACCCAAGTATTTTTTTTCACTAAGCCTCTCCAGGCTTTCACAACACAAACAAGTGTTTACACAAAGGTATCGACCCACACAGTGAGGATTTGAAAGATTAAGCTCAAACACTTAGAATATCTTTACAAGACTTTTCTACTATTGTCCAATGGACGCTTCTAGTTAATGTACAAAATGTTTTTGATGTACCGCTAAGATTGTCATTAGTTAGCATTTATCACAGCTATTTTTATTTCACTTCTTCCTTGGTGCATATATAGTCTTTAGGGAAAAAGATCCGTTAAGGAAGACTTGACTTCATTATACAAGGACGGGCGTGCAATCCATGCTTTCAGAAAAATCAGGCGTGGCAGCTTTTAGATTTGCACTAAAACAGAAAACACAGGACTGTGTTAGCGGTCTGCTTTTCTGAACATTCTTCATTCGGCTTGGCAGCTTTATAAGTTGACTTGCTATATCTGTTTTGCTGCGCTTTTGCACTAGAATGAATCTAATTGCATTTAATGCTTCAAACAATTTGAACTTTAGATCACAAGGATGATAATATGTTAGTTTCGAGGAATAGGAACATAAGTAAATTGGATGTTTAAATAAGACTTAGCCGTTTGAAGATTTATCATTGGAAGCTTTTGTCTGGATGCATCTGATATTTGAATTTACTCTAAGAGACAAGATTTAGCTTTGGATGGTCCTTTTCAACATGTTCAATGGATGGTCTCCTTCTGTATTTCTACTGGACGGTCTTCTTTAGCATGTCAACTGGATGGTCCATATAATAGTAACTTGTTCATTTTGACCTTATTTCTTATGCGTTGGACTTCTTAGATCTGGACGCTATAACAAGATTAGTCCTTAGGCAGAAGCTTAAACGTTAATAAGTTTGTTATCTTCAAAACTTTGAGGATTTAGACGCTTCTACGTCTTTGGTTCCAACAATCTCCCTCTTTTTGATGATGACAAACCTTATTAATTTTTAAGTTTTTGCTAGAATATAAATAGGTGCATAAAGGAATTTTCAAAAGGCTTACTATGCTCCCCTTGAGTCTAATATGCCATGTTTTGTATGCTTTGAGATATAAAATATATTAGTTTAAATCCATATCAAATATCAGAACATACTAAGTATCAAAGCATATTATATCTAATAATCATAGTCTTATAAACAGTTATAAGATCAAACAGAAGTAGAGCAACACTTTGAAATATATCAGAACAAAGCATGTATTTAATTGCACTGGAAAGTAATACAAAGCTTAAATTTAAAAGCAAAAACTATTTTTTCATAAGCAAAAAGCAGGCAAAAAGAAAAGGAAGCGTCATCATGGTCACTACAGCAGAGGTGAAGGCGGAGGAGGAGGAGGTGGGGAAGGTTGGGAAGGATGTAGGAGTGCTTGTTGGTTCTGGAGAATTTGGTGAAGAAGAGTAAAGATGGGTTGAAGCTTATTTGTGACATATTGTTAAACAACAGGCTTAATAAGGAGGATGGGGGAAAGGGCAGAAGTAGAAATGGGAAGGCTTGTGGAGGCTTGGGAGCCAGGAATAGGCGGCGGTGGAGGTGTTGGTGACGATGGTTAGGAAGGAGTAGGTGGAAGAACTTCAGTGGGTGGAGGAGGTGCATCTAGAAATTTCAAGTATGGTATATCGAGTTGCTAAGGACGGGGAGTGGTCCACGGGTAGGGTGGTTGGAAAGTGTTGGGGTGGGTGAGAGTAGCAATCATAGTGTACAGAATAGAAGTTTCTGTACCAAGGAGTGGACGCTCGTTCGGTGGACGGACGAAGGTAGCTGAAGTGTTCGAAAAGTGAAAGACACGAGCTGGATGCTGCATGAATTCATAGTTTGTTGCAATTGGGATGTCAGCCTTGTCGTTTGTGGAGATTGTAGCGCTGTGATTTTCTTAGTGCGTGATTAAGTGGTTTAATAACTAAAAAGTGAAAAATTATATGTGATTATGGTGTTTAAAAGAAATAAATGAATTGTTGCTATGTACAGTATGTTGTATGTGATGATGGTTGTGAGTTGTTAGTTTGAAATTATGGTTTGAATTTAGGAAAACTTGAGATATGTGCTTGAGCCAATATGGGTATGAGTGTGATGTTGGGCTATTGAGAGAAAATAGTTAAGTTAAACTAGTTTTGAGATAAAGGAAGTGGCTTGGTGAGGTTTGGGTCTCAGTTGGCCAAAAGTCCGTGAGGGAGCTTTGGAGGGTTTAAGTATAAAAGGGGGTGGAGAGAGAGATTTCTCTCATTCTCTCAATTCCATTCTCTCTCTAAACTGTTTCTTTCTTCAATTCTCTCTCAACTTCTCTCTACAAATCTAAAGTTGATTAGTGAGTTAGAGGACTTCTAAGCTCGACTTAGTGATTGTGGCAAAGAAAGGAACAAATTTACGGAAGGTTTTGGCTCAAGGCACCAGTTTGTCAAAGAACCCAAATTTGATTCAGAGACTTTAGAGGTAAGGGAAGCTTATAAATTGTTTGTTTTGTGTTGATAACTGTTGGTATGCTTATTTATTTCCTTATGATCGGTTGAATCTTTGTGGATGTTGATATTTTGTTGGCTTTGGATGAAATTGGGGTTTGAACGAGAAAATTTGAGATTTGGATGAGAACTTTATGATTTTGTGATGAAATGTTGAATTTATTGTGTAATTGATGTGTATGAACTTGGTTGAGGTGAATTGAGGTTGTTGGAACACTATTAATTCAAAAATTTGTGGTATTGGATTGAAAATTTTGAGTTTCTCCTTGGAAAAATCACGTTTTTCTCAAAAAACTTCGCAGATAATCGATTATAGCATCTGATAATCGATTATCTAATGTTTCAGAAAAGCTATCTTGTAAATGTTGCGGAAATAATCAATTATCAGCCTTCGACAATCGATTATGCACTGTTCCAGAGAACTATTTTTGTAACCCGGTTTCGGAAATAATTGATTATCCAGTAGAACAATCGATTATCTATTGTTCACAAAAAAAAAAGAAAAAAAAAAGATTTTAAAGTTTTCATCTCAAAATGTGAAATTTTATAAATTTCAAGATTTGCTAATCGTCCAAATGGTTTTCAAAGAAGGTTTGGTTTTCAAACTTTAATTGATTTTTGAATTTGGTTGTAAAGTGTAAGGTTGCTTAGATAGGACCTTCACTTGTGGTGTATGATATTATTATATGAGGTTTCTCACGAGGTTGGTTGCTTAGATAGGGCCTTACCTGTTGACCATGTAAGAGGCCGGTTTAGGCATGCATGGGGTTGATTTGTGGTTGATGGTGAATGTTGGACCACAGTTGGTGCTGAGTAGGCCACGTGGTAATATGTTGATACATATATATAGGATATGATGACTATTATGGTTGTATTGATATGTTGCTACATATATGTATGGATATTAATGAATGATTTTGGTTGAATTGATAGCTGTGGTGATACATGCATTGACATGCATATGTTGTGAGTTGAGGTTGTATGGGCCTCAAGCTGTGTGCGGGCAAGCATGTAAGGTGGATGGTGACTAGAGTTGGTACTCAGATAGGCCTCCATCCTAGTGCCTAGATGAGAAATGTGGTTTTAAAGTTGGACCTTGGGGATAAGTGGATGAGTAATCCCGTAGGGGGCCAAGGCAATGCAGGCCTTGTGTTGCGGTAATACTACTACCCACATACACTTATCCTAACAACATAAGCTTATCCAATTGATCAGAGTTTTAGCAATCCCTGAATGGTGTATGGCCATGGTAGGGAATAAGACTTGGCTGATCGCCCGAAATGTAGAAAATCTCTCAAGAGTCGTGTCATCATGCATTGACATTGTTGTGACAGATTGGTGGTGATATGGAGTTCTGGATTGAGAACTCTTCGCCATGTAAATGAATGCTTTATACATGTACATCTGTATGTAGATGTTGAGATCTCTGGATAGATGATGGTGTGCCATATACTTGTGATGGAATATTGTGAATTGTTGATGATTTCCATAATCATATGTGATGTTATGCGTGATATACTATAATGTATATAGACTGATTTATTTGATGATTATGTTGGAATTAAATATTATATGTTGATCCTTATTTCGTAAGCTTACCCTTGCCTTGTATTGTCGTTGGTTGGATGTCTGGTTGCTGTTGTTGTGTTGTTGTGACTGTGATGATCACGTCATCTTGGCGTGGGAGCAGAGGGAGGGATGTCTACAGATCTAGCATCTCAGAGCTGATGGAAGAGGTCTCAGGTGGAGACTTTTGGTTGTCCTTTTTGGGTGGAGCTTTCTAGAAGTTCTTTTTGTTTCTTCTTGGATATGTTGTTTTGTATTATATTCTTTTGATGGGATTGTATAGAGTGACTAACTATAGGGAGTGAGTTTTTGTATCCTTCTTCCCTGGATATATATATTTTGATATTGTTTGTATGGGCTGGTATTATCCCATATGTATGTATGTATAATGATTTTGAGTTGAACAGATATACATGTATAATACTAGGAGAGATAAGTGGATCTCTCAGTTGATATGTTATGATCTAATTTTATTTACCATAAATGTGGATAAGGTGTATTTTAGCAGGATTGTTTGTAGTACTGTGGTGATAGAGAGTCATTACAGAGACTCCACTACTGGACACTTCTTGTTCACATATGAACATGTGTTGGTGCCAAAAGCATTCAACATTGTCCTTGTCTATGTCTGTAAGAAGACGCTGAGCTATGAACCATTCAAGGGAATGGGTTGGATGTTGTTGAAATCCAGCTCTGGACGGTAGAGGCAAGGATGATTCCTCAGTCAGAATCTTCTTTTTTTTGCAATTGACATCGATGATTGGCAACCTTAGGCAGACTCGATCTGGTTGGATTTAGATGGATGTTGAAGGTCGAATGTATTGTGATGGAGGGATGAAAAGTTAAGGCTTCAAGGTCCCTGAACCTTTGAGAATGTTACAAAACATGTGCTCAAAGGCAGATGGAAAGAATCCATCTTTTTCTGGATCCATAGGCCTAAACTTCAAATATGTAGGCCTTAGATGGACGGTTCGTTCATTCCCTGGTCTTTGTTGTTGCAAAGCTTGCTCAGTGTCTTCTACTGGTGGTACTTTGTGTTGAAGTACTCTAGGAGGATGGGCATTAAAGCGCCAAGCTCGTACAAGTCTGGGGTACCTTCGTCTGATAAACCACTTGAGCGATAAGTGTTCTATAGCTCTAGGAGGCAGTGCCAGACAACCTTTAGACGGTTGATGAACATAGTCCTCCATGTATTTGTCCATATGAATCGAGGAGTAATCAAAGTCGAAGTTTGGCTTAGGAAGCTTTGGACGCAGAATAATTGCATTGTCGTCCATGAGGTTTTGTTGGTTTCTCTCAACAAAAAGAAGGGGCCATTTCTATTTTATTTGCTCTAAAGTTTCTAAGGGGGT
Source organism: Spatholobus suberectus (assembly GCA_004329165.1). Taxonomy (NCBI): domain Eukaryota; kingdom Viridiplantae; phylum Streptophyta; class Magnoliopsida; order Fabales; family Fabaceae; genus Spatholobus; species Spatholobus suberectus. The sequence goes on along the minus strand of CM014733.1, from coordinate 60,248,916 downwards.
GGAAGATGCAGGGATGGGAATGATGGCAGAGGAGGAAGGTGATTTAGGGGGTTTGATGGAGAAATGTAACTTAGAGATGTTGGGGGTAGGGATGGTGCATGTGTAACCTTTATCACCAGGCAGCAACATGTTTGGTTCAGGTGTGGCTTAATGCTTATGCTGGTCGTTTGGATGGAGTAAATGGTTGGATAGCTAGTGGTTGTGGTTGCACAGGAATAGCAACCATGGTAGTTTTCTACTTTTTGACAAGCTCGCTAATGGGCTCATCATCTTCATCGTCAAAATCAATGATTAAACGTCTCTTGGCAAGAGCTGGTGCTGGAACAGGTGGAGGAGCAGAGGCAGCAATGGGAGCCGCTCCAAGAAGAGTAGGCGGAGTTGGACGTTGTTGGGTTTTGGACCTTGTAACTTTGGTCGTTTGCATCTTAGACAACTTCCTCTTGGTGGACGGTCTGGCAGCAATAGGATTGACAAATACTGCCTCGTCGTCTATCGGCTCAGTATGCTGGACGATTGGCTCTTCTGTCTGTTGAGGCGCCATCTCAACAACCTCTTCTTTTACATCCACTAGTTTGGACGTCGTCTCCAAAGGCTTAAGCACAAAACCAACTTTCATTTGTGCAACGTTGTTGCATCCAAACGGTAGTTTTGTAAATCTGTGGCCACCACCGAGAATCCTAATCTAGTTCACTCTCCAACAGACAGAGCAAAGAAGGCATGATACACCTTCTGTTGCCAGAAAATCTTGTTTAGGAGAGCGGCATATATGATTTGGTCGCACTCTCCGCATCCTCTCATAGTCCTGAAGATGTTGCTCAGGATGAGGTGCGACAGGTTGAACTGTTGGCCTGTGATCATGTGGAACTAATTAACAAGAAAATAAAAATTGGTTTTATGATAATGCATGATGTCATCAAGTGGACACTTAACCCACTCTTTTCCTCTATAAATAGGCCTTTTGAGCTTTAAAATTTTTCATCCTTTTCCTTCTCAAGTGTTGGCCAAAATATATAGAGTCTCTTTCTCTAATTTTTTTTCTTTATTATTATGCTTAAATTTTGCTTGTTTTCCATCAACTAGTAAATCTCTCTTTCTAGGAGGTTTACACCAACATTTTCATGAATGTTTCTCCTCTTCATCAACCATTTTTGAGGAAATGGAGGAAGTCGGATTGGTTCTAAATTATTGTCACTTTGCATGTTGGCAGAAAAGGTTTTCCCTAAAACCTTGCAATGCATAAATTTAACTATGTTTTCCTTATAATGTTATAAGGTTTAATTCTAAGTTTTAATTTTTACTAAGTTGTTAATAGGACCTTTTTGATGTATATATTGGGTTAGGTGGTGTCTATCTTTTGATGCACTTTTGATTTCTTTGTATTTTAGGTGTCTTTTTTTTATGACCAACATGTACTACAAAATCATGATATATATATATATATATATATATATATATATATATATATAGAGAGAGAGAGAGAGAGAGAGAGAGAGAGAGAGAGAGAGAGAGAGAGAGAGAGAGACTTTATTTTTATGTCTACTACCATTTCCATATTTTGTTAAGTTTAGAATTCTTCTATTATAAAATTGGAAAAAAATTTACTCGCATTTGTATTAACTCAAACTTAATAATTAAATTAAATAGCTAAATTAATATGTATTACAATTAATATTAACGGGGGTTACAACCTCGACCATGGAACCTGTACCCTTGCTTTAGAAACAACACATTCACAGATCTGCATACATACATGATCTGGTAAGTTCCAGTCAATTTTAATTACATTAATGTTCTTTACATTTTTTTAATCATGTTGTACTAATAACTACATTTTTGCCATTTGTAGGGCACGAAACAGGATCCAATCGAATCATATTATCATTCAATGCCCCCTCCATATCCATGAATAGAACCATTCTTGGAGCGAGGTAGGTTTTCTCAAATATCAAAGATGAAACATTTCAAGGTTGATCATTATTTGTTAACTACTTTGGTAGAAAGGTGGATACTTGAGTCATACATCTTCCATCTTCTGGTGAATGCATAATAACTCTAGAAGATGTAGCGCTCCAACTAGGACTAAAGGTTGATGGAAAATCGGTTACTAGCCCAATGTACTTCGATTAGGAACAAATGTGCAAGGCATATTTGGGTGTGGTTCCTCCAAAGGGGGTAGCATGAAAAGGATCAACAATTAAACTTATATTGTTGTGAGAAAATATGATGCCTCTACCCCACAAAACCAACACATAACCAGTTACAAACCTATTGTAGAGCCTACATTTTAGGCTTGATTGAGGGGTATTAATGCCCGACAAATCAAGTAATGGAGTTCATCTCATGTATTTGCCTTTATTGGTGGATCTTGATTGTACTAAAAGCTACAGCTAGGGTTTAACTTGTTTAACAACTATGTACAGAGAAATGTATAGGGCTATTTACTCAAAATCCAAAATTATGGATGGGTGTGTATCATTGTTACAATCTTGGGCATGGTATCGCATGCCATTCATTGCACCACAAGTCAATTATCAGCTAACATATCCACTTGTTGTCAGGTAAATAAAAAATCCAAACTAAAGTGTACCTACCTATATACTAATTCTACTAATGTAAAATGTCTTCTACTAGATGGAGTGGCAAGGGACTAGAGTTTACTAGAACTCCTTATGGTAATGTTACAAGATACAGATCAAGAATTGATCATATGGAATTTGAATAGGTTATTATATATAATAAATTATTCTTTGTCATTCATGTATTGTTAATTTACTAACCATGCTTATGTTTCCAATTCATATGGATGCCATATGTGACACCCATTCATATTAAATATAATTCATATTAATTAAGTTATCAAGTTTAAGTAGATGAAAATGTGAGTAAATTTTTTCTGCTTTTATAATAGAAAAATTCCAATCTTAACAGAATTTGAAAATAGTAATAAAAGATGAAAGATAAACTGTATATATATTTTTGTGTGTGTGTGCGTGTGTCTCATAAAACTGTATATCATGATTTGGTAATACATAACAATTATAAAATACAAAAGACTAAAAGTGTATCAAAAAGATCTTATACAAAGAAGTGCTAATCTATCCTATTCCTCATATAAAAAGAGAAATACTATAATATAGGTCTTTAGATCCTTACCTGTTGAAGTATCATTTGACTCGTACTTAGCATTAAGGGACATTAATGTCATCTTTAGTAATCACGATCAATCATACATAGAAGAAAAATAATGGAGTAAGGTGTATTGTTGTAAAATCATTTTTACATATATGGTAGGAAGTCTACCATAAAGATAAAACACAGTTGACAATAGAAGGAATGTAGGGTTCATTCTAAGTTATACTAAACTAGATTGCCTTAGACTAGGTATAGATCCACACTCTCCATTGGTCAGTAATAGTTCTCAACAGAATTGAGAAGTGACTAGGAGTACATATACCTCTTTAACATCATCACATGGTACAATCCTTATCATTAATGAGGAACAAATAACGGTTAGGATGTCCATTTATAGAGGTATACTCTTATATCAATCTTGGAATGCTGGATAGTTGTTGGAGTTATTGAGCTTGGTCAGGCAAATATCCCGGCTCTTGGCTATTGGGACCTTCACCATTCGATACCTACCCCCAAGACCTCTGTAAATGGGTCCCTATTGTTCATTCCTCAACGTACCAAACTGTAACTTTCCTAGCAAGATGTCATACTGCTGCATGTCACTTGCTTTACATTACTCGCTAATCTATCAAATTCTCACTTCTCAAACAGAGGTTTTCCTAGTCTTATTTAATTTGAGCACCAATAACATTTATGCCTTATATTGTAGAAATTACATGATAATAATTTAGCAATCATCAAAATTTTGGTAGTATAATTACTTACCAAAATTTAGCAAAATAACAATTTGGTAATCACAATTTAATTACCAAAATTTTAAAAGAATAATGACTTAATAATCAAAATATTATTACTAAAATTTTAGCAAAACAACTATTTAATAACAAAATAATAACTAAATTTAAGTAGAATAATTACTTAATAAATGCATTTTAATTATAAAATTGGCTAGAACAATAACTTAGTAAATACATTTAATAGTCTAAATTTGAGCAGGGTAACAACTTAGCGGTTATAATTTAATAATCTAAGTTTGAGCAAAGTAACAACTTAACAATTATAATTTAATAATCTAAATTTGAGCAGAGTAATGATTTAGCAAAAATTAAAGTTGAATATCAAACACTATAACAATATAATGATAATAGTAATAAAGCTTATGCCTAAATGGGTTCAAGAGAAAACCTTTCCTACTAACATGTAAAGTGACAATAATTTAGAACCAATCCCACTCCCCTCATTACCTCTAAGGTGGTTGGTGAAAAGGATGAAATTGTTGGTGCAAAGCTTTTAGGAGGAGAAATTTTACTAGTTAAAAACCAATAAAATTTTAACATAAAAATAAAGTAAGAAAAGTTTTTAGAGAAAGAAACTCTCTAAGTGGATTTTTGGATAACTTTAGAGAGTGGAGGATGTGTGAAAATCTGAAATTTTGGGGCTTATTTATAGAAATTGGAGGGGCTTAGGTGTCCCCAAAGATGACATCATCCATTATGCAATAAAACCCATTTTTATTTTCTTTTTAATTATTTTGGGGGACAAATATGAAAAATAGGTGGTGAATCAGCCCCCCTAGATTTGGGACGTGCTATATGAGCTGTCCTCAAGCTCTTCAAAGTAAATTTTATCTGTAATTAATTAACTGGTGTTAATAAAATAGCCTAAACTTGAAAAATGAGATTTTAATATCAAAATAATGTATTTTAATGTGACATTGGAAAAATAAATTATTTTCACAAAAAATAAAATTCTAATAATTAAATTAAATTTTTATTAATTTATTTCAAATTATATATATTTATTTTATATTTTTAAGCTAAATAATTCATAAAAAATATACTTTAATTCAATAAATACCAAAATTTTTATAAAAATTTTAAAATTAAATATTTGACCTATAAATAAACTAAAATTATTCTTTTTACTGTTTCTGGATATCAAACCAATACTGACTAGGCTTAACAAACATCTAGAGACATTTTGGTCATTTTGCATCGGAATTTCAAAAAATTCGTAGAGAATTTTAAATTATATTTTAATATATATGACATGATTCCAAGCTCAAATTTACATTTTAATTTCAATAAATATTTTTCTCATGTCAACCCTTAATGTTGAGAAATAAAGACAAAATCATCATTTTGTTTTAATTTCTCTGGACCCTGTCCTAGAATTTTTTTTAAAAATTATGATTAAATAGATCTTTACATTCTAAATTTAACCATGGGGAACAAAATTTTGAAAAATTTTCCAAATTTTTCAGAATGAAATTGTTAAATATTAGAAAAATGGTTGAAAAATTAAATTGTCAAATTTTAGAATTTTGACATTCTAAAATTTTTATAATTAAAATATATTTTGTATAAAATTTTCAAAATATTTTGAGGTCAAAAAGTTTTGGTTGTTTCCCGTAGTTAATTAGGGGTGTTATTTCATAAAAATTATCTCAATAAATTCTTGAAAAATTTCTAAAATTATTATTCATTATTCTAAGTATATTGATGACTTAAAAATAATTTGTAAACACTTCTAACTATTTTTTTTCTTTTAATTATGTTATCTAGATTTTTAGGAACGAAACAGTCATTTTACAAATTTTTTAAAGCTTCGCTCCCCAAAAATTGGTAAAAATTTAAACTAAATATTACTATCTAATACGAAAGTAATCGTAGGAATCAAATGTTTGAGATTCCCATCTAGTTCTTTAGAAATAAATACAGAATAATTAGGAAAATAGTTTAATAGGCAAAAGTAGGGTTGTTACACCATAGAAAGGGTGTGAGACGTTTATGCCACCACATGCATGCAAGGATTCCAAAATGTGGAGTGCTTGTACCATTTTAATTTATTTTTCAATCATAGAATGGCAACAAAAGGACATGGTAAAGCTCCAATTTGGACTAGGGAAAAATGTATTAGATTCACCTAATAATTTGGATCACCTCCACCAAATGGACATGCGAGGAAACAATTACACGAACTGGGCAAAAAAGCATGCCAAATGCCTCAAAATTTGAAAGGAAAGTTGGAACAACATCTTATTGGGGCAATCTATTCAAGGTCCTCTGCTACAAACCTATGACTATATGCAATGGTATTGTGCAAATTCAATACCTTTCCTATCTATGCCATAACAATTACAAGACCCATGGGTTGGGCATAACATGGATGTTGGCGATACAACACATGGAACATGGCAAATGCAACACAACAACGGGTACAACGACAAAGTACACCTCCCCAACCTATTCCCTCAGTTGTTGAGACCATGCAAAATGAAGACTTGAAACCACCTTGTTATTCATTTGCATTCACTCCATCACAACAAGGGGCTAATGAAAATCTTGAGTATTGTTGACACTCATTCCCATCTAGTGCAAGAGACTTTATGAGCAACCTATTTGGTATAGGCATTCGAACTTCAGAGTCAGCTCACACTTATATGCAGAGTATTGCCGTTTCATTGTTTCAACATCAGCTTGTTGGAAGATCTTCAACACTTCATGTCGACAATTATGCAAATTATCAATCACTACCTTTAACAAATTTAAATCTCAACTTAGATGAAGCTATGCATCAAGATTAGCTAATTGTTGACAACAAGGAAAATCAAACACGACAACATAGACAAATCTGTTGAAATCCTCCACGTAGCAGGCAACCTCCATTGTATGGAGCTAGACACCAATATGGGGATTAAGTACTTCGTCTATTGGAATATTTATTTACTCTATTTCTGGGCAATTATTTTAATTACATTTGTCAATATTATTTTTGTCTTACTTTACCTAAACTAACAAACATAATAAACATAATAATTAATATAAATCTTCTTATTTAATATTTTTTCTTGGTGATACTTATTTTAACTAACCATTATATGTATTATTTAATCACAATTTCAATTTTTTTGGGGCATTAAAATTAACCTATAATTAAAATAATAATTAAAATAAAGTTAGATTAAATATATATCACAAAATTGAAAAGAAAAATAAAAAAAAGCCCCTAAGAAGTTAGGTCTTGGAACCCAAACTTCATGGGACAAATGCAAAAAATAAAATAAAAAAAATAAAAAATTGCCAAAGCAAAAAGGGAAGTCGATCCCTCAAAAGTAGGCATGTTATGTGAACGGTAAATCAATGTAGTTTAGTAAATAATGTTACATGAGTAGTAATTTGGGAAATATTATTTTTTAAATTTATTTTGGTAAAAAACCTTATTACTAAAGAACTAAGGGTCAATTTGGTAAGTGGAAAATATGATAGAATGAGTGAAAGTGAATGAATTATTATTGTTTGGAAGGAGGGAAGTAGGAAGAAATTTTAAAAAATTCGAATGGGTCCCATGCAAAGTGACTTCCATCCTAATTCGAGAAGAAAAGAGTAGAAGTTATTGTACAAAACATGTGTCGGTTTCATTTTAGCTACTTTTGTAAATCGATTTACTTGTTGTAAATTGGTTAGCAACTGTCTGTTGTGTTTTATAATATTATTATTATTATTAAGATAATAATAAAAAATAAAAATAACATCAATAATAAAAATAAAAATATTATTATTAATAATAAAAATAATAATAACAATAAAATATAATATTATTAATAATAATTAAAATAAAAATAATTTAAAAAAATTAAGTTTCTCTTTATGTTTCTTTAATCAAATAACTTTAATTTTTATTCTGTTTTTCTTTTTTCTACCAAACACATTCCGAATGTGTCATAACCTAAAAAACAAAAATACCCTGCATGTGGACAAGCTACATGCTGTCAAGCGTCATTGTGTCATCATGTATTGGGGAAGCCATCGGGAAACTCGCTTAAGTTTTCAAACGTAGAAATGTCCATACCTCACTAACAGGTCTTGTTTGAGGGCCGACTGTCCTGGCCATATAGGGGCGCTAGTGATTTGTACCCATGTGCCAGCAGATTCGAATCCACGTGATTTTGTTTCCCGTTTTCTCTAGCCCAAATATCAACCAATCATATTAATTTAAAGGCTTAGATTTTAAAATTAAAAAGACATATGTGGACAATGCAGTTGTGCAGTTGCTTAATTAAGATTCCTTGGATATTTCCACTGAGGAGAGAAATACTGAAAAACTACAGATCAAAGAAGAAAAATACAGTTGGTGTACAAATTTACCATTTGATAGCGTGAAAATACAATAAAAATATTTAAAATAATGGTGGATCTCACGTATGTTAACTTCTTCCCTCACATGTGAAGAAAAGTGTGAGCAGCTCAAAAACGTTATCGCATTACTCTTAACCTTGACCTCATATAAACAGTAAGGGAAGGCTTAATCGGTTATTTGCATATACATAATTAATTATGTATATACATAGTAATTGATTACGATGGGCTCTTATTATAAATTGAAAAAAAAAAAACTTTACAAAGGTAAAAACGTAGTTTTATAATATCTTTTCTTTCTTTTTTCTTTTATTTAAACAAAAAAAAAGTCAAAAAATACCTTTTTATCTTATTTTTTTTCAACTAAACAACTTTTATTTTTATTATATTTTTTATTTATTTTTCTTCTTTCTACTTTTTCCCTACCTACTTTCTCCCATTCTATTTTCTTTTTCTATACCAAACACAGTGTAAAATTAAAAAAAAAAACCCAAAGAGTTAAAAAAACTAAGAACAAATGAAAAATGAAACTTTTTAACTTCACTAATTTGAATTTTAAATATAATTTTGAAAATTCATTCAAACTAAATTATATAATTTGCCTTTCCTACGGGTGCAGTTACCTTCTTTCTTTCTTTCGCTTGTTTTGTCTTCATTTACCAAAAAACCACACTAAATTATACACACACACACACACACACACACACACACACACACACACACACACACATATATATATATATATATATATATATATATATATATATATATTATAAATTAACCCAATTAAATATTCTCAATATTTTCTTTCTTCTCTATTTTGAAATTGCATTTCGCACATTATTAGAAAAATTCTTTTTAATTATCTCAAACTATTATACTTTTATCTTTATTTATGTATCTGGTCTTCTTGATCACTTATCTCTTTCAATCTATTCTCTTTTATTTATCTATAAATTAAATTTTAATTGCTTTTCTTTAATTGTTAATAGTTAAAAATAATCTTATATTATAATTTAGATTATTTATTGTAAATTAAAAATATAATTTATATAGTCAAAGATATTTATTTTTATTAATTTTAATCATAATATAATTCTTATATTAAAATAATTTTTTATGAATTTTAATTATATAAAAAATATTTATCATGCACAATATAAAGGCTAAAATAAAAGCAACAATATTCTAAAGATAATAAAATTTAAAAATAGTAGTGATTTTGATACTTTAAAATACAATACGATTTAATTTAAATTCAAATTGAATATAATATCATACTCATAATATATAACAATAATTTAAAATTTAAAATTATAAAATCCTAAAAAATCAACCTCACTCTCATAAGTTATGTATAAAGATCACTATTTAATGAGAGAAGAGAAAAAAAATAAAAAATAAGTTAATTGGGAGAATAGTGAGAGTGAGTCATAAGTACTCAAATTTATAATATAAAAATAGAAAAAAATAATTTATAGATTAAAATTATGAATAAATAAATTGGTATAATAATTTATAAATACATATTTGTATAAATATAATCAATATGGTACTTTCATAAATAAAATTATGTATACAATTCATAAATATTTTTATCTATTATTTATTGAGGATGGTAGCAAATAAATTTCATCAATTATTATTATTAATATGCTATTATCTTTAAATTTAAATCAAATCCTATTTTATTTTAAGTTCTAACAATTTTTTCCCTTTAAAATACTGTTGCTAATATTTTACTGTGTATTGGACATGATAAATATTTTTTTTATAATTAAAACTCATAATACATATAATATTTTTAATATAAAAGTAATATTATAATTAAAATTAATAATAAATAATTTTTTTTGATTATATAAATTATATTTTGGATTTACAATAAAAAATTTAAATTGTGATATAAAATTATTTTTAATTATTGACAATTTTTTTCAAAAAATATTGAAATTTAATATATAGATAGATAAAAGAGAATAGATTGAAGGGGATAAATAGTTAAAAAGAGATAAATGGATAATGATAAAAGTATAATAGTTTAAGATAGTTAGAAAGAATTTTTCTTGCAAATTGTGAGAATAGTGTGTAAAATATGTGTGAAAGATAAGAAGAAAAATATTGAGAATATTTAATTGAGAGAGTGAAGAAAGTAATATCACTCTCTAAGTTATGTATTTTAATTTATAATATAGAAATAGATTATACACACACACAAAATTTAGTTTGAATGAATTGTCAAAATTATATTTAAAATTTAAACTAGTGAAGTTAAAAGGTTCAATTTTTTATTTTTTTCCCAGTTTTTTAACTCTTCGATATTTTTTTAATATGAACGTAGAGGGAATCTTAATTAAGCATTCGTATAATCGCCTTGTCCATGTGTGTCTTTTTTTCCTTTTAAAATTCGAGCCTTTAAATTAATTTAATGATTGATATTTTGACTAGAGAGAACGGGAGACAAAATCCGGCAAGAGAGGATGTGAGTTTGTATTAACAAAAAGTTTTTATATATAAGATCAGAAATTGAACTCTAATTTAAGAGAGTCAATTATTTATTAACTATCTCAGGCTAGCAATTTATTTTCATATAGGATAGCTAATATCTATGATTCAGAGAAAGTTAATTCCCTCTATATTATAACAATTAGTTATAATTAACAAAGAGGAGGAAAAGATAAAATTAAATAAAAGTTCATATAAAAATATATAAAAATGTAGAACAATTCAGATCCAAAAGGATTTTATATGTTATAATTTTTTTTAAGAACTTTCGCATAATAGCTTATGCCTTAGAATGTGTTTTTCTTAATCACTTAATTTAGTCAACAGCTTATAGATTTACCAACTTTGATCTAGTTTTTACCTGATCTTGTGAATTTCTTGTGCTAATTGATTTATGTAAAATAAGGTTGTGATATCATTCTGTTGATGTGTTCTTTCCTTAATGGTTATTGGCTCGCTTTCTTATTGTTTCTTGTTTTGTTAAACTTTATTGCAAAAGATGAATTGAAAAAAAAGAAGAAGAAGAAGATAAGGGAGCATATATGTATATACTTTGACTTCCAATTTGATCATTCTCAGAATTCAGAGATGGTATAGAAAGAACCAAGTCCAATATAGGAGTTGGAAGAAAAGGAGGACCCCAAAAGAAAGAATAGCTGTCCAATGATATTATCTGCAAATCTATTATTCAAAAGTATGATGAAACGAGACGAGTACGGCGTATGCTTACATTTATAGGTAAAGAGTTCGTGGAATAGCAAGCTTCACGATAGCATCTACCCAAGTCCAAATACAGTATATGCTTACACTTTACCAACAAGAATGTACCATCTAAGCTTCACAATAGCATAATATCACATTTCCTTCATCAAAATAAAACCTTTTAAAACATAAGATACATCCAAGCTCAAATCAAACCACAAAAAATCAGAATAGAACCAAATTTCTCCGTGCATGTCAACGGATCCTCCCAAAATCAACATGCAAGCACATACATCATCACATGCACCATGAATTCAAGCACGAACCATCAAGAAATTAATTTTAACACACATCAAACACCACAAAAACAAAATGGAAACATAGACAAGAATTAGGGTTTGGTAAAATTATAATTTACAGCCCATTTTATAAAATCAAAATAACATCAAAAGAAAAATCAAGTGCTAATGCTTATGCCCATGGATTTTGTGGTGCGTGAACCAAAATCCTAGTTCTTCAAACTCCCTACAAGGCCATGGTCAAACAGCGGCACAAAAACATAATTTTTCCCTCATTCCTTTGCTCAAACCATGGAGTAATGTCCTCTCTCTCCTCCCCTTGCTATGTTCGTGGATTGTTGTTAAATGGATAATCATTTGGAGCTTCTTCCTCCACTTGTTGATTTCGGTCCACTAGCGAAAAATAAAAAGAACAAAATGTTAGCTTGATTTGCTAGAGAATTAAAAGAAAGAATGAAATAGGATTTTCGGAATGAGAAGAAATTGTGTGTGTTTGTGCAAAGAGCGGATGGAGAAAAGAGTGAGGTATCACCCTTATGGAAAAAGAGTAACGTACATATGGATTTTGTACATGTGGTGTCCACTTAAACATGCCACTAATTACATGTAAAAATATGATTAATTTTGTCTTTTGAGTGGTTAAGAGTAAATGAACATAGTTATATATAATTATGAATATGTGGTTAATAATATTATGAGATTATTGAAATATTTAATGGTGATTAACTTTGTCTCACTAGTGGTTAATAATGTCTTGAGGTTAGTGACTGTTACACATGGTTAACCATGTTTATAAATATGGTTAACTTTACCTCACAAGTAGTTAATAGTAAATGAACATAATTGTATACAATTTTTTATATGTGGATAATAGTAATATGAGGTTATTGAATCGTCTAATGGTGGTTAACTTCATTTCACAAGTGGTTAATAGTGTCATGATGTTATTGAAGTATCTAATAGTAGTTAATTATATCCTAGAAGTGGTTAGTATTAACCACTTCGATAATTATATACAATTTTGTTCATTTATTCTTAACTACTTACAAAATGAAATTAACCATATTTACACATAGTCAATCATGTATCCGGGGTGGATGTTGACTGGACATTTTTTGGATGTACAGTTCACAAGCACGGAAAGAAGCTATGCTAGGCAAAGAGGACTAAAAAAAAAAACAACAATGAGTTAAAGACAGCAAGGGGAGTTCACAAGCACAAAAACGGGCGAATAAGAGCGTTTGGGAGTGGCCAAGGTTGCACTCGCTTGGTGAGCCAGGAGAGTCGTCTGGCGTGTTGTGTACCCCGCCCAGCAGGTCAGCATGCTTGGCAGGCAATGCAGTTGCTCGGCACCATCGTGGAGTCCATTTTTCGAAAAAAAGCAGCTCAGCGAGTTTCCAACCCCGCCGAATAGGTCTGAAATCCATATTCTAATTTTATTTTAATTCTCAATGAGCCTGAGTTATGCGAGACGAAATGGGTTGAGCCTCCTTCTCTGAAATTCTAGAGATGCATTACAAATAGCAAGGAGTAAAGTATATTGAGGGAGCTTATCTTATCTTTATTATACCTTTTTCTCTTCTTTTTTCTTTGGCTTTTGGAGAAGGATTATTGGAGGAAAATTGAATACTGAGAGTCAGAGATCGGAGAAAACCTTTTTCTTGGAAAAGATTTTTCTTCTCTTTTTCTTGTGTATTTCTCTAGAATTATGATCTCTTTGTCTACCATGAGCAGCTAAACTTCTTGTTAAGGTTGTGGTGTACTTTGTGCTTGGAACTGTTGAATGTTTAATTTTAATTGAATTCTTATTTTTATTTAGTCAATTAGATTGCTCTACTATTTTTATTTTCTTACTTGGAATCGATCGTCCCTTGTATGTTCTAAATCGATTAATTGAACGACAGTTGTATCGCAATTAATTGGTAGATGTGTAGGATAGTCAAATTGGGTTTTGTCGTTTGATCAACCTTTATTTCCTAGTTTCTAATAGGATTAATTAATTAATTAATCCCCTCTTTGTTCTTCATGCCTTTTTAGGGTTTTAATCTCTTATATGATTAATTGAAAAATTAACTTAGAAAGGACTGTTGCAATTCATGATCAATAATTAACAATAAAATTCATAGAGGAACATTGGTAATTGACAGATATTACGAGGTTTGATTAAAATTAGATGTGAAGAAATTTAAGAACACAAAGAAAATCACAACCCAAAGCCTATTTTCCTTTGTATTTGTCTCCACTTGCCACAGTTGTTTTAGAATTTCTGTTGCACGTTTATAATTATTGAATCAATTCACTATCTATTTAATTTCACCTAAACAATATAGAATTTCTGAAAAGTGATAATTGTCACTTAGTCCTTTGGGTTCGATATTGAAACTCACGTCCTTTTGTTACTACTATGATAAGGGTATGTTTGCCCTTAAGCGTATTTTTAGCACATCAAAACCCTCTTTTCACATAACCCCCTCTCACTTAGGATAGTGACCCCCTCTCCAGCCTGGGTAGTTCTCCTCATCTCAAGAATCTTGTATTTATATAACTTGCATCCCAATATTAAAAGAGGAAAGAAATTTCTAAAATAAATATAATAATTTTAAATCTAAAAAAAAATCCTAAAAATTTAAAATTTGAATTATTTTCCAACACTTCAAACTCCCTATAAGGCTATGGTCAAATAGTGGCACAAAAACATAAAATTTCCCTCATTCATTTGCTCAAACCATGGAGTAATGTCCTCTCTCTCCTCCCCTTGCTATGCTCGTGGACTAGGGTTAAATGGATAATCATGGCTTGGAGCTTCTTCTTCCACTTGTTGATTTCAGTCCACTAGATAAAAATACAAAGAACAAAATGTTACCTTGATTTGCTAGAGAATGAAAAGAGAGAATGAAGTAGGGTGTCTCGGTGTTGGGGTTTGGAATGAGAAGAAATTGTGTGTGTTCATATAAAGAGCGGATGGAGAAAAGAGTGAGGTATCACCCTTATGTGTAAATACAAGGGTTGTGAAGCTTAGTCTTCCCCTTTAAATAATTAATAAAGAGCTAAACAACTCAATTAAGAGAATAAAAATACAATAATGCCCTCACTTATGTCAATTTAAGCAAGGGTAAACATAGTAGTCTCACAAAATTACAATTGAATAGTGTGTTTAGATGAAACAAATAGATTGGCTAGGGTAAATTCTCTTAGGAACAATTTTAAAACTTAAAGAATTAAAAGGAAATAATATTTAGAACAATTTGAACATTAAAATTGTTAATTTTATAGATATCAGAAATCTTAAGAGTTTCAATAATTACGGCTAGCGAAAAATAAAATTAAGTTTCACTTTTGCAAAAGGAACAAAGAAAGGAATTTGTGAATAGGGATTGAAATAGGCCAAGTGGCTTAATAGGGGCCTATAGCCTAGCCTACATTAGGCCTAGGTCAGGTTAGGCTTTTTTAGAAAATAGACTAGATCAAGGCTTTTATTAAAGCCTATTTAGTTAAAAAGACTAGGCTTAGGCTATTCAAAAAGTCTTTTAGGTCTAACAGGCTCGTCTATTTAAATAAATATAAATGAATATTTATTATTAATAATATTATTATTGTATTAAATTTGTTATAATATATTAAAATTATACATTTATTTATCTTTTTAAATGATAAGCATGTTGACTTACATAAAAAGTCAAGCTTATAAGTTTATTGAAAGATAAATTATATCTTATTTAGAGGTCTTATTACAAAATATTTTTAAATAAATTATCATGCCCTATCATGGTGTTAAATTATCACAAAATAAACTCTTAAATAGGCTTGTAGGTCAGGCCAGACTTTTATGTAAGTTAGGTCAGACCTTTAAAAAAAGCCTATGACAAGTAAACATGCCAGGCTCAGGCCTAGCAAAGCCTAACCTTACCTAGCCTATTTCTAGCCCTATTTGCAAAGAATGGAAATTTGGTGATGTTACAATAAAAATCACATTTTATATTATTGAAGGTGTAACAATGAGTGTAAGTATTATATATATATATATATATATAAGATTTGTTAACGTACGCCAACTTGTGTTTGAGTTGGAATATGTTAGTAAGTTATAACGGAAATGTATCTTAAAATACATACACGGTGTGACTTACTAATGTATTCTAATTAAAGAATCAGTGGGTGTACGTTAGCAAATGCTTATAAGATTTGCTAACGTATATAAACTTATTTTTTAGTTAGAACACGTTAGCAAACTATAATTATAATGTATCTTAAAATATACTTATGATATAGCAATTAGTGAGCGTACATTAACAAATTCCATATATATATATATATTGCAGTGAAAGTAATGTTAAATAAAGTTCCTACGTAAATCTATGGTTAATATTCTCACGTATTTTAGCAGCAAGAATGTAAATAATAAATCTCCAAAGTAAATGATGTCAAAAGGTGTGCGCATATCTAATACACAATTTATTATTTTGTTTAAAATAAATAAATCGTATTTGAAATATCCCACTTATTTCCTTTATATAAAAAATATGTAATATAAAAATTAAAAATAACAAAGTTGTATATGTGTGTGGCATATAAATTATATTTAAAAAATTAATTCATGCGTTTTATATAAAATTTCACTTTTCTTGTATTGTAAATTAGGTGTATGACTTATTTTAAAGGGACATGGCCACATGGGTGAAATAAAGAAGGAAATAAAAAGAGAAAAAAGAAAGTGAGAAAAAGTGAAAAACGGAGTGAAAGGAGAGCAGGATCAGAGATTTGTGTTGGAAATACTGGATCTGATATGCTTTATTAATTCTCACTCATTCTGTGTCTCTCACTTTCTACCTTGAAATCCTAGTCATCCTCATCTTAATCCCTCATCTCATCTCCTCTATTCACAAGACCAATAGGATTTTATCTCAATTGAACTAACTAATTACTTTTAGACGAATCCTTAATCCATTGCTTGTAACTCATTATACACAATTTAACAAGTGTCAAACATATATAAACTGACAGTAGTTAAATAAAATAAAAGCATTGGTTCCAGTATATATAGCCTTAATATTCTTAGCATAAAATAAAATAAAATTAAAAACACATTGACATACCTCTTATGTTCTACGTTCAGCTTGATATTGAGTTCCTGGGTTCCCTTGTTGTTGAAGGAGAGAACAATTCCAGAGTGGGCGTAAAGGTTTGGTTTCCAATTTTCAAATCGAGTAAAAATTTTAGATATTAAGGAGGTCCTTCTGTCTTCGGGATTGAGTCGTTCTGTTTTCTTAGCCAAATGATCACCGTTACTGTCAATGGTCACATAACAAATAAGAAAATTTCCTATATATATATATAACATATCAAGGAAGAAATTTTCTTATTATAAGAAATGAAAACTACAAATATAAACTATTAGATTATATTTAAATGATCAATATTAAAAGAAAAATGTCAATGCATTTTATATATGATTTCACTTTTCTTATATTTTATATTAGGTGTATGTATGGTTTTAAATTGTGGTTGCGGTTTTGTCGCGATTTTTGACATTGTGAAAAATTGCGAGAAAATGTGACTGATGCAACCGCAATTATGATATGTCGAAAAATCTTTATGTTGCAACCGCAATTACGGTTGTGAACCACAATTTAGAACCATAGGTGTATGACTTATTTTAAAGGGACATAGTTGAAATATAGAAAGAAAAAAAAAGAAAAAAAAAAGTGAGGAAAAGTGAAAAACTGAATGAAAGAAGAGCAGGATACAGAGATTTGTGTTGGAAATACTGGATCTGATATGCTCTATTAATTCTTGTTCATTCTGTGTCTCTCAGTTTCTGACTTTCTATATCCTCTGAAATCCTAGTACGTCCTCTTCGTCTTAATCCCTCATCTCACTCCTCTATTCACAACACCAATACTTTGAACGGATATTTTGAAACAGGATTTGATCTCAATTGAACTAAACTAATTACTTTTAGACGAATACTTAATCCATTGTTTGTAACTCATCATACACAATTTAACGATTGTCAAATAGAAACTGATAGAAGTAGTTAAATAAAATAAAAACATTGGTCCCAGAATATATAACCTTAATTCTTAGCATAAAATAAAGTAAAATTAAGGTTTAATTAATTTATTTTGCCCTTACACATATGTTTGTTTTTCGTTTTAGTCTATATATCTAAAAATTTTATGTTTTAGTCATTATATGAACAATTTTTATTTATTTTTATATTTAGTCTTTATATCTTTATTTTGTGACAATTTTATATTGTCAAAAAATTAATAAGAGAATCAGAGACTAAAACAAAAAATTACTCATATAAAAACTAAAATGTAAAAATTTTGAGTATAGAGACTAAAACGAAATATTGGCTTAGGTATAGAAATCAAAAAATTAATTAAACCTAAAATTGAAAACACATTGACATACCTCATATGTCCTACGTTCAACTTTATACCATCGAGATTCTGGCGTTTTCCCTCGTTGATGAAGGAGAGAAGAATTCCAGAGTGGGCGTCAGGGTTTTGTTTCCAAATCTTCTCTAAAACAGTAAACAATTTAGATATTAAGGAGTCGTCTTTGGGATTGGGCTGTCCTGTTGCTGCAGCCGAATGATCACTGCCAATATTGTTGTGCTCCTTAAAAATCGGTCTCCATTTGCCAGAGTTGTCAACACAGCGAATCTCTGCACCTTTCATAGTTTGTTCGCCAGATCTTATGTTGTTAAAGGAGGACATAGTTTTAGAACTTTTAATCTTTACATCCTCGATATCTTGTTTCCCATCTTCATAGTTGTTAAAGGAATCTACAGTTCCAGGACAATGGCTGGAATCTTGTGGCCCAACATCATTGCTTCCCATGCTGCTTAAGCTTAGTTTGCTTTTCTTCTTTAGATCTGGAACTTGATCCTATCAACTTGACTTATTATAACAAATATCTCCTCAAATATAATACCTTTTCCTTTTCCCGTTAAGCCCCAGAGAAAAAATTTGACACGACACGCGTTGTGACCAACTTGTGCTCCACTCCACCCAATTACGCGCATGCAACAGTACCATTAAATAGCGACAGACTTTGGTCCTTGTCAAACACGTGATCTAACAATATTTACATATTAATAAATAAATTTTATTTTCAAAAATTGTAGTAAAATGTCTTAAAAACCAAAGTGAAGTGCATTGACAACTCTGTAAGTTATTGTTTTCCTAGGATTCACAATTGAAGAAAACCTCCCATATAATATAAAGATCTTGGAATCTATGATTCTATCAAAGAAGGGAATTTATCTTGATTCATGCAGAGTTTGTAGAGTAGAAATTTTTCTCTTAATATCAATCAATGGCTTTCCCTTTCCTGCTCACAATCATTTTTGATGAAAATGATAGAGAACTTTTTTGGGAAAGATAGACTTCTGATTTTTCTGTAATAAAATATACCCAGGTCATTTTAGAAAAGTCATCGATGAAGAGAATGAAGTACCTATTGTTGTTGAATGACAGTGTCCTTATTGATCCACAAATGTCAGTGTAGATCAACTCCAACAAGTCTTTTGCTCTCGATGCTATGTCAGTTGAAAATAGTAGTCTGTGTTGCTTTCCAAAAAGACATCCTTTACAGGCTTCGTTATTTTCTTTCAAGCATGGCAGGTCTCTCGTCATATTCTTTTGGTATAACAACTTCAAGGCATGGGTGTTGAAGTGGCCAAATCTTTGATGCCATAGCCATGAATCATCAACTTGGACTTTCATGGCAATGTTGGTAGTATATTTGAAGCTTATCAGGAAACGTCTATTTCTTTTTTCTATTTTAACTTGGGCTATCTCCTGCCTTTTGTTATTGTTATCATAGATTATGCATGTATCTCCTTCAAAGTGTAGAGCATAGCCTTTCTTCATCATTTGGCCAATGCTCAAGAGATTTTCTCTAAGATTAGGAACAAGTAAGACATCTTTGATGAGTCTTGTACCTTTCTTTGTCTCCACCATGACAGTGCCTTTGCCTTTGGACTCCACCATGGTGCCATTTCCTAATCGAACTTTTACTTTGATGGAGTTATCAATTTCTTTGAATATGCTCCTGTCTTTGGCCATGTGATTGCTGCAACCGCTATCCAAGTACCAGCTTCCACTTGCTTCATCACTTGAATTTCGGGTAACATAGAAAAGATGTTGCTTACTATTGTGCTCTTCAACAAAATTTGGTTTATGCTTGTTTTTGTTGCGACAGTTCTTTTTCACGTGACCAAAATTCTTGCAATACTGACATTGTGGCTTTCCTTGATGCTAACAGTCTTTCTCCAAGTGACTAGTCTTCTTATATATGCCACACAGAGGATATTTATCTTGATTGGTATTAGAGAAACTTCTAGAATTTTCTTTATTTTTAGAAATTTCTCCACTATTTTTCTTTCCTCCATATTCTTTATTTTGAGATTGTAATTTGAGCTTTGATTGAAAGGCATTTTTGACAAAATCTACATCATGCCTACTTAATCTTTGCTCGTATGCTTCAAGAGAGCCCATTAGTTCCGTCATTGATAAAGTAGACAGATCTTTGGTCTGCTTTACTGTATTTACAATTGCATTATACTTATGGGGAATAGAAATTAGAATTTTTTCAACAATTCTCTTGTCAAGAATATTTTTCCCATATGCTCTCGTTTGACTAACTATTTCTTTTATCCTAGAATAGTAATCTTTTATGGTCTCGGACTCCTTCATTTTTATTAATTCAAATTCACGTCTTAGAGTTTGAAGTTTAATGGCACGTACCTTGGCACTTCCTTGAAATTCCTCCTGTAATGTACTCCATGCTTCTTTAGCACTTGTGGCACCATTATTCTTGGAAAAATTGTGTCAGCTACTGCTTGTTGCAGGAGAAATAACGCCCTTGAATCTTTCTACTTGTTTTCCTTTAGCTCATTCTTTTGAGCTGCAGTCAAAGTTGAAATGTTCGCGGGAGCGATAAATCCATCTTCTATAATATCCCATAGATCTTGCGAGCAGAAAAATGTCTTCATTTAAATGCTCCAAAAATCATAATTTTCTCCAGTAAAAATAGGGACAGAAATAGATGAGGGTTGAATAGTATTGGCCATTGGTTAAGGAAAAATTATGGGATTAGTAGAGAATATAGTAGGATTTTTTTAAAAGTAATTGGATAATATCTCTACGCTCAACAGATGATCGATCTTAGCTCTGATACCACTGTTAGTTTTAGAAAAAATATGTGTAAATATGTTGATGATATAGTAGTTGATAGTGAATGATAGTAAAGCCTTATTTGATATATAGAAGTGCTTCCAACAAATGATGATACAATTGCCTATTTATAGGCTTGCATGGATAGTTCTAGAAATATCTAAGCTTTATTGTTCTAGAGTTTTCTCATTTTTCCCTTAGCTTTTCTAGTTTTTTCTAAAGCTATATTTCTATAAGTTTCTATATTTTTGTAAATACATTGTGCATACTTTACAAGAGTATTCTAGAATGTTCTTTACTTTCATATACATATATATTACTTCTACAATCTTTTAGAAATTTGTATCACCTTTTAACAAATATCAAAGTGGTCTACTGCAGAAGTCACAAGAAAGTGGTATACATGGGTCTAATGTTAGGGAGTGTTAGTACATGCATGGACAATGGGGTTTTTTGAGCGTATTGTTGGTAGCTTAGGATGCTACGTGTCTATGGATACCAACACCATGAAGAAAAAAAGGTTTGATGTTGCGAGAATTTATATTTAGATTACATCTTGGGAGGCCATAAATCTAGTTAAGAGGCTTTGTATCAATGTTTTGTTGTTCTCAATATATGTAGTGGAGGAAATGTTTATTGAAATGCCACATTTAAGTGGGGTGCAAAGGTATCATTATTTGTTTTCATTGTTGTTAGAGGCTAACTTAGAATAGCACATCCATGGTGGATTAGAGGTAGTGAACGATTTCGGGGAAGATAATTTTGAATTTCAAAAAGATTTGGAATTCTATAATATTAATGAGGGAGATTTGGGTAAATATTTCGCTGAATAATTATAATCAAGTATTAGGGGATGAGTTTAATGATCAAGCACTGTCAGTGTAACAAGTTTTACACTGTCATCCAATCACAAATCACCATTAATATGACTTGTAAAATATTTATTGTAAAAGTCAACAAACTTACAATAAATGGTGATTTGTGATTGGATAACAGTGTAAAACTACTTTACACTGGCAGTACATTACCATTAAACTCTTAAGGGATATGACAAAGGAAAATGATATAATTATGGGGGAGAAGGAATTAATAATGAGAGATAATATGGTGGGTTCTAATGGGATTTTGAATAATGGGCATGATTGATACAAAATTCAAAGTTGTGGGCTAAGATTATGAAAAATTGAACATATTATATGCCACGAGGTTTCAGATAGAGTGGGATGTTAATATAACACTGTTGGAGAAACACCACATGATATTATGGGAAGCAGTTCAAATCAAGAATTAGTAGCAGTTAGACCCATAATTTTAAGGGAAAATAGGTCATGCACTAACGATGTAAAGTGGTTTACACTATCATCTAATCACAAACTATCATTTATTGTAAGTTTGTTGACTTTTATAATAAATACTTAAAAAGTCATATCAATGATTTCTGATTGGTTCACAGTGTAAAACCTTTTACACTGACATGACCATTAAACTCTAATTTTAAGGAGTATATTATAAGCATAAGGTGAATATAATATGCAAATCAGAATACACAATGGTTTAAGGTATGACCCATTTTCAACTCAATATCTAGCTGTCAGACCAGATTCAAACTTGTGTCCAAATAATTGTCTCATTGAGTGGGGACCACAACGTAATTAATCCTAATATATTTCAAGCAACAATTTGGACAAACATATTGAATGTTCAACAAAAGGAAGAGGGAGTGGCATGAACATGATGATAGGGGAAGAGTGTGCTACGATGGGGAAAGAAATAATACCAATGTTTAAGGAGGCGATGGAAAGTGAAGAGGTGATGGTGATACGGAGAGTGAATAAGTTGAAAATTAAAGAAAGGAAATGTGGTGGAGGAAAAAGAAGAAGAGTTTAAAGAGGTAAAAGTTGGTGTCAAAGATGGTCATTTAAGGATACTATTTGAAACCTATCTAGTAGAAAATTCTATTTTTAATAGAAACATAAAATGGCGAAATAGGATGATTGTGAATAAAGTAGCATTGGAAATAGTAAAAGAGGTAAGGAGTTTAGAAAGAAAATTAAGGTGACAAGCAATAGAAATGATAGGGAAATTATAGATAGGTTCCAAGAGATGGAAAATAGGGATAGGCAAGAAGTACAAAAGGGGGAAAATGGTAAGGGTGAGGGATTTAAAATAACATTGGTGTGATAAGGATGCTGTCTTATAATATAAAAGGATTAGGAGGAAGGATGAAAAAAAGTGAGATTAAATGACTGATCAAGGAGCTAAAGCCTCCCTATTGACTACTTTCTCATTCTTATAACTATTATATTGGTTTACTATCTCATTCGTAACTTAAGAACTCGTCCTCATTACTTATATTTTCTTACCTAAAACCCTCTTTAGAATTTAAACCCTTCATGTTTAGAATTTACTCTTCTTTCTTTTAAAGTTGTTTTCTTGGGGTCAAGTCTAAGGTCACAGACATTAAAAAATATTCTTAACACTCTCTTAACGCTCACCTTAATAATCTTATTTTATTCTTTCTTACTTGTCTTATACCTTTCTATTACACTGTGAGGGAATTCACCTATTCTCTATCTTATTCACAACTATTATTATCCAACTAGAACCCTCATAACACTATCCTAAGGCTTAGCCTCTCACTTATCCTTAAGATAGCAAACACAATTCTAATTACAAGCATACATTTATTTCACATCTTTTGTTTAGTAACTAGACATATGCATCGTTTTGTTTCATCAAACAAGCATAACGTACATTCATAACATGAGCACATATGCATAGTCTCGACACTTCATCACAAGACACAATTATGTTTTCACACGTGTTCGCATTACATCAATCGCTCATGAAGGTCATACAGACTTCACATAATTACAATTATAACACACTTCAACATATCACACAATAACAAGATGCATATGTATGCTATGTTCCTAAACCACTACTCATGCACATGTGGTACCAACCTAAACTTTTCGAAAAGTAGACTAGGAGTAAATGCACGACCATAAGAAATGTCATCGGTATCGATGCTTTCAGCTCTAGCATCTTCAACTAGTATGATATCCTCTAGTGGCTAGTCAGGGTTACCCAGTTTTTTTAGTATGCCCCAGCTCCATAGGATCAGCATAGGCCATTAGAGTTTTCTCAACCGAATAACTCCCAAGGCTAGGGTTAGACAACCCATCATGGCCTCCACCAGCCATATTCCTACATACTTTCCTCATCACATAATTCAAATGTTATGATGCATGGTCATATGTAATGTTTACAACTTTTCATAGGTTTTTATCATGAAACACTGACATAAGTTCATATCACACTCAGTTTTCTTAAGGTAAATAACAATCACAAGTATAAACTTAATGAGGCATAAGAAAAGAAACAATAATGAATTAACAACTGCATAAGGGAGTTCATAGGCACAAAATATGGAATAACGAAAATAGTATCCGCCTGACGGTCCCGCCAATAGTGAACCTACCCGGTGGGTATTGAACCCCGCCTGGTGGGCCCACATCAGGACCTAACCCACTCGACGGATGTTGCATCCTGCCCAGCGGGTCCACTCGCCCAATGCCAGCACAGACTTAGTTTTTGAAGAAAAGTTGCCCAAAGACTATCTAATTTATGAACTCCTTACTCCTTCACAATCCCCTCAAAACCCACCAAATCCCTAATCTTAGGCATAAGGAGGGAGAAAAGGTAAATAGATGAACAAGAAAAACATAAAGGATAAGGAAGAACACAGTGGAGAGCACTCACTTTTAGGAGCACGCAAAGCTGAGTTCTAGGATTTGAGTTCTTCGGTTTCTATTCCTTCTCTTTCTCTTCCTTTTTTTCTTCCTTTTTCTCCTCATTCTCTCTAACTTCTTTCTTTTTCTATTTTGTGATGGCTAAACCTAACACTCCTTCTCCATTTTCTTCTTATAACATGTGGGTGAGTATGTGGCTTAGTGGGCTTTGGTTCCTTATTGGGCCCTAGATGCTCTTTGGGTTTTATGATAATATTCTTACTAATTTTTAATACTAAAGTGTCGATAACAATAACAATAATAGTAATAATAATAATGATAATAATAATAATAATGATGATGATGATGATAATAATAATAATAATAATAATAATAATAATGATGATGATGATGATAATGATGAATGATGATGATGATGATGATGATGTGATGATAATAATAATAATAATAATAATAATAATAATGATGATGATGATGATAATAATAATGATAATAATAATAATAATAATGATGATGATGATGATGATGATAATAATAATATAATGATATGATAATAATAATGATGATTGATAATACTAATAATCATGATGATGATGATGATGCTGATGATAATACTATAATAATAATGATGCTGAGATGATGATGATGACTCAAAATAAAACTAATAATAATGATGATGCTGATGATGATGATGATGATGATAATAATTAATAATACTAATACTGATGATGATGATGATGATAATAATAATAATAATAATAATAATAAATAAATAATAATACTAATAATGATAATAATTAATAATGATGATCGATGATTATAAGAATACTAATAATAATGATGATTGATGATGATGATAATAATAATAATAATAATGATGATGATGATGATGATCATAATACTACTAATAATAATGATGATGATGATGATAATAATAATAATGCTGATGATGATGATTGATAATAATATAATAATAATAATGATGATGATTATAAATAATAATACTCCTGCTTGCTGCTGATTGATGATGATGATGATGGGTGATTCATAATAATAATATATATCATCATATAATAATGATGATAATGATAATAACAATAATAATACTAATAATAACTAATAATAATAGGAACAACATAATCAGAAATATAACAATAGTAACTCTTAAGACATCTTTTGTCTTAATAACACATGAGAGGGTCTTACTAAAAATTACCTCATAGTTCATTTCTAGTACTTAAATTTGGGGGTGTTAAATTTATAGTTCTTGCAACAAGTAGTACAAGATGTTTATATATATGTGGTGCAAGTTAAAATTTAGCATATCATTAAAATTTGAGGTAGTCACTTGTGGAAGGGGTGTAGGAACAGATATTATCAACTATTAATGATTAATGTACATGTGTCATGTGACATTAGAGGCAAAAAGTAGTTGTGGTAGGATATTACAAGTACAGTGGAGGTGAGGGGGTAAGGATAAATGGTGTGTGGTAAATGATTTTAATTCCATCACAGTGTCAAATGAAATGAAAGGGGTGGGGACAAATTCTTAACAAAAAGAAATAGAGGTGTTTAATGATTTCATTTCGCAGTTGGGATTGATAGATTTACCACTCATTGGGAGGAAGTACACTTAGTATAGAGCAAATAATTTAGCAATAAGCAGTTTGGATAGATTCTTGATGCCAGAAGAATGGTTAAACATTTGGAGAAATGTATCATAATGGAATTTGTAGAGGAGTGTGTTAGATTAATCCAATAATTGTAAAGAAAAAGAGGTAAATTGGGGACCCAAACCTTTCTACTTATTAAATTGTTGGATTGAGGACAAAGGGTATAAGAAGTTTTCTGATGCTTGACCACTTTCAGGATCAAGAACTGTTTCCACAAACCAATACAAGACTTTTCAGCGTTCTTTGTCCTCACTCACATGCTTCCTAGGAAACTTTCCATAAGGTCACCTATCCTAAAATTGCTCCAAGTCGAGCACACTTTGAAATAAAACAGGTCTACACATAAGAAATAGGGATTGAATTATGTGTTGGTATTGTAACACCCCAATGTTTTCCTTCTAATTAATATGTATTATAATTAGTATTATTGTTATTTTCTGTTTTGCTTTGTTTTTAAGAAAATGTTATTTTGAGAAAAAGAGATATTGGGCCTTTAAAATGGGGTTATGTAATTAAAGTGTCTTTAAATGTTTTAAGACTATTGTGTTGGACTTAGTTTTCATAAGCTTAAAGTTATCTTTAATAGCCCCTTAGGTTTCTTAAAAACCTAACCCTTTTCCTCATTCTCTCTATTGCCTCTTTGGAGATATTGTGCCATTGGAGTTACTGCAATCAAGGAGTGAGGAGCTGTAGGAAGACGTTGTTGTACCGTTCGCACCCTCTTGTTGGGGATTGTCTCTTTTAAGGTAAAGGAGAGTGAGTTATTTCGCCCATGGGTATGGCTTGGTTGTGTGTAGAGGGGTTGGTCCTAAACCCTAATTGTTTGTGAATTATATAATTGCGTGTAAAGGGAAATGCGATTTTCCCCAATCATTGAATAGTTTTATAGCAATTTCATGTTTAATTGTGAATATGGACTGCCATGGACTGCTTTTCCTTTTCCTTTTTGTGCCTAAGTTAGGGATTTAACAGGGTTTTGAGGGGATTGTGAATGAGTAAGGAGTTTATAGAATAGATTGACTAATAAGAAAGGTAATAGAAGTGATTAAGAATTGATTAACTTGTTTTGGAGTGTTTGGAAGCCAAGAAAATTTGTGGGTTGCACATTTTGTGAACCCTTATGATCTGTAGAAATCGTAGTTAGTGTTAAGCGTGAGAGAGACAAAAAGTCTCCTAGAGGTTTGGTGTTAAGTGCCAAAATTTAGGGCTTAGCGTGGTGGTGCTAAGTGCCAGAATTTGGGGCTTAGCATGGGAGAGGCAAGGAACTACCCTTAGTCCTCTGAAGGTTTGGCGCTAAGTGTCAGAACTTTGGTGCTAAGCGTGAGTATACCAATGAATTCCCTGTACAAGTGGAGCTGAGCGCCAAAACTTCTGACGTTATGCGTGGACCTACCAAAGAGTGGGTCTAGAAGTAAAGTGAAGTGACACTAAGAGCCTAAGGTTCGACGCTAAGCATGACCTTCTAAGACACCAAAGTTGATGATTTAGTTAAGAGTAAAGGATTGTAAATTTATGTTATTACCTTTTATGCTTATTCCTTGTATAATTGCTATTGTTTGGATGCCTTGTTGAATTTATATCTTGTGGTTGTTACTTACCTTGAGAAATTGAGTATCTTATGGACTTGTGTTAATGCTTTATGATAAAAACATATGAAATGTGGTGAGCATTATATATGATCATGCATCATGACATTGAATCATGTGGAGAAAAAAATTATGTAGGAATTCGATTGGTGGAGGTTGGGATGGATTGTTTAACCCTAGCCTTAGGGGTGGTACCCGGTTGGAAAACTCCAATGGCCCATGCTGATCCCACAAAGTTGGAGCATATTGGCAAAAATGGATAACCCTAACTGGTCATTGTGAAATATCATACTAGTTGAGAGTGCAAAAGTTGAAGGCATTAGTGCCGATGACACTTCCTGTGGTTGTACACTTACTCCTAGTCTACTTTCGAGATGAACTTAGATTGGTACTATATGTGCATGAGAAATAGAAGCTAAGTGGCATTGCATTACATATGTTTGTGTGTTTTTAATCCTTGCAAATTAATGTTATTATGATTATGTATGTATTGTGTATTCTACTTGTCTCTATTATACTTTGAGCAAGATGTGAGATGTATCTTACTCCCTTGTTTCCTGTGTTTTTTGTTTATGTTTATGATGTACAGGTGATGTCCAGCCAGACCCTAAGGAAGTGTCTTAGAGTAAAGGCACTAGCCTCGTTGCAGTTTATCCTACAGTTTTCTTGGGTTTTGTAATCTCTGATAGTAATGTGACATCGGGGTTTGGTTGTTGTTGTTTTATGCCTTTAGCTTTGAACTTAAAATTAGTAGTTTTACATCTTTCATTGGTTTACTTCCAAACACTTGTAAGGCCAACTTGGGGCCACCATCTTTTATTAATTAATAAAGTGTTTTATGGAGTTTAAGTTGACGTGAGTTATGCATGTGATGTTCTTTACCGTGTGAAGAAAAAGATTTTAAATTACTGTTTTGTTTTGTAAACATCAAATATATTCTATTTCTGTAATATTTATTTAATGATGAGCTTTGGGGTAAAAGGTGTCACAAGTGTCTTTGAATCTTTGAAAACTTTTTCGAAAACCTTTTCGCAAATACAAGTATAAGTTCTAAAGTGAAGCGTTTGAAAAAACAAGTTCAATAAAACATGTGGACGGTATGCAAGAAATGAGTGATAGGAAACAAGAACACAAGAGATTTATACTAGCTCACTTTATAACTTAGAGCTATGTCCAGTCCCTCAATCTTGTAGGTATTCCATTAACTATATCTAGTTATAGACAAGTATTCTCACTGCCTTTCTAGGCTTACAACACCCAGCAATTTGCACTCGAGATTACTTAACAACCTAAGTATTATTTTTCATTAAGCCTTTCCGGGCTCTCAATAGATTAAATAAATCTTAAAGGTATGCACCAAAGCTACTCACAGAGTAAGGATATGAAAGTTAAGTACAGAAAAATAACTTTGATACCAAGTTTATAAAAGTTTAGAGATCGTCCAATAAAAAAGTAAATAGAGCTTGTAATAGTTCTCATATTGCTTCTTCATATATTCTTCCTTGTGGGTCTCCTTTATATAGGCATTGAGCAAGATGACTATTAGAGAAGAGGAGGCAATGTTCTAAGAAGCAACACTAAGAGTGTGCTCGTACAACCCTTTTTTAGCAGACAGGTTTTGTCCATTTGTGTGCAAGAAAGAGAAAAAGCTGTCAGAACGTATGCTACTATACAACGGCTAAAGCAAATTTTTTGTTGCATGAATTTTTTCCTTGCAATCCTTTTGTGATGACATGTCTATCCTATCTATAAGGATAAGGAAATAAAACACAACGAATATTCTCAATGACATGTAATACGAATATGCCATAAAGAATAGGTCAGCACAAAGAATGTTCATGTTTTGTCATTTCAAACTTAGTCAATTTTGGAAAATTGTTATGTACTAAGTTTCTTTTTAGCATGAGTGATATAAACATCATTGGACGCTTTACTATAAAGATCTTTTGGATGCTTTGAGATAATACGTTGAATGCTTGTTCAAAAGCTAAGTTTTATGAAAGCTATTTGGATAGTTCTTTAAAAACATATTTATTTTTATAAAAGCACGTGATTATTAAGTGTAAAACTTGCTTTATGTTTAATCATAAAATTTTAATAACATTTGTTATCGTCAAAACTTTTTTAGGGGTCGGACGTTTCATATGTCTTTGGTTTCAACACGCTTAACTTTGGAGTTATTAAGTGATGGGTTACTGAAAATTAGATGCATCTTGTTGGTATAGATAGTACCAATTTATTCCTTAAGTTATCCTTAATTGTATGGTCCGATACCTGCACAATCTTTGGATCTCGCTCATTTAAGTGTGTATTTGATTCATTCATGTGTCCTTTTTGTTGAAGCTAGTCAAGAGCCGCTCCTTATCCATGCGTCATCTCTTTTGCTTCGACGATCACTCTTTGCCCTCATCAATGCCCAAGATGTCATACTTAGTCTCCACATGTCGTGAAGCTTCATTGCCACTGATTTCACTATTCTTAATGAACCAAACATTTCTAGTTTCAATAATTCTTGTACTATTGGTATGACCATAAAATCTATGCCCTTAGGATTTTGTTGGATAACTAATGAAATATCCACTAACTGTTCTTGCATCTAGTTTCTTTGATTGTGAATTATAAATTCTTATTTCTTCATGACAACCCCAAGCATGCAAGTGTCTTAAACTAGGTTTCTTTCTTGTCCACAATTCAAAAGATGTCTTTTGAACTACCTTACTAAAAACCTTTTTTGGCAAATAAATGGAAATTTTTAAAAGCATACATCTATAGTGGTATAAGTAAAGATGAATTGCTTAACATGCTCCTAACTATATCCATTAAGGTTCAATTATGCCTTTCTAATACACCATTTTGTTGTGGTGTTCTTGGGATTGTATATTAAGCACAAATACCACGTTTTCAAGGAATTTAGCAAATGGAACAAGGTATTGTCCTATTTCATCATATCTTCCATAATACCCACCACCTCTATTTGACCTAATGATTTTCACCTTTTCTATCTACTTGCCTTATAACTTCATTTATGTAAATTTCTAAGGCATCCATTACTTGAGACTTCTCATGAGTAAATAGACATATCCATAATGTGAATAATCATCAATAATGGTGTGCAAAGGGAGGATTGGGTCAAGTTATATTTGACCCTAACTTTATACACCTAAATTTTGATCAGGCCAAGTTTTTAAACCTTAACCCATCCCTAGACCCGAATGAACCTGATGATCTACAGGTTAAATTAGGAAAGTGCCAATTTAAGATGGGATTGGGTTAACCTAAAATATAAGTAACATAAGTTGTCACTTCCTATTAATGTAATTGGGTTTTCAAGAATAAATTTGTATCTCATCATTATACAAGATATCGTGTAAATTAAATGATAATTACTTATAAACCCTTAGAGAGAAATGATAGTTTTGGCATTAGTCAAGTAAATATAGACAAAAGAAATTAATGGGCTAGAATTTTTTAGTGAAACACAAAATTAAAATGTACTGCAAAAAAATAATAATGGATATTATAGATAAGGATGAGTAAAGGATGGATTGGGCCAAATTATGTTTGGCCTTAACCTAACCCTAAATTTTGACCAGGCCAATTTTTTAAACCCTAACCAGTCCCTAGACCCAAATGAACCCGATGATTTACGGGTTAAATTAGGCTGGGTTGGACTGGGCCATCAGGTTGGGTTGGGCCTTGCACACCCCTAATCATTAGTAAAGGTGATACAGTACCTTTCTTTATTGAAAGAATTGACACAAAAGGACCACATATATTAGTTTGTACAATTTCAAGAAGTTGAGTACTTTTTGCTCCTCATTTCTTTGTGTTTTATTTGTTTTCCTTTAATACAATCCACACACACATTCAGATTAGTAAAATCTAAATCTGAAAGGATTTTATTCTTTACTAATCTTTGCATTCTTTCTTTAGAAATATGCCCCAACTGCTTATGCACAAGTAAGTAGAATGTGTATCCACTAAATTATGTTTAGTGGTAACATTATGATGCAAGGTCATAAGTTTTAGCATATTATTTTTCAAATAACTTTTTTTATTAAAAAAAAGCTAAAATCTAATAATTTCAGTTGTCCCAAATACACCATTACCAAACTTAAAAGAGTATCTGACAACATCAATTTTAGAAATAGAAAGTAAATTCATAGAAATATTAGGTACATACAAAGTATCAAGTACATTAAAATGATGCCCAATATCCAAGATCAAACTATAAGTCCCGACAACTTTCACTAGAACTTTCATTTTATTCCCCATGAAGACAAACTTCTCATTTGGGCTTGTGGTTTGAATTTTAAGGAATCCTTGCATCATATTAGAAACATGAGTTATACATCCAGAATCAATCTACCACATATTGTGGGAAACTTCATTTAAATTTGATTTGAATCATACATGAGCATTAAGCTCACCTTTCTTTTTGAACCAAGCCTTACGCCTTGGGCAATCCTTATGGAAATGTCCAAATTTTCCACAAAAATGGAAATTATTACTCTTTGATGCTTTCTTTTGGATGTTAACAAAGGACTTGCCAATCTTTAATGGTCCTTTACCTTTTCTATATTTCCCTTCAGCTTTCTTTTCAACTCCTTGATGATTCACATAATGGATGAAGCGACTTCCTTGATTCTTGAGTTTGGTTTCCTCATGAACTAACATATTGTGTAGTTCATGCATATTTCATTTGTCTTTCATGGTATTCTAGTTCCTTTGGAATGGACCATACTTAGACGGTAATAAGGAGTTCAAAATGAACTAAACAAGGAAATTTTCAGCCACTTCCATTCCCTATGACTTAAGTCTTGCTATGATATTTGTCATTTTAATGACATGATCATTCATGGTAGAAGAACCACAAATTTCATGTTGGTTAAAGTGCCATCAACGTCCTAACAAGAGACTTGTCCGTAGTTTGGGAGAGTTCTTCCATAAGTTTCATAAATTCTTTTGCACTTTCAGTTTTGGAAAGAGCTGACTTGATGTTAATTGCTATGCTCATTTGCATAAACATCAAGCTGAATCTATTTAACCTTTCCCAAGCCTTATAATGGGTTTTCTCTTCGTTGTTACTAGTATCATTAGTAGCAGTAGGTTCTTCAACTCGAAGAGCCAAGTTAAGATCCAACACATCAAGATGAAATTGGACTTGCTCACTCCAATCTAAGAAATTCAACCCATTAGAGAATGGAACAAACATAGCTTATGAATGTAAAGAAAGACGTATAGATATTGCAACTAACACATGCTCAACATTAATGTTGTTATAAATTAATATACAAACACAAATTCATACAACAAACTAACATTCTATTATACCAATGTTCAATTAATGGAAATTAAGAACTCCTATGGTGTTCTAAATGGTGTCAAACTGGACATTTCACTCCAATGGTTAATGAACGTTTAAAACTCCTAATTCAAACGGTGTCAAACTGGGCTACACCTAGGATTAAGATGGTCATTGTCAAGTACAAGTCAACAATATTTGGTTTGAAGAAAGCTTTAAATCTAACATGCGATTTATTACTTGGTATATATTTCATATAATTATTGTGGTTTAGCCATGGACCATAATCATAGAAAAATAAGCTTGAAATCTCTTAAAACCCACTGGGGTCAGCCTAGTTGTGGAGAGTTTAGATAGTATGCATGAGGTCATAGATTCTAGCCTCATTGTCACCATTGTAACTATAAAAAAAAAAACTTGAAATCTCTCTCACTAGAGAATATTTAAGAAATGCTAAATGAACAAATAGGCCAGAGTAATTTAATTCAAAGAACAATATAGTGAATAATATTTAAGAAATGATAGAGGTTTACATTCTCCCTTCATGAATGGGAAAAAATATATTTAAATATTAACTGGAGGCAAGCTTTTTTTATTTCTTACTTTTTATTTTAGAATGGCAAAAAGATAGTTAAATCTATGAATTCCTTCGTAATGTAAGTATGGTACACTATTTTAGATGGTCTTGAATTGGTGCACTTGTTTAGATAGTCTTGAATATTATTTAATTTAACAATCTCATCAGGAGTGGCGCTGGTCCTGCATGTTTATAAATAATTCAATGCCTTATATATGCTTATCTTAATTTTTGCCAAGAGTTGTTAGCAAAGAAAGTTTTTGTGCATAGGCGCTTAAAACCCCCCTTATATATGCACTATACAATAAAAGCCACCATGCTTACATTCTTAGCGAAAAAATAAAATAAAATTGCATTCACATTAATTTTGCTCAGAAAAGACACAACTACCAAAAAATATCCATACACTCTACAAACTCAAAATACAACAGAGAAAAATTACAATTATCTTTGGGATTTTGAAACAACAACGGCAAATTCGCTCTTGCTAGCTTAAACTCTATGTTGAATGGCAATCCCTAGCTTTTGTTTCAAGGCCAAATGTTTGCCCATAACCTACAATTTCACCACCAATAGAGGTCATTCAAAAAATAAAAAATTAAAAATTAAAAAAACTCCGATATAAGCATTCCTCTTGCTTTAGCAGACACCAACTTAATAATTCACTTATTCACATGACGAAGACTTGAAAGTCAAATCCTATACCAAGCAACTTTTGTTTTAATGTACTTTATCTGACAGTACCAAACTCAATAATTAATTCACATGACAAAGACTTAAAAGTCAGTCCCATATCAGACGCATTGTCTTGTTGATGCACAAAATAATTAACATGATGTTTGGTAACCAAAAAATAGCATGGAAAGCAAAGAAATTTTTAAAATTTTAACAATTTTTATGGTTTGGTACATGAGAAATATCATGGAAAAATTTTAAAAATTGGTGGGTTTTACTATTTATTTTTACTTTATTTTTATTCACCTATTTTCTCTATTTTATTTCTTATCTATTTCTCTCAAACAAAACAACTTAAAATTTTAAATTATTTCTTATTTATTTCTTACATCTTAACTTATTTCTTACTTATTTTCATCTATCCTATTTCTTTCCTCTCTACCAAACAAAGCCTAAGATTCTTACAAAATGTTTTCATATTCTCATATTTGAATTCCATTACATATTCCTATCATTTATATTTGTTCATCAAGTTATTTTCTTTTCCACCAAGTTTAATATACTAAATATTAATTGGACACAAACTTTGGTTCTAAGCATTAGTTTCATCAATTAATTAAATGTAGTCTAACTTTTTGTCTCATTATATCATTTTATAAAACACCGAATATGGTCTCTTCGTAATAAAGTAACATAATTAAAATGCGTCAAGTGTTTTTGTCACAACTTCTTCGCCACTTAGAGAATATATAGAAACAACAAGGATCTAAAGTTACTTAAAGAATTGAATGTGTACAAGCTGCATTCTGTCAACAAATGTTGGGGAAGCCATCGGGAAATTACTCGCTAAAATTTTCAGTGACCTCAGTGATGGTGAATTATAGCATGAAGATGATAAAATAGTCTCACTATTGTAGAAAATACTTTTTAAATCGGTTAAAAAGGACCTTTTAAAATTGATTTTTGAACCAATTTAGATATAAACGATATAGAATAATGGGTGATTTTAAATCGGATTTTGAACCAATTTAAAAAGGATTTTTAAGCTCAGTTCATTAGGGATCCAAGTTAAAAAGTGTACTTTTTAAATCGGTTATGACCAAAACCGAGTTAAATTTTTTTAACTCAATTCATAGGAAAACCAACTTAAAAACTGTGACTTTTTAACTCAGTTTTGAACATAACCGAGTTAAAAAGTCATATTTTTTTAAAACATTTTATTTGTTTTGTCATCCATTCATCCCTATAATATACAATAGACACCACATAAACAGGCAGTAGAGAAGCAGTAATAATTATAACCTACTTTTAAAAACATTATGTCATGTATAAGCTTTCAAAACCATTTAAATTACAAACTATAATTATTGTACCTAAAAACTTTCTAAACAAACTACCTCTTACTAATTTTAATGAAGAATGATGCCGAATGTTGGTGAATGTCTAATATATCCTCTATAGCCAATGGTTCCTTATCGATGAATAACTGCAAGGTAAAATCACAAAAGATAAAAGCATTAGCCAATCAACTATAAAAACCATAAGTATTGTAACTTGTTGAAAATTATATTTCCTTATTCCATGAATCAACAATATCTGCTGAAACTATGGTAAGCATATGTTTCATTACATAATATCCCCACTCATAGCCCCCACTTGTTTATTAGCCTACCAATGAAAATTGTATTTAAATATAATGAGTCATAGAAACTAATAAAAATTGTAATTGAATATCAGGCTTTGAATTACTTACATAAGGAAAAAATCATGTAGGCTTCTTTCTATTTGACAAGTGCCTTCTTGCCAATGTTTAAACTCTATTCATAGCTCTATGATAAAAAAATGTACATGCAAAGTATGTTATAGGTTTTAGACTTATAATACAAACCACAAAAGCAATAGGTCACAAATAAAAGTTATGATTCTACTAGATGCTTCATTTCTTTGTTTGACTTCTTGTGCACTGAACATAACAACACCACAACATTGTTCTTAGGACAAATAATTAGCAATTGTCAATGAGAGTCGAATTAGGAAACAATTAGTGACAATTCACATATCATTTAAAATCAATTAGTGACAAATAATTTGTACTTACGAATGCAAGTAAGGTGCTAGATTCCACCGTTTTTGTCTTTTATGCATCTATATCTCTATGTGAGCTGAGGATCCTTATTCCCTATCTTTTGAATGGGGAAAGGGTCAATGAATCAATATACATTTTTCTTCCCTTTAGAGAGACAGAGATGATACATATACTTAAAATATTCAAATGAATGTTAATTATAATAATAAGATACTTATTTAAGGGATTTACAAATAAAATGTACTTAAAGCAACCATAATTATAGAACTGAGATATTTAACATCGCATTTCCAGTACATACTTCCAAAACATCCTTTTGAAATATATATATATAATTCAATATTACTAGGCCTACCAAGAAAAGTGGGCTTCCAATCTATTTTCACAGGATCTACCCTAATATTCATAGCCACCTACCACAAGCGTGTGATTGGATCAAGTTGAGGTTCCAATTTTTTTGGTGGATCATCTTTTCTAGATGTGTGAATATCCTAAAAAAGCCAATATAAAACAATGTTATAATACACAATCAAGTTGTTTCAATTATAATTAGAGAAAAAAATAAGTTAAGAATTTGTTTTGAATACCTTGGTTGTAGTACGCTAGAAATTCGTAAATACAACACAGTTTATACAACGCTTCAAAATAAAAGCGCTATTTATACAAGTCGCAAGCAATAGATGGCGCTTATTTAAATAAGCGTAGTCTATTGCAACGTATAGACATCGCTTATTTAAATAAGTGCTGTCTATATGTTTTTTATTTTTTCTGTATTTGCGAATACACTATGCTGATACTGATAAGCGCACTAAATTGGGTTAAAATTTCTCCACTTTCGCACTTCATCCCATTCTCTCATTCACTCCTAGACTCATCTCCCTCGAGTTGGGGTCATCTTCACACTTTCTCCCACTCAAGCTACACTCCCACTCAACATTTTTAGTCACAAATTTAAGCTCCACTCGTTCTATTTTGTTCGTTCCCTGCTCGTTCTGTTTGTGTTCAGCGCGACATTCACTTGCTTTTCTTGTTCATGCTTGACGTTTGAGCTTTGTGTACTGTTCACGTCCCCTGTTTGTGTTGTGTTTGTGTTACACTGTCCGCTTACACTGTTGTGTGCTACTGTACGTCCCCCCTGCTGTGCGATATTGTTGTTGTTTGTGTTATCTTTGTGTTCATTATTAATTTGGGTTTTTTTTCCCCTTTTCAATGACAGATACATGTAATGTGCATAGTTAATGTCATTTTTTAAGAAATGCATGGGGCTTGATTTGTGGCTGAGGTAGTGCCTTATAATAATATGGACAATGCATTCTTATTGTTTTGTTAGTACTTTGTTGCACATGTGCTTTCAATCGAACTTAGTTGGTGTAGCTTTGTGAATTATTATCAAGTCTTGAATAATAAGATCATTGGTGTTATTGGCTTATTGCAATTATCTTTGTTAGTGACCTTGGAGGGAGGGGGTAATGTTCCTTACTATCCTTTTAAACTTACAAAATAAAATAAAACCACTATACTTGTATAGACAATAAGACAATGACACTAACTGGTGCTTGGTACTCCTTCTTGGGGATACCTGTGACCACCCATATTGCAATCCTCTTTCACATGGGATAATCAAGTTGAAATATTTGAGGATTCCATCTATTATGGTGTGCGTTTTAGAAGTGAAAAGTTGTGAGAGTTAGGAACTTGGACTTTTCAAATGTTTTGGCTAAAGCAAGGAAAAAGTTGAAAAGTTAAGTTAAAAACCATAGTTTTAGGAGTCCATTTTCTACACAATTTGACCTACAAGTCTCCAAACCATATTGGACATCAAAACAGATTTTATAGGGTTGAAATGTGACTTGAGTGAATTGGTTTCACTCAAAAATCTCAAGCAGTTTGAAAATGGCGCAAGTCGAAAGTTTAGGTAAAAATCATAGTTTTAGGAGTCGGTTTTCTATGCAATTTCAGCTACAAGTCTCCAAACCCTATGGGGAAAAAAGATTTTATAGGGTTAAAATGTGACTTGAGTGAGTTGGTTTCACTCAAAAACATCAAGCGGTTTGAAAATAGCTCAAGTCGAAAGTTTAGATAAAAACCATAGTTTTAGGAGTCGGTTTTCTATGCAATTTAAGCTACAAGTCTCCAATCCCTATGTGACTAAAAAAAGATTTTATAGGGTTAAAATGTGACTTGAATAAGTTGGTTTCACTCAAAAATGTCAAGCAGTTTGAAAATAGTGCAAGTTGAAAGTTTAGGTAAAAACCATAGTTTTAGGAGTCGGTTTCCTATGCAATTTGAGCTACAAGTCTCCAAACCCTATGAGACCAAAAAAATGATTTTATAGGGTTAAAATATGACTTGAGTGAGTTGGTTTCACTCAAAAATCTCAAGCGGTTTGAAAATGGCACAAGTCGAAAGTTTAGATAAAAACTATAGTTTTAGGAGTCAGTTTTCTACGCAATTTGAGCTACAAGTCTCCAATCCTTGTGGGACTAAAAAAAATATTTTATAGGGTTAAAATGTGACTTGAGTGAGTTGGTTTCACTCAAAAATGTCAAACAGTTTGAAAATGGTGCAAGTCGAAAGTTTAAGTAAAAACCATAGTCTTAGGAGTTGATTTCTTATGCAATTTGAGCTACAAGTCTCAAAACCCTATGGGACTAAAAAAAAGATTTTAAAGGGTTAAAATGTGATTTGAGTGAGTTGGTTTCACTCAAAAATCTCAAGCGGTTTGAAAATGGCGCAAGTCGAAAGTTTAGGTAAAAACCATAGTTTTAGGAATCGGTTTTCTATGCAATGTGAGCTACAAGTCTCCAAACCCTATGGGACTAGAAAAAATATTTTATAGGGTTAAAATGTGACTTGAGTGAGTTGGTTTCACTCAAAAATCTCAAGCGGTTTGAAAATGGCACAAGTTGAATATTTAATCACGTTTTATTTTGCGCACTGTAGCTATGTTTTAAATGAGTTTTATGTGGTGATTTAAGCTTCAAATGGTTACCATGTGGCTCTACATGTTGTATGTTATAAAAATAAGTAATACTTACCATGTTTAATAATACCTACTATGTTTCATTTCTTTTTTCAGTTTTGTATTGTGGGCTTTTGTTCTACGCAAATCACAGTTTCGCTGGAGTTGAGGTAAGTTAAATACACTTTGTCTTTATTATTGATATTGCTGCTAATTTGAAAGGCTTTCAACTGAAATAATTTTTTATTGTTGGATTAACTCATACATGCATGTAGGCATATGCATTTACCTTAGTTTCCTGTTCAAGAACAATTTGTATATTGTGTTTAAGAACATAGTATACAAGTAGTTCTTGAATTGTCCTTATGGATAGTCTTGGATTGCAAATTTGCATATAGGACATTACTGTATTTCTCTATTCTTGATCCAATAATTATTTTGGTTTGTATTTCCCATAGTTCTCTGGGTACATACTTTGTTCAAGTGTTTATATCGCTTGAATTAAGCCGTGTGCTTGGAGAACCAATGGGAAATGCTGTTGAAATTTTATTAGATTAAGAATAAGAGTCATACAATAATATAATGCGAATCTGACAATTTTGGATAGGATAGGATCCTCACCTTGTATAGGATGGAATAGAAATCATACATGCATGTAGTAATTGCATGTTACGTCAATGTAATTGTTATTAATGAGTACTCTTATAGATCAAGAAAATATGGATCAGAAATGGATGTCTGTTAGTCGATTGTCAAAGGAATATGAGGACAGAGTGAAAGAGTTTTGTAGATTTGTAGTTGAGCATGCAGAAAATCCTGCTAGAATCATTTGTCCTTGCTTGGATTGTTGTTATTCAAGGGTAGTGAACACGGAGAAGTTGGAAGAGCATTTAGTGTGTAATGGAATTGACAAAAGCTATACATGTTGGACACGACATGGTGAAAAGAGACACAATAAGGCTCACAATGATCAACAGGATAGTGTGAGTTTTGCACCAAGTGAGCCTGACACAACATATGACTAGGACCGGGTTGAAGATGTAACACCCCAAATTTCAAGTACTAGAAATAAACCGCGAGGTAGCTCTTAGTAGGACCCTTCTCATGTGTTATTAGACAAAAGACGTTTTAAGAGTTATTGCTATTAGATCACTTAATATTCTTATTATTGTTCCTATCATTATTATTATATTTATTGTTGTTGTTATTGCTATTATTATTATTATTGTGTTGTGTTGTTGTTATTATATTTATTGTTGTTGTTGTTGTTGTTATTATTATTATTAATTCTTTGTTATGGTGTTGTTATTATATTATTATTATTGTTATTATTAGTGTTATTGTTATTAACACCTTAGCATTAGAAATTAATAGAAATATTATCATAGAACCCAAAAGAGCATCTAAGTCCCAATAAGGGACTTAAGCCCACTAAGCCACATACCTACCCATATGTTATAAGAAGAGAATAGAGAATGAGGGTTAGGTTTAGCCGTCACAAAATAGAAGAAAAAAGAAGGTAGAGAGAGTATAAGGAGAAAAGGAAGAAGAAGAGAAAGAGAAAGAGAAGGAATAGAAACCGAAGGACCCAAACCTTAGGACTCAGCTTTGCATGTCCATAAAGGTGAATGCTCTTTCCCGTGTCCTTCCTCATCCTTTATGTTGTTATTGTTCATCTATTTATCTTTTTCCCTCTTTATACCTAAATTTAGGGATTTGATGGGTTTTGAGGGGATTGTGAGGGAGTAAGAAAATTATAGATTAGATTGACCAATTATCAATGTAGAAGAGTGATTAAGAATATAATTATTTATCTTGAAGCATTTAGAACCCAAAGACAATAGGAAAAATAAATTAAAATTAGAACCTCGGATCTGCCTGGCGGGATTAGATAGCCGCTGGGTGACTTTTCTTCAAAAACTAGATTCTATGTTGACGCTAGGCGAGCGGACCCGCTGGGCTGGGTGAAACACCCGCTAGGCGAGTTGGGTTCCGACGTGGACTCGCTGGGCGGGTTCACTGGACCGCCGGGCGGGACTTCCGTCCTGCTTGGCGGATACGACTTTTGCTATTCCGTTCTCTGTGTTTATAAACTCTTTTTTGCAGTTTAACTCATTGTTGTTTGTTTTCTTATGTCTTGTTGAGTTTATATTGTATGATTATTATTTACCTTGAAAAAACTGAGTGTGATATGAAATTGTGTCAATGTTTAATGATAAAAGTCTATAAAAAGTTGTAAGCATTATTTGTGATCATAACATTTGAGTTATGTGATGAGGAAAGTATGTAGGAATTTAGCTGGTGGAGGCCGTGATGGGTTGTCTAACCTTAGCCTTGGGGATTATCTGGTTGGGAAAACTCCAATGGTCCATGCTGATCCCATGGAGCCGAGGCGTACTGGCAAAACTGGGTAACCCTGACTAGTCACGGGGGGATATCATGCTAGTTGAGGGTGCAAAAGCCGAAGGCATCGGTATTGATAATGGTTCTTATGGCTTGCATTTACTCCTAGTCTACTTTTCGAAAAGTTTAGGTTGGTACCACATGTGCATGAATAGTGGTTTAGGAACATAGCATGCATATGTATCTTGTTATCGTGTGATATGTTGAAGTGTGCTACAATTGTAATTATGTGAAGTCTGTGTGACCTTCATAAGCGATTGATGTAATGTGAACATGTGTGAAAACGTAATTGTGTCTTGTGATGAAGTGTCGAGATTATGCATATGTGCTTATGTTATGAATGTATGTTATGTTGGTTTGATGAAACAAAATGATGCGTGTGTCTAGTTACTAGGCAAGAGATGTGAAATAAATGTATGCTTGTAATTAAAATTGTGTTTGCTACCTTAAGGATAAGTGAGAGTCTAGGCCCTAGGATAGTGTTATGAGGGTTCTAGTTGGATAATAATAGTTATGAATAAGATAGAGAAAGAGTGAATTCTCACACAACGTAGTAGAAAGGTATAAGACAAGTAAGAGAGAACAAAATGAGGGTATTAAGGTGAGTGTTAAGGGAGTGTCAAAAGTATTTTAAAATGTCTATGACCTTAGACTTGACCCCTAGAGAATAACCTTAAATATAAAAAGAAAAGAGAGTAAAATCTAAACATGAAGGGTTTAAATACTAGAGAAGGTTTTGGGTAAAAAAGAGTTCTAGGTTAAGAATGAGATAGTAAGATTGTATAACAATTGTGAGGATGAGAGAGGAGTTAACAAGAAAC
The DNA here is from genome assembly GCA_004329165.1 of Spatholobus suberectus. Classification (NCBI taxonomy): domain Eukaryota; kingdom Viridiplantae; phylum Streptophyta; class Magnoliopsida; order Fabales; family Fabaceae; genus Spatholobus; species Spatholobus suberectus. Next base: position 60,206,109 of record CM014733.1, on the reverse strand, counting down.
ACTGATTATTGAAAGGTGTAGATCCGACCATAGGTATGGATTATTATGACAGGCCCAGTGAGGCTAAAGCCATGAGAGATAAGTAATGAAGGTTGTCCGAGTAGAAGAGTCTGACCTAGCCGTAGAACCCTTAGAGCATTCACTGAGACATTATGTCTCACTTCTTTAAGTTTCCCTTTTTTTTCCGGATACAAGTGAAGACATATACAGGTGGAGCTTGGAGTTACGTGCAAGAAGATGTAGTCTAGTTTATATTGTTTTCTTGTATTCCTCTTTATGTTTTATTCAACACCTTCGAGTGATAGATGAGTTGTATTAGGCGTGTATTTTTCTCATTGTATTGTTTGTATATAATATTTAATTATATTTTTGAGTTGCTTTAACATGTTTCTATGTTTTAAGGTCTTTCTTTTTTGTTCTTAGAAAGCTAGGCTTAGTTACGATAATACCCCTTAGGGTGTTACAGAAGAGATTGCAAATGTTGTTGAAGAAGATCTTCGAGATTGTCCTGAGATGTTTGATAGATTGGTAAATGATGCAGAGATACCACTGTATGATGGTTGTACTAAAGTCACAAGATTGTCAGCGGTGTTGAAGTTATACAATTTGAAAGTGAGAAATGGATGGTTCGATAAAAGCTTCATAGAATTACTAGCACTTTTAAAAAATATGCTGCCAGAGGATAATGTGCTTCCTGGTCAAATATAAGAAGTTAAACAAATGTTAAGCTCTATTGGCATGAGTTACAAGAAGATACATGTTTGTTCTAATGATTGCATTCTTTTTCGAAATGAATATGCATTGTTGGATAAATGTCCTAAATGTAATGCCTTGTGTTATTGAAAGAAAAATTCAACACCATTGAATGTGGTATGGTACTTTCCTATAATACCAAGATTTAGGCGCATGTATCGTAGTGCGAAAGATAAAAAGAACTTAAAGTGGCATGTAGAGGGAAGGGTCAAGGATGGAAAGCTTCGACACCCGGCAGATTCTCTTCAATAGGTGAAGATTGACCATGATTACCCTAATTTCGGGGAAGAACCAAGAAACCTACGTCTTGCATTATCTACTGATGGAATGAATCCACACGGTATATAGAGTAGCTCCTATAGCACATGGCTGGTGGTTATGATTATATATAACCTACCTCCATGGCTATGCATGAAGAGGAAGTTCATGATGCTATCCATGTTAATTTTAGGTCCTAAACAACCAGGGAACGACATAAACATATACTTGGCTTCTTTGATTGAAGACTTGAAGTATTTGTGGGACACAGGTGTAGAGGTTTATGATGGGTATATGGAAGAAAGTTTCAAGCTGAGGGCAATATTGTTTGGCATGATTAATGATTTTCCAGCATATGGCAATCTATCAGGATACAGTATCAAAGGACAGTGTGCATGCCCTATATGTAAAGATAATACATATAGGGTGCGATTGGAACATGGGAAAAAAATGTCTTTCTCGGCCATCGTAGATTTTTACCTTCAAAACATCGTTATCGAGGGTGGAGAAAAGCGTTTAATGGGAGATTAGAAGAAGGTAGAACTCCAAAATTGTTGTTTGGTGGTAAGGTATTTGAAAAGGTAAAGGATATAACCAAAAACTTTGGTAAACCTTTTGCAGGAGAGCTAGTCACAAGTGGGTGGAAAAAAGGTCAATTTTTTTTTGAACTACCATATTGGAAGTCCTTATACGTGAGACATTTCTTTGATGTGATGCATATTGAAAAAAATGTTTGTGATAGTGTGGTTGGTACACTACTAAATGTGGCAGGAAAGTCTAAGGATGGCATCAATACAAGGTTGGACTTACTCAGTATAGGAATTAGAATAGAATTAAGACCAGTGAAGAAAGGTAAACGTCAGTATCTACCTCCGACAGCTCATACTTTATCTAGAAAGGAGAAAATTTCTTTTTGTAAGTTTCTACATGATGTTAAAGTTCCAGAAGGGTACTCTTAAAACCTCAAGAACTTGGTATCTATGAAGGACCTAAAATTAAAAGGGTTAAAGTCTCATGATTGTCATGTACTCATGGAGCATTTGCTACCAATAGGTATACGCTCCATTTTGCCTAAAAAAGTGCGATGGACCATAACTAAACTCTGTTACTTCTTCAGAGTCATTTGCAGCAAGGTGATTGACCTTGGGAAATTGTTAGCCTTGGAAAGAGAAATTGTTGTCACTTTATGTGAGCTTGACATGTATTTCCACCTTCTTTCTTTGCATAATGGTTCATCTTACTGTTCACCTAGTTAAAGAGACACAATATTGTGGGCCGGCTTATATGAGATGGATGTACTCGATTGAGCATTAAATGAAGATATTAAAAGGGTATGTTAGGAACCGAAGTCGACCAGAGGGATGTATTGTGGAAAGATACATACTCGAAGAAGCTATTGAATTTTATTCTGAATATCTCTTTAATGTTGAATCAATAGGGCTTCCAAAGTCACAACACTTAGGAAGAATGGAAAAGGAAGGGATTATTGGAAATGCAATATTGACCATATTAAGGACTGCATGGGAGCAGGCATAGTTGTATGTCCTACACAATGATGATGAGGTACAACCATATGTTGAGAGACATAAAGACATCCTCAAGAAGGGGAATCCAACTAGGAATGACAATTGGATAACAAGAGAACATAATGCCACTTTTACACAGTGGCTAAAAACTCACATTTTTATAGAGTTGGAAGCAAATTCCTCTTCAATTTCTAAAAGATTAAGATGGTTAGCCAATGGTCCGACTTTACATGTCTTTTCTTACACCAGTTATATGATTAGCGGGTACACATTTTATACAAAAGAATAGAATGATTAGAGTACTATGCAAAATAGCGGTGTTACTCTAGTGCCTAAATCTATGCATATCTCAAGTGCTAAAGATAAAACCCCCACATATGCACATATGTCATATTTTGGGGTAATTGATCGTATATGGGAGGTGGATTACATAACATTTCGAGTGCCTATATTTGGTTGCAAGTGGGTTGATAACAACAATGGAGTTTGATAAGATGAAGCAGGGTTCACGCAAGTGAACCTGAATAGGGTGGGATACAAAGATGAACCATTTGTCTTAGCATCACAGGCTCAACAAGTGTTTTATGTCATTGATCCGACTGATGTCAATTGGTCTATTGTGTTGTTGACCAATAAAATAAATGATGGTCACAATCAAGTTACAAGAGATAAAGATAAAAATACTGAGGATGATCCTTTTTGTGAGTATCCTGTAACACCCTAAATTTCAAGTACTAGAAATAAACCATGAGCTAACTCTTAGTAAAACCCTTCCCATATGTTATTAGACAAAAGATGTCTTAAGAGTTATTGTTATTATTATTATTATTGTGTTGTGTTGTTGTTATTATATTTATTATTATTGCTATTATTATTATTATTGTTGTTGTTGTTGTTGTTGTTGTTGTTATTATTATTATTGTTTTTAATACCTTAGTATTATAAATTAGTAGGAATATTATCATAGAATGCAAAAGAGCATCTAGGGCCCAATAGGGGACTAAAGCCCACTAAGCCACATACCCACCCACATGTTATAAGAAGGGAATAGAGAATGAGGGTTAGGTTTAGCCGTCACAAAATAGAAGAAGAAAGAAGTTAGAGAGAATGAAGAGAAAAGGGAAGAAGAAAAAGAAGAGAAGGGGGAGAAATAGAAACCGGCGAACCCAAACCCTATAACTCAGTTTTGCGTGCTCCTAAAGGTAAGTGCTCTCCCCCGTGTCCTTCCTTGTTCTTGTTCCTCTATTTATATTTTCCTTCCTTATACCTAAATTTAGGGATTTGATGGGTTTTGAGGAGATTGTGAGGGAGTAAGGAATTTATAGATTAGATTAAACAATTATCAATGTAGAAGAGTGATTAAGAATCTAGTTATTTATTTGGGAGCATTTAGAAACCAAAGGCAATAGGAAAAACAAATTGAAATTAGTACCTTGGATTTGCCCAGCGAGATTAGATAGCCGCTGGGCGACTTTTCTTCAAAAACTAGATTCCGCGTTTGCACTAGGCGTGCGAACCCACTGGGCGGGATGAAACATCCGCTGGGCGGGTTGGATCCTGACGCGAACCCGCTGGGCGGGTGCAATACCTGCTGGGCGGGTTGGGTTCCGACATAGGCCCGCTAGGCGGGTTTAGCGGGTTTGCTGGACCGTTAGGCGGATACGACTTTTGCTATTAAGTTTCTTGGGTTTGTGAACTCCTTTTGGCAGTATTTAACTCATTGTTATTTGTTTTTTTTATGTCTTGTTGAGTTTATATTCTATGGTTGTTATTTACTTTGAAAAAATGAGTGTGATATGAAATTGTGCCTATGATTCATGATAAAAAGTTTATGAAAGCTGTAAGCATTGTATGTGACCATGCATCATAACATTTGAGTTATGTGAAGAGGAAAGTATGTAGGAATCTGGCTGGTGGAGGCCGTGATGGGTTGTTTAACCTTAGCCTTGGGGGTTATTCGGTTGGGAAAACTCCAATGGTCTATGCTGATCCCATGAAGTCGGGGCGTACTGGCAAAACTGGGTAACCTTGACTAGTCACGGGGGGATATCATGCTAGTTGAGGGTGCGAAAGCCGAAGGCATCGGTACCGATGACGCTTCTTATGGCCTGCATTTACTCCTAGTCTACTTTCTGAAAAGTTTAGGTTGGTACCACATGTGCATGAGTAGTGGTTTAGGAACATCGCACGCATATGTATCTTGTTGTAGTGTGATATGTTGAAGTGTGCTACGTTGTAATTGTGCAAATTCTATATGACCTTGTTCATAAGCGAATGATGTAATGTGTACACGTGTGAAAATGTGATTGTGTATTGTGATGAATTGTCAACATTATGTATATGTGCTCATGTTATGCATGTATGTCATGCTTACTTGATGAAACAAAACAATGTGTATGTCTAGTTACTAGGCAAAAGATGTGAAATAAATGTATGCTTGTAATTAAAATTGTGTTTGCTACCTCAAGGATAAGTGAGAGGCTAGGTCCTAGGATAGTATTGTGAGGGTCCTAGTTGGATGATAATAGTTGTGAATGAGGTAGAGAAAGAATGAATCCCCACACAGTGTAATAGAAAGATATAAGACAAATAAGAGAGAACAAAATGACGGTATTAAGGTGAGTGTTAAGGGATGGTCAAAAGTATTTTAGAATGTCTGTGACCTTAGACTTGACCCATGGAGACTAACCTTAAATATTAAAAGAAAGAAAAGTAAAATCTAAACATGAAGGGTTTAAATAGTAGAGAGCATTTTGGGTAAGAAAGAGTTCTAAGGTTGAGAATGAGATAGTAAACTAATATAACAGTCAGGAGAATGAGAGAGTAGTTAACACAGAAAGTATTGAAGATTAAAAAGTGTAGATTAGACCGTAGGTATGGTGAATTATGAGAGACCTAGTGAGTTTAAAGCCATAAAAGATAAATGATGAGGGTTGTCCGAATAGAAGAGTGTAACCCAGCCGTAGAGTCCTTAGAGCACTCACTGAGACATTATGTCTCATTCCTTTAAGTTTCTCCTTTTTCAGGATACAGGTGAAGACATGCGTAGTTAGAGCTTGGAGTCATGTGCAAGAAAACGTAGTCTAGTTTATATTATGTTTTTGTATTCTTCTTTATATTTTGTACGATACCTTCGGGTGATAGATAAGTTATATTTGGCATGTATGTTTTTTTTTATATTGTTCGTATATAATATTTAATGATATTTATGAGTAGCATTTGTATGTTGTTTCTACCTTTTTAAGTTTTTTTTTTTAAATCTAGACTTAGTTACGGTAATGCCCATTAGGGTGTTACATATCCCATTCTCTTGATAATGATCCAACCATAGATGATGTCCTGTATAGAAGAGACGGTCAAGATGAAGGGATTTGGATTAATCCATCATTTCATGTCAATAAGAGACATAAAAGTTTAAATCTGACTAGGAAGAGGAAAAAGTTAGCTTAGATATGTTTCTTATATTATATTTGTAATTTAATTTATTTGTATATCTTTCTTGTATATCAATGCTAAAATTTATTTTGTCTCTTTTCTTGCAGGTAAATGGCATCTCCTGGTCATGATGGTAGTCCTCCTCTCAAGAGAGGTAAAAGGAAGAAAGGACTAGTTGTTATGAAGAGTGTCATTCGAGCTAGAAGTGGTGGAAAGAGATTGCTGATAATGTATTCATTGTTTGCTTTGGAATCTTAACTATGTTTCATTTTTAAAAACTAATATGTACTTGTTCATTTTATTAGGTCACATTTAATAGTCGTGGTCAACCTATTGAACCTGGCGGTGTAAAGTTTATCAGTTATCTTAGGTCCATTGTTCGGTCTAATATTCCCATTACATGTGATAATTGGTTGAATCCGGATATGGATATATATAAGAATAACATTTGGTTGGATATACAAGTATATGCTAATTTTATCCATTTATTCAAATTATTATTACTTTAACCAACTTTACATTTTTGTGCTAACATTCTTTTGACAGTTGACTTTTGATATTGATGAATCTCACAAGAAGTTTATATTTAAAGAGGTGGGAAGGTTGCATAGGCACTTTAGAGCCAGCATAGCCACTCATTTTCTAAAAGACAAGGACGGGAATTATTTAGATAATCCTCCTACGCAATATCTGTCCATAATCCACGAGGATGTTTGGAAACAATTTGTGGCAAAACGTGCAAATTCATCATATGTACTTATTGTCCATTACCAAATATGTTTACTACACAGGAATAAAGCAAAAAAAAAAAAAAACAAGGAAAGAGCATCACAATGTAAGTACCCATATAGGGCCTCACGTAAGGGGTATGCACGCCTTGGGCAAGAAATGGTAAGTGTATAAATGCGCACATACATATATAATATACAACTTCCCAATAATGATTTCTAATTGGTATCATTGTTTTCTCAATAAATAGATAAAGGAATTAGGACCGACTGTTAAGAGTGTTGCCCGTCAAGAACAGTGGAGGTGTGCTCATGTGAACAAGGCCGGGGAGATTGAAAACGAAGATGTTCGACAAGTTTGGAATGAATGTGTGAGTACAATAATTACCTTAACCTTTTATTTCTTATATAAAGTATAACAAGTTTGGGTTCAAGTATGTTTGATCAATTTTTATATGTTTCAGGAGGTGCTATCACAGTCTTTACCTACAAAGGAACAAGACCCTCATTTGGACATTCTTTCTCAGGCATTATGTGTCCCAGAGTATCCGAGCCGTGTTAGGGCAACGGGATTTGGAGTGACACATAAAGATTATTTCCCACCTCAAAAGTGACACACACAATAAGAGCATGATGTATTGTTTACCGAAGTGAGAGAGATAAAAGCCAAACTAAAGTGGATAGAAAGTCTAGTTGTGTCATTCCAACCAAAGAATACATCGGACCTCGTGTAGCAACCTAATATTGGGATCCAAAGTGGCAAAGCAAGTTGCACTATCCCATCTAATAGCTTTCCTGAGGTAATTGATTTTGTTTATTTTAGTTTAAATGTTAATAGTGTTAATTTGCTTAGTTCAAATGTTTGTATAATAACGTTGTGTTTTTACTATGTAGGGGTTTTCTTCGTGTAAGTTGTTTCTATCATCACGATCACTTCAATTAGTTGCCCATGGAAAAATGCATAACCATCCAAATGATACACTACATGGGCATTCTTTACCTGATGGTCATGTTAAACTGACTGTTGATGTTGCTATAGAACCAAATGCTCAATTGTCATGTCCTAATTATGATGTTGAGCTAATAACCATAGAGTAGGCAATAGGGACATCTGTGGCATGGCCAATCAACCTATTATAGGTCACTGTTATGGTATGCCTAAACAACCATATTAATTGATAGTTATTTATCATAATATTTTATCCACTACTTAGGTATATTAATTGATAATGTTTAGGTTTCCTCTGTCTCTAACAAGAAAAAGACCCAGAATACAAGTGAGTCTATTACACCAAGAGGAAAGAGTCAGGGAAATGAAGTGTTTCAGCATCCCCCTCATCCTAAATGTTGTACCTATCTTCAAACGCAGCTAAAACTGAAGCCAAAGGACTCACTTGCCCCAATAAAAATGGAGGAAGACGTATTTGGGATACCTAAACATAAGGAAATAGTTGATGCAGAGGTTACTGGGGAAGTTATTCGACATGAATGCTTGGCTCAGCTGCTATTTCCATTTATATTGGGTACATTAATTAACTTTGTCTTATTAACTTTTTAACTTTGTTGAATATCTCATTTGTGCTATTTACTAATTCATTTTTATATTTTGTATCACAAGGTACTTATATCACACATTTCTGAAGCCAAATCATAAGGCGTTCTTCTTCTTATCCACCCAAATAACCGCACACCAACTAAGTATGAAAAAATGAGTGCAAAAAATTGTTGATATTTTCATCAATAAAAAGGTGATTGACAAGTTTGTTCTTACATTGATCAATATAGGGTAAGACTTTTTTTATCTAACTTTATTAGCAATTTAGTATGTTAGATGCAATTTACATATGCTGACTCACTTGTCATTTGTTTAGTGATCATTGGGTCTTGGTTGGAATCAATCTTAAGATGGAGATAATATATTATTTAGACTCATTAGAGAAGGACCTTAGTAGGGGGCAAGATTTGAAGAAGTTGTTCGACACGTAAGAATATAAGCACCATGACATTATGTATGTGTGTTGATGTATAATTTTTACTTATATATATGTTGTTTGTCTTTATTAATTAGGGTTTTACAAACTTATCGAGCTCAAATAGGAGCTAAGGTTTCAAAGACTAAGTTAAGCAACATCAAGTGGATAACAATTAAGGTAGTTTACAATTTTTATGTGAAAATCAATTGATTGTGTTAATCTTTAATGACTTATATTGATGTTTCTGCTTTTGCTTCTATAGCGCCCAAAGCAACCTAACAGTAATGGTTGTGGGTATTATGTTTGCCGATATATGAAGGAAATTATCACCTATTGTGAAGGGGGGACAATCTCAGCAGACATATATGATATTGGTCTCATGTCTCATTCCTTTTAAATACATTCTCACTTAGTTTTAATTTCATTTTTTATTTTCATAGTACATCCCCAGTTGCAGCAGGTAGCAATATTTTGATAATCAAATCATTGAAGTTAGGGAAGATTGGTGTCAGTATGTCATCCACAAATGCTTATAAGTGAGCCTTTGATTCATGATGTCTAATACACATAGTTAATGAAGCTATTTTAATGCTTTTAGAATGCATGTGTGTAGAGACTGCCTTGGTCTCTTTGAATTTGAAAGTGTACAAAATCCATATTTGTGCATATTATGTTGTTTTTGCTATAAAAATCCCTTACTGGATCAAATCAGTGACTACACCCCTTATTTTTGTGAATTGAAACTGAGTCATGATCTTAAATTACTCCTATTTTATGCCCTAAATGATGAATAATGGAAGCCCAAACTTGGTTGTGCATTAGGGTATTGTCATTGTTTGAATTTGGCAATTCAAGAACCATGACTCTGTGAATTTCATGGTGACTGTTTCAGACTTGAAATCATGCATAAATTCATGAAATTAACTTGCTTTTGGCTGTAATTTAATGTTACTAAATTGGCCAAGTCATTACCCTACTTGTATGGAGTCAAACCATGTATAAGTATGTGAATTTGAGTACATTTTTCTGCATAATTTTGCAGTGCAGACCAGCAACATTTGAGGACTATAAAATGATATTTTTATTGAGTGAAAAGTTGTTTAATTGATGCATTATGGTTTGTATATGATCCCTACAAAATTTGGTAAGCTTTGGACGCCATTTGAGTGGGTTATGCCACTTGAACTTACCATATGAATAGTATTTTGGGGTTGCAGTATAGTCCCTCTGTTCTTGCATAATTGACACTATTTTTATGCTTAAATCACGTTTAATAAGTTAACAATGGATGCCTAAACATATAGGAAAATGTTTGGAAGGATTTGGATGTAGATAGTCACAAAAGAGTACGTTTAGTATCATTAGAAGCTTGTTGTCTTGTTTCTATTTCTATGACAGCAGAATCACTTTTAAAGTATTATTTTTGTGCAATTGAGTGTTAAACTTATTGGTTACATTTTGCCTTGCAATGCAGGAATATGTAGTAATAGCTAGATGACATCATTTTTGTGTCTTACATTGTAAGAAAACGTATGCAGCAAATAGCTCAAAGTAGTTAAACTTATTAGTTGTGGTAATTGTAAATAGTTTAAGTAGCCAATGTCATGTTTAGATTATATGCAAGGTTTAGATTGTAAATAGTTCAACTTGGTAGTCTTTTGTAGAGTAGCTAAACTTAGTAGTTAATTTAATTGTAAATAGTTCAAGTAGCTAGTGGTATGTTTAGATTGTAAATATAGTTCAAGTATATATATTTTGTATTTGTTATATAATAGAATCACATTTGGCAAGATCAATTAATGCATTTTGTTGGATTCATGTATAGTTCTTGGACTGTTTCTGTTTGTACAGGTTTTGGAAAAAATGAAAATGAATGAAAAAGGATAAAAAAAAGGGACATAGATGGCGCTTTTTTGAAAAAGCACCATCTATTCCAGAAAAATAAATGGCGCTTCCTATAAAAAGCGCCATCTATTTGTCTAGAATAGGTGGCACTTTTTTATTTTATGAATTATGTAACATCCCAGGCGCTGACGAGGGCAAAGAGTGATCGCCAGTGCAAAAGAGATGAGGCATAGACAAAGAGCAGCTCCTGGTAAGCTTCCAGCGAGAGGGGTACATGAATGAATCACATACACACCCGAATGAGAGGGATCCAGAGGCTGTGTAGGTATGGGACTGTATGGTTGAGGATAGCTTAAAGGAATTAATAAGTACTACCTATACCAACAAGATGCATATACTTTTTGGTAGCCTCTCGCTTAAGAACTCCACAGTTAAGCATGCTTGACTTGGAGCAATTATGGGATGAGTGACCTCTTGGGAAGTTTCCCAAGAAGCGTGTGAGTGAGGACAAAGCCGGCTGAAAAAGTCTTGTGTTGGTTTGTGGGGACAGTCTTCGATCCTAAAAGCAGTCAAACGTTACAAAATGGTATCAAAGTAGGCCTTCTCTCCTAGTACGGTGTGGTTCGAGAACGAACCAAGCGGAAGCTGGTGGGCATGTAACATCTTGGGCGCTGACGAGGGTGGGGAGTGATCGCCGGTGCAAAAGAGATGAGGCACAAGCAAGGAGCGGCTCCTGACAAGCTTATAGCAAGAGGGGTACATGAATGAATCGAATATACACCCGAATGAGAGGGATCTAGAGGCTATATAGGTATGGGATTATACGGTTAAGGATAGCTTAAAGGAATTAATAGGTACTATATATACCAATAAGATGCATCTACTTTTCGATAGCCTATCACTTAAGAACTCCATAGTTAAGCGTGCTTGACTTGGAGCAATTATGAGATTGGTGATCTTTTAGGAAGTTTCCCAGGAAGTATGTGAGTGAGGACAAAGCACGTTGAAAAAGTCTTGTGTTGGTTTGTGGGGACAGTCTTTGATCCTGAAAGCGGCTAGGCATTACAAATTATATAGTGCGCTTTTTTGAAAAAGCACCATCTATTCACACAGATATATTGTGCTTTCTTACAAAAGCCTCATCTATTCTACATTAAATATACAATGCTTTCCTGAATAAGCGTTATCTGTTTGCAAGCACATATACTACGCTTTTTGAAAAACGTCATCTATAAATATACAGCGTCTAAATAGATGATGCTTAAAAAGCGCTATCTATACACAAAAAAGCGCCGTATATTAGCATTTTTGGCGTAGTGTTGATGCAACCTTTATAAGTCATCTCGGCCATTGAATGAACTATTTAGGAGCCTTCCCCATAGTTTGAACCTCCTCAGTGGGCACAAGGACTAGAGCATATACATCCTAATTCTGTTAAACCACCACCCTCGCCATATTATCCTTAATAGTCCTGTGGTGTATGATTGACCCCAAATTATATACTCTCCCAAAGGCCACCAAACGGAGAGGATAGCTATCAACATACAACTCACACTAGTCTGGGATATCAATGTAAGTCTAGAAGTATGAGGTTGTTTTGGCTGGACAATTGTAGGTTGTTGTGAAAGACTCAGAGATGCAAGCTCCTCTCCAATCTTCTGTCTAGACATTTGTAAAAGGCTTTTTCAGTCTACGGTATGGGTGATTAGGCCTGAGAAATTTACGATGTCTAGTGTAAACTATCTTCTTTCTATGTTTTAATTGTAGGTAGCATGTTTCTTCTTTATAGATAGGACACGCGTTATGCCCTTTAACATTATACCCACTCAAGTTCCCATATGTTGGAAAGTCATTAATGGATCAGAATAACATTGCATGTAGCATGAAATTTTCATGGCAATACCCGTCATACACATCAACACCTTCCTCCCATAACATTCTCAAATCTTCAATCAAGTGACGTAGGTAAACGTCTATGTCATTTCTTGGATGTCTTAGGCCCAAAATCATCATAGATAACATAACATATTTTCGCTTCATGCATAACCAAGGAGACAAATTGTAAATAACTAGGAGAATAAGTCATGAACTGTGCTTACTGGATAAGTTATCACAAGGATTCATTTTATCCATAGCAAGTCCAAGCCTAAGGTTTCTTACCTCAGTCTCAAAAGTTGGAAATAAACAATCAATTTTCTTCCATTATGAAAATCAACAGGATGGCAAAGCTGTCCATCCCATTTTCTTCCATCTGCATGCCATGTAAGGTTCTTCACATCATCTGCATTAGCAAACAATTGCTTAAACCTTGGAATTATTTTAAGATGCCATAACACCTTCGCAGGAGGACCCTCCTTTGTGCTCTAATTACTATTATAATCACAATCCTTCACTTTGTACCGTGACACCCTACACCTGGGGCACTTATGCAACTCTTCATACTTTTTTCTGTACAATATGCAATCATTAGGGCATACATATATTTTCTTGTATTCTAATCCCATCGGACACAACACCTTTGCTTTATAGTTACAATTCGACAATGTATTACCTTCTAGAAGCATTTCGTTCATCAACTCAAGCAATTTGGTGAAACTTATATTACTCCACTCATTTCTTGCCTTAACATTCACCAATCTTAACATCACTGACAACCGTATGAATTTAGTGCACCACAGATATAAAGGCTTATCAGCATCACTGCACAAAGTGTCGTACCCATGTGTTCACTGAAAAGACTCTGGTCTAATATCACGGATCATGTTTTCTAGTCGATTGTCCATAGCTGCATCAACTTCCTCTGTTTGGGAGACACTTGGTATGTCTAACAATTCATCATGCCATGTCCATGTTGTATAACTCTTACATAACCCATCACAAGAAAGATGCTCCTATATTTGTTCAACTTATAGTCGTCTTCCATTCAAACAATTAACATAAAGATAACAAAAGAACCCACCACTCTCAGGAAGATTTCTTTTAGCAAATTTGAGAAACTCTTCCATTCCATGCTTATACTCATCACTTGTACGTTTAGAATTAATCCAACTACGATCCATAACTTCCTTCTATGATACACAAAACATATTTTCATACATGTAAATCTCACTTTTTTATATAAGGTGTGGCTATATTCCATTCAGAAATACATTTTTTTAAACTTGATTAATACGTACATGTTTAGTTTCATATCTTAAATTTGACAAAATTTTAGCAGCATTTTGCATTGGTCTCTAAGTATATGAAATGAATGTGGTGACATCAAATTCACCATAATCAAGTATGTACCCAAAGACCCAACGCAAAATGCACTAAATCGAAATTTCATCAAATTTAAGATGAGACTTAACCTTTATGTATTAATCAAGTATAAAAGAAATGAATCTTCCTAAACTGTCCAATTGGACAATTTAAGATTCAATACAACAATTTGTACTTTGATCATTGTATTGAATTTCAAATTGGAAATAAGATTCACTCATAATACATAAAATTGAATGTAAAACAATACAATTAAACACACAAGCTAATGCAAGCAATTCCTACAAAAATTTCGGCATAGTCTTCTTTGTATTTTGGTACTTTCCCGTATACTTGTTTACAGGTGTTCAATTACAATACCAAAGGTTAACATGTCAAACAATCCAATCCACAACAAATTTCAAATTTTCATTGAGCGAGCACATTAACATTAACATCTTCCTAAACAATCCAATCCATTCATTGAGCACATTAACATAAACAATTCAGTGAGCACAATCCAATCCACAACAACCAGTTTAGCAACCATAAAAAGATAAATACGAAGATAAATTTCTTATAAATTCAAGCACATTAACATTTAGTGAGTAGAAAGAATACATATTCACAAACAATACCAGAAATGAGCAAAGCAAAACTTACCTTAATGTGATCTTATTCTTGCTTTATTGCAATCATAACACCCAATTCATGAAATGCGATTAAAAGACAACTTGTTCGTAGAGAAAGAGCCAGTTAGATTGGCACAGTTATGTAGTTAATTGACATTGTCACTATCTCAACCTAGACATTCATACTCAAGGGTTCACTATTCTTATAAAAATCCAACAGAGTTTCCTCCATTTTTGATACTATCCATCATATCTCACCAAGCATATGGTCAATAATAGACAGATGTACAATCAATAAATCAGTATTCACTCCTCCTAATACGTAACATTAGTTATGAGAGAATGAAAATTTAGAAAGCAAAGAAACAAATATCATAAACTATTGCTATTAATCAAAGCGAATGAACAACCACAAATCGGCTCGCATAACAAAACTCACACATAAACAAAATAACAATAGATAAAATAAGAATATTAATTTCACCCTTGTTATTCAACGTTTTTTTTTTAAATTGCATTTCATTTTTTTTATCTAAAGCCATATTATTTTCACTTTAATCAATTAGACCCCCTCACACAACTTATCCAAGAGTTCTCAACATAAAACCAACAAGCTGTTTTGACTATTATGATTAAATGGCATCCAAACCAATATGGTAACCCCATTGAAACCTAAACCAACACAACATGATCTAATAATAATGTAACCCAATTAGAGAGTTCAAAAACCAAAATAAGCACCAGCAAACACCTCAACATATAAGAACAATTACAATCCAAAGCAGACCATAATGGGTCATCCACAAGTCACTAGCAAATCAATGCTTAAGGCAATAATATATCAATAACAGAAAAGGCAACGAGGAGGGAGATGACCTTCGAGCTTCTCATATTGCTTTGAATGTGAAGCTTCCAAGTGTGCTTCGAACTTGGAACACAAATGCCAATGAGAAGCTTCAAACTAGGCTTCAAGTTAGGAAATGGTGTAGGGGCGCGAGATGGAGCTTCAAACAAGGTGTGGACTCAGTTAAATGAGCTTGGAGAGAGCTTGAGAGAGCTTCGAACAAGGGGTGAAAAAGTGAGCTTCGAGGTCTTCGTGAATTTAAATGAGCTGAGACATGTTTTTTAGCTTGTTTGAGCAACAAACAATTTAAAAAGCTCATGTTTTTAACTTGGTTCCTCATATTTTTTAAATCGGTTATATTAGCAACCAATTTAAAAAAATGGTTTTTAAATTGGTTCAATTATACTTGATTTAAAAAGTTGTGCCAAAAATATCAAAAATGTCACCGCATTACTTATTTAAATTGGTTCATGAAGAACCGATTTAAATCCTTGTTTTAGAATCATAGTTTTGCAATAGTGTCTCCATTGATGGGAAAATGCTATTACAACTGTAGATGTATAATTTTAAAAAGGTATTTGTCTTTTGGTATACAATGACAACACTGAACCTAAGACTTTATGTAATCCTAACCCCTTACCACTAGGCTGATCCTAGTAAGTTTAAAAAAAAAAAAGGGGCCTTAAACTGAAAAGGTACCGTTGATAAGAAGTATTGACAACCTACATTGAGTTATATTAACTCAAGTTTAAACAAGGTTTATTTTTGACACAATTTATAATTTTAGCCAAAATATTAAATACAATATATCTGACATTACCTATAATTGGTTTAATGTAAAGTGAATCGTGGCATGGGTCATAACACAGATCATGCCGTATCAATATGACCAATATTTCGATAATATTATTAAAATAATCAAATATTGTGAGTTCGACATAATTTTTTAGGTGAATAATTTTATTCAAAGATTAGAATATGATATTATATGATACGTACATCATAATATTATGTATATTTTATAAATAGTCACAATGCTTTATTTCACTAAAGCACATTAATCTTGCAGTCACAATGACTACACTCTCTTTTTTCAATTAGTTGAATAAAAAATAATTATACATAAAAATTGTGTGGTATGAGATAAAAATTTTATATTTATCTTTATATTGTGCAGATAACACTTTAATAACAAATATTATGCAATAATTAAATAAAATTTCAATTAAATATAAAATTATTTTTTGTTATTAAATACATCAATAATAATATATAACTTTTTATATAAATTTTAAAATTTTGAAATTAATCAAATTGTTTAATTTATGAAATTTAAAAAATTAAAAATATATTAAGCTCGTACAAGCTTTTAGTTTATACCCAACATGCATGTATGGTTTGTCTTTTCTTTATTCTTTTAATTGATTCATAATATGAAACATGCTTGTCTATTACAAAATTGATGAATAGAAGATTATAGGCTTTTCTTATGTATGTTTGGTAATTTTGCTTTATCCTGTGTATTTATAATTCAAAAAATAAATATTTTTGTTATTTTTTTTATAATAACTACTTAAATAGTTTTTTTTGTATTTTTTTCTTTTTATGAAAAAAATTATTTCTTTTTGTTTCAAAAATATGTTCATATTTTGGAAAAACATGTTAAAAATATATTATTAACCTTCCCTTCAAAATACATGATAATTTCTCCAAAAAAATCCTCCAAAAACTAAAAAGGCAATAACACATCCATGTAAAAATAAAATAAAATAAATCAATATTTCTAACAAATGATAATTAATTTTCAACTTGAATGTATCTTAATTTTAATTTGATTTTCTATTACAAATTTTAACATTTTTATATTGTTAAAATAATTAAAATACTTAATTTATATAAAATTATAAAAAAAGATAATATTAATTAACCTGTGCATCGCACGAGCATATTATCCTAGCTAAATAAAATCAATTTTTTTAATTCGTTTAATTCGCCAAAACAATTATTTCAAATATCAAATTTGCGTGGCCAAAAACAGCTAAAACAATTAAGCATTTATCATAATTTATTAGAATTATAAGACATTGAATTTTATCACTAAAAATAATGGTTGAAATGCACTTAAATAAAAACCAAAACATATAAGCGTAAAGATGTGACAGGACATAGTAAAAAAAAAAAGAATTATAAGATACCTATATGTATGCTCGAAGAAACTCTGGATGTATGGGATAATGACGACTACAAAGACTGTGCAATTTACCATCGAATCACTGGGCAATTGAACAAAATTACTTCATTTTTAATAATTTTTGTGTAAAAAGCATATACTTCATCATATGTATGTGTGCATGTACATAAGGACGCTAACACTGTGCTTGGTTAGTAAAAGAAAATGAAATGAAAAAAAGTGAAGAAAATAAAGTAGAAGGAAAGAAAGAGATGTGAAAACCACTTTTTAAATCGGTTAAAAAAGACTTTTTAAATTGATTATTGAACCGATTTAAATACAAACGATATAGAAGGGAATGGGTTTTAAATCGGACTTTGAATTGATTTAAAATGTACACATTTTTTAACTCAATTATAGCCATAACCGAGTTAAAATGTTGAGTGCCTCAACAATAATTCTCATTTCGTTTATAGTTGAATTTCATCCAGAAAAGTCATTCTCAAAATTTTCACCACCAACTTTAAGGGCATTCAGAAAATTCATTCCCAAATTTTTCACCACCAATGCATGATTTATACTCTCTCAAACTACTTTGATCTACAACAAATAACAGTATCACTCACTCCAGTCATATCAACATTCAACCAATATTATTATTATTCAAATTTTTTACTTCTTTTCAATTTCACTACCTTCATAAGTGTATAATACAATCACAATCTAAGAAAGTTAAATGTAGTAATTTACCTTATGTTGTGATGCCAAATCTCTCTCCACCGAAGCCACCTTCGCAAGCACCTCCATCGCGGCCTTCATCGTTGTCTAATCCTCGCTACCGAGGAACTCAATGAGGCATGGCACAAGCCAGTTCATCGTGGTGTTGCCAGCGGCAACAACGACTCCAATCAACACCAATAGCTTCGCCTTTGCCTTACACATGTCACTCTTGAAGAGCTTCCCAAGTCGTACCAGTGCGCTCCGCTAGAGCAACTCTACGTCGAGGTCCGACGTCACCTTAACTGCCACTATGAGGCATAGCTGACATCGATCTACACATTGGCGTCTTGTGCCAGAGCATCCATGAGTGGTCATAGGAATGCAGCGGAGAACGACATTTTGGAAACAAAATGGGAAAGAAGGATAGCCATGTTATGAATGCAAGAGAGGAAAAAAAGCTTCAAAATAGAGAGGGTTTTCACGAATGTTGAAATGAGCTAAAAATTTAAAATAGGCATGCTTTTTTTTAACTTAGTTCAATAATAACTTATTTAAAAACTAGTTTTTTAAATCAGTTACAAGAATAACCGATTTAAAAAATAGTTTTTTAATTGGTTCATGGCTACTCGATTTAAAAAGTGTTGGTTAGAATAACAAAAATGCCACCGTGTTACTAATTTAAATTGGTTCATGGAGAATCAATTTAAATTCTTGCTTTGAAAACACATTTTTGCACTAGTGAGAATAGAAAATGAGATGATTTTTTAGTTGTTTGATAAGAAAGAAAAAAGAAGGGAAGAAAGATAAAAGTTTTCTTTTCCCTTGTTTGATTGAAAAAAAAGAAGTGGAGGGGAAGAAAAATGTATATTTATAAAATGACTTAAATACCCTTTTATAAAAATGGAATATGATAAAGAGAATAAAAATGAAAAATATTAAGGAATTATAGTATCCTTTTAATTTAATATTATATTATTATTTTCATAATATTAAATAAATTAAAAAAGACCTATTCTTTTAAATAATTATACATCTAAACGCATTTTTATTGACATTATTCAAACAATTTATCATGTTTAAATTTTTTTC
Source organism: Spatholobus suberectus (assembly GCA_004329165.1). Lineage (NCBI taxonomy): Eukaryota > Viridiplantae > Streptophyta > Magnoliopsida > Fabales > Fabaceae > Spatholobus > Spatholobus suberectus. Next base: position 60,186,896 of record CM014733.1, on the reverse strand, counting down.
TAAACAAATCTTTCTAAACACTAATTCATTAACCAAAATCTACGTAAATTGTAATCTAAATACACATTGGCAAAATCTACTTATATTTTTTTATTAAGTAAAAATTTAAACAATTGATTTTCAACCAATAGTTATCAAAAATCTACACACTACTCCTCGTATTATATATAATATCTTATTTATTTTGGTGCTGAAGTAGTCAAATGTCTAGTTTAGTTATGGCTTGCACACAAGGCTCTACAATTAAATGGTAAGTTCGATTTTGACGGTGGTTTATTAACATGTAAATTAGTTAGACTTAAGAGATAAAATTTCTCCTAGCAATTGAGATATGATAGCATATGTGGCACGAAAAGTGTGCAGCTTTTGCTTTGCCTAACTAACTTAGCTATATGTTCGGTGAATATGATGTTTATATAAGGTATTTGTGTATCAAGGTATTCGGGTAGCAGCAATCAATAGCAGCAGGTATGCAATATTGCCTTTTATTGTTGTATATTCGGGTATGAAGGAATTAGTGATTAGTGTTGATTGGTTATTATGAATTCTAACAAACTTTGTGGGATTCAATAGAAGTGTAGTCAAAATATAAAGAGACAATAAAATTAATGTGTAGAAATGGGAGCTCGTAATTAAATTCTAAATTAAAGCACACCATAACAGTATCAAAAGGAAAAAATAACAAGTACAATTAGTTTAGATACCATTAACATAACACAACAGACATATATTGCAATTTCTTAAACTACTAAAAGCTTCAGGAGGTTGACACCTAGAAATCACAATTTTCAATCCAACAAATTTTCAAGAAGCAGCTTGTGCTTTGTCCTTCCATATTTGTAGTTCAAAATAAATAAATAAGTCAAATGATAAAACATATAGATTTATTAAAAAATATAAGACCATTTAAGAGGAAACAATTTAATGCCAGTGATAAAACATGTAAACGCATATATTAGCATATGAAGTTATAACAACGTATAACCACACACATAATTTTCTAGTTTTCACTAAATTATACATGAAATAAATGCATAGACATTATGTTGTCCACTAAGGACCCTTTTGGTGGTTAGGATAGGATATGATGAGATAGGATATGACAATAGAATAAGATAGAATAAGAATAAGATAAGCTATGATCTTATCTAATGGTTGGTACACACTAGATAACAAATTAGATAACGATAAGATAAAATATAAAACATGTTTAACTAACAAAACTACTATTTTGTTAAAATTACATATAATTTTCTAAAAAGTAACTATTAATTTAATTTTTTAAATTTTACAAAGAATATAATTTTAACTAAAGTATACAATATTTTTTTATTTATGTAGTTATTTTTCTTAAAATTATATATATATATATATATATATATATATATATATATATTATTCATAATAATTTTGACATGTAAATTTAAAGTATATTATTAATTAAAACATTAAATAATTAATTTTTAAATATTTTTTAAAGAAAAATATTTGAATAATAATTATAATTTTAAGAATCTTATATATATATATATATATATATATATATATATATATATATATATATATATATATATATATATATAAAGAGAGAAAATGGGGGAAATAAGCTTATCCTATCCTGTTACTTCCTAACCTAGCTCCCCCCTCAAGATAAGAAATATATTATAGCAATAGGATAGAATAAGGGGTAGGACAATATTATCATATCCTATTAGCGCAACAAACAATAGATTACAATAGGACAGGGAAATTATCATATCCTGGCCACCAAACGTGTCCTAAAATTCAAATCGTCAATAACTTTTCCCCATATTAAAAATCAATATCCTTGGGCAAATTATTAGTGTTGTTAACTAAGACATGGATTTGTAGTGATCCATAGCAGTGTTATCAGTTTTCTGCTCGAGGCAATTCCTAACTAAGACATGGTCAACAACTTCTCCCTTTCTAATTTAAAATAAGAATTACTACCAAATAAGGCTCACATAGTTAAGATTTGTTGTGGCTATTGCTTGTGTTAACTAAGTTATCACATTGATAAGAATTAATAATTAATACTTGATACATTAAGTGACACTAGAACAACATTGCAAATAAAGTGAAGCAAGCATAAACTAATGGCATTTAGTGGGTACAAACTTGCATTGCCAAAGGCATTGCTTATCTCTAAGTGCAAAACATGGACAATGTCTACAATCTTCTCCATAACCTGTAATCCATTAGATTATGAATTGTATTCAACTTTGCTCAGTTCTCCATTTATGATATGCACAAGATAAACCCACATCTACAAATAAAAAATAATTTCTTTGCACTATCTTTGGCATTATACATTGATTGTATACAATAATAGTTTAAAAGAGGATAAAACAAAGGAGGAAAAGGATACTAATGGACAAGATAAACACATTGTGCAGAGAAGCAATCTAAAGTTACCTCCTCCAAACTTTTAGACTAGAGTGATTTTTTCTTTAAATGTCTAATATGCTTCTGTTGACTTTTAATTTCCGTCCTCAAGAATGCAAGGCTATCACCTATATGATGAAGAGAGATACTAAAGGTCAAAAATATACATATAGGAGACTACATAAACAAATATTGCTCAATATACTGGATGGTCAAACTTCTGAATCAACGTGACTTTTTCTTCAAAAATGTGTAATATAGTAAACAATCATTTAGGCCTTCAAAATTAATTTTCAACAATAATATGTAGTTCTAGCTCCAAAAAAAATCAAAACAAATATTAGCAAAAACAAAAGTAAGGTGTGTTGGCAACTGTTATTTGACTGTAAAGTGTTACAATTTAACCAAGATGATTTTCAGTGAGATCTAATGGAAGATGGAGATGGCATTCAAAACAAAATAGCAAAAAATGGGAAAAAAATAAAGGACACGGTTGAACCTTTTGAATATTAATTTATGGGGGCAAAACAATATGCATGGTCAATATTTAATGGATGGCTTATCAACAGAATAGCAAAAAAGCTTACCATTATTGTCAAATTGGTTGCAAATCCTTCCATTACTTTTATGGATGAGCCAACAATTGAGCTTGATGCTAAAGCTACAATAGTTGTTATGTGTACTGTTAGAAAATATAGTAGTTATGACTTTGATATGGTGCCAAAAGAATAAGGTGAATAAGGAACAAAATTAGCATATAAATTGCAAATAAAACAGGTAGATGAAAAATATGACCTACTCAATAGCTTTGACATATGGGACTGCTACCAAGGACACATCTTCCCTTATCAAGTTTACTGCCAACAATACATACAAGGCTGGTACCATCCAAAATAGGTCATAGGTTTCCATGGAATTTCAGTCTATGAAATTGATACATACCGTCCAGGTTGAGTGACACATATACAGCCCTAAAAGTTATGGAAGTTAAAATAGGTCATAAATAAGGGCTTCATATGTTGTCCTATATATACAAACCCCAAAAAAGGCACATCTATAGCTAATGCTCAATCATATAAACCTTCCAACTCTAGTCATATATATACACATACACTCCAAAAGGCAAATCATGATAGACTATGTCATTATCAAAGGCATCATATGATGTACTAAATATATACAATCTAAAAAAGAGAGTAGTTCAACTACTCTTAATTAGTTCATACTAGCATTAGTCATACTTTTAATGAGAGCTTTAGCTTTCAAATGAGGAGGCACATCAAAAAGTTGACGTTATTTTTTGCTCATGATTACATAAGTAGTTATAATAGCTTATGCGACATTGATCTAGAACTTTTAACTCATCCAAAAGTTCCCACACGTTAGATTTTGAATGATGTCGAGGTCAAGTTTGTTACATTAAACTTAGTTATTTTTCAGCAATTTCCACTTGGCGTTTAGCAACTTGGTGTATCTTGTTTGAAACAAAATTTTCTTCCTTTAAAGCTTCAACTAAACTTAAAATTCCTACATTCATTCGCTCATATTGAACCTTCATAAGGTTAGCCATATTTCTTTTTTATTTTGTACCCTTTAAGGTAGATTAACTTGTTTGACCAGTTTGTGGACTAAAGGAGTCCAAGTAAAATGGGGTTGAAAATTCTTTTGCATCAAACATGCTAACACTGCATGTTGGATTTCTATGTTTCAAAAGAATCATTTAAGTCTATAATACCCTTTTCCCATTGTCTAAGCCTTTCTTTAGTTGTTATGGATTGTTTCCCCCTAGCCTTATCAACAGCAAATAACTCTTTTAATGTATCATAGTGCTTAATTTGCATTTTCCTCCATCTTGTTACATGTGGTTTTCCCTACACAAAATAACACCATGTGTAAGTTTGATTTGGTATTATAATGACAAAACATAAACAATAAGTGATCAAATAGAACTTAAAATGTTAATTACTTTAACCAACTCCTTGAAAACTTCATCCTTAGCCTCAAATTTTCTAGTTATTGGATTCCATGCAAAACCACTTAAGCTATGAAATGAGTCATAAACTTCAGCAAAATGAGTTTGCAAAGTTTTCATTCTATTCTTTATATGATTCTTTGTAATGTTTGGTCCAATTGCACATCTTAACACTTCAATCATGTTGTTGTATGCTTGTGTTGTCCAAACACAGTCGTGCCTACTTTCTTTATTTGCCTCTTCAGTCAAAGCATTCAACAACAATTGGTCCATATCATCAATCCAAACCACAAGATCTTTGCCAGGCTGATTAGAATTAGATGTAGTGCCCTTCTTCCTTGACATTGTAGTATCTATATAAAAATTTCAAAAAATACATAAGAAGTAGTTGTTCACAATAATGTATCCATTCTTATCCAAAAATTAGCTATGGTAAATTAATTCACAATGATAATCTTAAGTAAACTAAGAAATTATCAGCACATACCACTTGCTATGTGTACTAGAATGTAACGAAGTTCACAATTGTACACAAACTATAAATAAATGCAAAATACATATGCAATCACATGACAAAGATACATGATATATTAGAAATACATTATGCAAATGGTGTCTTCAAATTTGATAAGCATTCCACATTTCAACAGCAATATTATCTCTTAAAATTATTCTTTGTCTATAGTCCTTGTCACGTTGTTGTGCATGAGATCTATTTATGTTATGTTGAAGCAACTTATGATCTACTTCCGCAATTAAGGTGTCATCAACATCAACACCCATTAGGAAGTTATGCAATATACAACAAGCAAGGACAATGTAAGTCATGACTTTAAATGTGTAAAAAAGTTCAATGCCACTAGATATAATAGGAAATCTTTTTTTTTTTACACTCCAAAACTTTTTTTAATGACATTTTGAAGTGAAGAATGTTGGTGGTAGTATAACTCTTTAGGATTCTTTGGGCCACGAGTTAAGTACTCTTTAAGGTGATAACAGACACCTCTATAGTGTAAGCACCTCACTTTTTAGCGTGAATCCCACATCCCTAATACAATATTTTCCTACAAAAATTTTAATAAATATTATTACTCAACATATTATTTAATGCAATTCTAAATTACAATACTTAGTAATCGAAACGTATTAATGTACTACTGACCTTGAGGAATTTTTAATGGTTTTTCTCTACTTAAAGCATCTTTCAAAATCTTAGAGTCAGATGTTATGCCTTCTCACCCAGGTAACACATGTGAATTTCATGTCAATATTACATGTAGTAAAAACATTTTGTGTTGGATAGTCTTTTCTTCCACAAAATCAAGAGGCTTCTGCTCTTGGGACCTTAACTCGAATATAAGTCCCATTTATGGTTCCAATGTAATCTTTTTTTTTTGTATTAAATAAGTTGTTGAGTTAGTAATATAATTGAAGTACAAATTTTAGTGGTGAGTATAACTAACTAAATTGAAGACATTGGTATCTTAAAAAAAAGGATAGAATCTACTATTGCTTAATATTTGCGGAGGTACTTTTATACTAGAAGATTGGACAAGGAATTCATCTTCTAATAAAATGATGGCATGCAAAACATTATGAAAGTAATAACTAATGGTCTCTCCAAAGCAATGAAAGAAGAATGACACATTACGATGTTTTACGTTATGGCCTGTGATGTCTAACAATTTAGCAACTTGCTCGTCAACTATGGACTGCATGGTATCTTTCAAAATACCATTATTTGTTAGTTTACGACACAACAATATAAATGCTTTACGTCCTATTCGTATGATGTCCCAACATTTTTTAGTTTATACTAATTGTTTCATTAGATCAAGACACCTAAGTTCTCTTTCTTGATTTTCTTTATTAATTGCACTATATGTGTACGGTGACATCATTTGTAGCATATGTAATGTATGCACAACATAACTCAAGAGGACTACATAACAAAAATGCCTTTGGCCACACTGTTGTTGGAAATGACTTAAAATTTTCATTTGAAGTGGCATACTAATATTAGTAAGGTGATTTACTTTGGATTGCATTTTGTTTGTATCATTGAATGCATCACCAAAATTTTCTCCTTCATCATTAGAAAAATCCATGTCTTTCTCCAAATGCTAACCTTGAATCAATGATGATTGAACGAATTAAAGGAGAAAAAATAAATCAGAGAATCTAATTATTAATGCAACAAAACCTCTAGCAAATGATGAAAGCAAAATGTGAAACAAGGCCATCAAGTCCCAACCTTTGACTAATATGTAACATTTCCTCAAGCCTTAACCTTTGACTAATATGTAAGAAATAGTCATTTTCATCAGCAACTTCATTTTTCTATTTCAACTTGTTCAAAATATCAAGTTATGTTTTGTTTTGCCAACTCTAGTCTACTCTGCCTATTGTTTATAATTGGTTTTGAGCATACCTTAGCTGTTTTGCCTACACTAATCAAAATTGTCTTTCTTTATTCAAAAGGCTAGTTTACTTATTAGCCTAAGTAAAATAAGTTTGCTTAAATAATGTATGCATAATGTTAAGTGCAAAATTAATGACTAATGAGACATATATAATATCAATTGCCAATTGTTTTAATTAATCATACCTTAGCTAATTTAGTTTAGGCTTAATTGTACTTTTGGTCCTCTTAAGTCATATTTGTGTGATTTTGGTTCCCCATGTTTAAAATGTGACAATTGGGTCCCTCAAGCATCATCCACGTTAAAATCAAGTCCTTTCGTTAATAGTCTGTGCAATCATTAATGGTGTGGATGATGTGGCATTAACTTGGGTCATTTAGTTGATGACTTGGAAAAAAATTAAAGTTTTGAAATAAAATAAAAGATTATTTCTCACGTGTACCAAAATAGTATCTCATACAAGACATTGTTAGAAGTAGGGTTTCTATTTGTTTGTATCTCCATATCTCTCTCTTCGTGAGAAGCTGCGTTGGTGAATTGTAAATTTGAAATGGCAAGTGCAAATGAGATTTCTTTAGCATTTTCAATCAAGCAGGGGAATGGAAAAGGCTCGATGTGCTATTATGGACATGTAAAGCCACTGAGAACATCATGGATAGATGAGAATCTAGGCCATCATTTTCGGTGTTGTGATCATTGTACAGTGGATGGGGTGAATGGTTGCAACTTCTTTGAATGGCATGATCTAGTAGTCTATGAATGTGAGAAGAAGATTATTAGTGCTTTATTAAAGAAAAGTGACAAACTAAAAAGGGAAAAAAGATTTTTGCTAAGGGGTTGGTGATGGCTTAGTTCTTTGTTTTTGTTTTACTTCTTGTTATTATAACAAAGTAGGGATAGTGTAAATGAAATTAAGGTCCCTGTTAATGCCTTGTAATTTTATGTTGTTAATGGAAATGATATCTATTTGATTTGCGTTGGAGTAGACAACCTGGAATGGGTTATTTTGTTTTCATTTGATTTGTGTTTGTTTTGTTTTTATTACTTTTTTGGAATCATTTGTTTGGATGTTTTTTCTGGTCTTTTATTGATGTGATTCAATTACTCCTACAGAAGCAAATGGTTGTGGCTAGAGAGATGTATTGTACTTCACCAATACTACTATTTATTCCTGCTTGGCAGTAATTGAAATATTTGTTTGACAAGTCACAAAATAATGTGATAATGTAGATAATCAGGTAATTGGATATCTTGAGATGTGTGGATCAATATTGGTAGAATACTGTCCTTGCATTGTCTCTATGTTGGGTAATTGAAGGAAATTCAAATTGGTGTTTGGAGTGTTTATTTTGTATCCATAACTTTGTATTTGATAGATTCTAGATTTCCAATTTATTTTAGCTTCCTTTTATATAATGTCTTCTAGATAAATCGTTCTGTTTCTTATCTAGAAATAAATTAGATTGAATTTTTTGCAATGTATTTATCCTATTATTCAAATGAAATTTTTTGGCTTCAATTGTGAATAGGAAAAATCTGTCAATAGCTTTCATATATAAATTATTGTTGCTGTAACGTATGGATGATGTAAATTTCCCTTCTTAAATGTCATTTTCATATATCATTTTTTATCAATCAATAATAATTAGCATGCTTATATTGAGTAATTTAAAGATGTCAATAATATGTTACTTTATTTTGCATTTTTCTTACATAGAGATGATCATCCATCGATCTGTTAAATACGTGGTTTATTACTAGCAGGCTAAGATGTAGGTTATGAGAAGGGGGTTGTAGCAGCCCAAATTTTGAATATTAAAAATAAACCATAAAGAGACTTTTTTAGGACTTTAATATTATGTTATTTGATTCAGAATATCTTAGGTGTTATTATTAATAGTGTTATTGTTGTTGTTATTATTATAATATTTATTATATTATTATTATTGATATTATTATTGTTATTGTTATTATTATTATTATTATTATTATTAGGATTAGGATTATTATTGTTATAAATATCTTAGTGTTGGAAATTGTTAAGAATGAAATAATAGAATGCAAAGAGAACAATAAAGGCTCAATAAGGGACTAAGCCCACCAAGCCACAAACTCATCCATGTTTTATAAAAAATGAAGATAGAGAGAGATTATGGTTAGTTGTTAGAAACAAGGAAAAGGAAAAGAGAGAGAAATGAGGAGAAGAGAAGAGTAAAGAAGAAGGGAAAACCTAAGCATCACCCTCTTAGGGATTTGACAACCATCTTCAGGTGAGTGCAGTCCTTTGTATGTTCTCCTTTTCCCATAATTGGATGAATCCCTATTGTATGTGTGCTTGTCATGTTTACCTTTTCCCCATAATTGTTTACTATTATCTGTTTTGCCTGCCATGATATTTGTATGTTTATGCCATATGGGGTTAGGATAAGAGTGTTGTACTTGTTAATGTTTATGCAAGATTGGGGGGGTTAGAGTTGAGCTTTTGATATAATAGTCTGATTAAAAGGTTTAAGATAAAGATGTTCTAATGTTTTGGGAATTAAGAAAGAGTAATACCCTGCGTGTGCATGTGTGTGTGGATATATTATCATTATTGTTGTTGTTGTTGTTGTCGTTATTATTATTATTACTATTTTATTGTTGTTGTTGTTGTTGTGTGAACGTATGTGATTAATCCAATTTGTGATTACTCAAGGGTAGACTAAGATTATAGTAAGGGTTTAGGTTGATTTTAGGGTTTTTCCTATTTTGGATAAGGAATCAAAGAATTAGGCTTAAATGAGAACAATTTAGATTGACAGGAAATCCCCATTTTGAAATAAAATGTTAGGCAATTGGACATTAAGATAGTATGAACACAACCTTATAGAGTTTTGGTAGTTTAGGGAGGCCTTAGGAAGCCTCATTGCTCGAAAATCATGATTTTGCACTTTGTCAAGTGATGAGCATGTTTGTGCTTACCTTCCTAATAGAAAATGACAACTTAGTGGCCAAAAAAGAATAGGAAGATGATTGAATTAGGCTTCATGGTCTTCATAAGAATTGTAGCCCTATATGTTAGCTAACTAATGGCTTTAGAATCACCTAAAAATAATAGGTATAACGCAAGATATGCCCAAAATACGAAACCTATGTCTAGTTATCAATGGGAAACATGTCTAACTTTAAATTTTTGTCCATGATTTAGGCAAAATCATCTCACAACTTCTTTATGAAAGTTGTATATTTTTCTTTTATCTTTCCATAGACACTAAGATCACCTCAAACAAGGAAAAAAGGTCAAAACCCATAAAAATTAAAAACTAAGATTTTCGTTAAAGCCTAATTGAATCTAAGTACCCAAAACTCAACTAGAAAACTAATATTAAGCCCAATAAACATTCAATAAAGGCATGCACAAAGTCATAATAAGTGTATTAAAATTGGTCGATTAAGCATGCCCGTGCTCTATTGAGCATGCCCGTGTTGAGTTCCCTATCAGTGAAATGTGCAAATTTTGGAGTACAAGAGTAGTAAGACTAGCTCAGGAAATCAAAAAACTAAATTGAAAGGCTAATGATTAGACCTTTTAGATATACAAATATGATATGGGACAAAGAAAGTGAGTTCGTAACATTATGAATGTTGCTTTACATGTGTTGTGATTATTACTCGTGATATTATACTTGAGAATGTTTATTCCAGTTGACTATGATCATTGTAACACCCTAAAGGATATTACTCTAACTAAGCCTAGATTTTTAAGAACAAAAAAAGAAAAAATTAAAAACATAGAAACAACATGTTGAAGCGACTTATAAATACAATTACATTCATATAAGAATAATACTATAAAATATCATACATGCCTAATACACCTTATCTATCCCTCGAAGGTGTCATACAAGACATAAAGAGAAATACAAGCAAGCACTATAAACTAGACTACGTCTTCTTGCACGTGACTCCAAGCTCCATCTGTACATGTCTTAACTTGTATCCTGAAAAAGGAAAAACTTAAAGGAGTGAGACATAATGTCTCAGTGAGTGCTCTAAGGACTCTACAACTGGGTTAGACTCTTTTACTCGGACAACCTTCGTCATTTATCTCTCATGGCTTTAAACTCACTAGGCCTCTCATAATTCTCCATACCTATGGTCAAGTCTACACCTTTTAATCTTCAATACTTCCTATGTTAACTACTCTTTCATTCTCCCAACTATTATATTAGTTTACTATCTCATTCTCAACCTAAGAACTCTTTCTTAACCAAAACCTTCTTTAGTATTTAAACCCTTCATGTTTAGATTTTACTCTTCTTCTTTTTAATATTTAAGGTTGTTCTCTAGGGTCAAGTCTAAGGTCACAGACATTCTAAAATACTTTTGACACTCCCTTAACACTCACCTTAGTACCCTTATTTTGTTCTCTCTTACTTGTCTTATACCTTTTTATTACGCTATGTGGGGATTCACTCTTTCTCTATCTCATTCACATTCAACTAGAACCCTCACAACACTATCCTAAGGCCTAGCCTCTCACTTATCCTTGAGATAGCAAACAATTCTAATTACAAGCATACATTTATTTCACATCTTTTGCTTAGTAACTAGACATATACATCGTTTTGTTTCATCATGCAAGCATGGCATACATGCATAACATAAGCACATATACATAATCTTGACAATTTATCACAATACACAATCACATTTTCATACGTGTACACACTACATCATTCACTTATGAACAGGATCACATAGACTTCACACAAATACAACGTAGCACAGTTCAACATATCCCACTACAACAAGATGCATATGCATACTAAGTTCCTAAATCTCTACTCATGCACATGTGGTACCAACCTAAACTTGTCAAAAAGTAAACTAGGAGTAAATGCACGACTATAAGAAGCGTCATCGGTACCAAGGCCTTCGACTCTCGTACCCTTAACTAGTATACTATCCCCTAGTGACTAATCAGGGTTACCCAGTTTTGCCAGTATGCCTTAACTCCATGGGATCAGCATGGACCATTAGAGTTTTCCTAACCTGATAACCCCTAAGGCTAAGGTTAGACAACCCATCACGGCCTCCACGAGCAAGATTCCTATATACTTTCCTCATCACATAACTCAAATGTTATGATGTATGATCATGCTTACAATTTTTCATAGACTTTTATCATGAAACATTGGCACAATTTCATATCACACTTATTTTTTTCAAGGTGAATAACAATCATACATTATAAACTCAACAAGACATAAAAGAAACAAATAACAATAAATTAAAAACTGCAAAACAAAGTTCATAAGCACAAAGAACAAAATAGCAAAGGTCATATCCGCCCGGTAGGACGCAAGTCCCGCCTGCTGGTCCAGCAAACCTGTTCGCTGAGTCTGCGCCTGAATCAAACCCGCCTAGCGAGTCTGCGCGCCTAGCGCCAACGCGAAATCATGTTCTTGAAGAAAAGTCGCCCAACGGCTATTTAATCCCGCCGGATGGATCCAAGGCACTAATTTTAATTTATTTTTCCTATTGTCTTTGGTTTCTAAATGCTCCAAAATAAATAATTAGATTCTTAATCACTCTTCTATACTGATAATTGGTCAATCTAATCTATAATTCCCTTACTCCCTCAATCCCCTCAGAATCCATCAAATTCCTAAATTTAGGTATAAGGAGGGAAAAAGATAGATAGATAAACAAGAACAATATAAAGGACAAGGAAGGACAAGGGAGAGAGCACTCACCTTTATAGATATGCAAAGTTGAGTTCTAGGGTTTGGATTCTCTAGTTTCTATTCCTCTTCTTTCTCTTCCTCTTCTTCTTTTTCTCCTCATTCTCTCTACCTTCTTTCTTCTTCTATTTTTTTTAACGGCTAAACCTAATCCTCCTTCTCTATTCTCTTTTTATAACATGTGGGTGGGTATGTGGCTTAGTGGGCTTAAGTCTCTTATTGGGTCCTAGATGCTCTTTTGGGTTCTATGAAAACATTTCTATTAATTTCTAATACTAAGGTGTCGATAACAATAACACCAATAATAACAATAATAATAATATAATAACAACACCATAACAAAGAATTAATAATAATAATAACAACAACAGCAACAACAACAATAATTATAATAACAATGATAGGAACAATAATAATAATAATAAGTGATCTAATAACAATAACTCTTAAGGCGTCTTTTGTTTAATAAAACATGGGAAGAGTCCTACTAAGAGCTACCTCGTGATTTATTTCTAGTACCTGAAATTTGGAGTGTTACAATCATGACTTGTGCATATTACATTATAAGATGTGTGATGTGACTTGATATCATTGTGACAAGTGACCTAGCCTGTGAGAGGCAAAAGTGGGCTTAGGTAACATGTCATTTGTGAGGGACCTAGCCAATGAAGGGTAATAATGAGACTCACTTGTTTTGTAAAGAGAAGTCCAGAGGGACACTTGTGTGCGTTGTATGTACGAGACATGCATCATGACATTGAGATTTTGTGATAGGGAAAAGTATTATGAGCCAGATGATGGAGCCCCAAAGGGGTTGTCAGCCTGGCCTTGGGGGTTGCTTGGTGGAGAAACTATAATGAATCATGCTGATCCTATGATATGGGGGCGTACTACGCAAAGCGTAGCAACCTTGACTAGTTACTTGAGGACATCATGTTAATTGAGAATGCTTAGTTAGAGGTAACCATAGAGGGTTGCACTCCTTTGACCCTAAGCATGTACTCCTCTAGGCTACTTCCCAACGATAGTATTGGTACCACATGCATATAGAGTAGGGATAGGAAAATATTGCATTCATATGTGCATCCTACTAATGATATAGTTGGTTTTTCCAATGGTGTATTATAAAGTGAATTACATGTTTTATGTTTTGTGTATAAATTATGATCTCTTCAGAATGACATGAATGTTTATATGTGCTTTATATGGTGTTGTAGTGTCCTTAGGGCACTCATTGAGACCATGGTCTTACTAGTTTAAGTTTAATGTTTTAGATTAAGTAGAGCTATGAGCAATAAGAAAGGAAGCATTTAACATAATTTATAGTTTATAATTATTTTTATTTTAGGATTTTAGTTTCTTCTTTTGTAATTAACAACCTCCTGCGTGAGGCCTAGTTGTTATGTTAATAATTACTATTAAGTCTTGTAAGGTACCTTGAGTACTAATGTATAGAACTGCATATGTTTTGTTGAGGTTTTATTTTAAAAAGTTATGCTTTTTGTAAATGAAAGTACGTATGAAAGGTAATGGCCCTTGGGATGTTACAAGGGTTGTTTCTATTGGCTTGGAATTGTTATAGCACTTTTTTTAATAAGTGTGTATTGCTAGCTGGCTAAGATGCAAGGTATTTTAATAAATGTGTATTGCTAGCAGGCTAAGACGCATGTTATGAGGAGGGGCATATTTCTATTGACTGAGGCTTAGAATTGTTAAAGGTCTTGATATTTCTTCTTTTTAGAAGACATGGTATAAAGAAATCTAAAGAATACAAGTGTTAACATATAGAGACATGGCACATAATGTGATATCCTTGCGATGGCTTTTGGAAATAAAAATGTTTTAGGGTTTTGCATAAGATGAAAATTAGGTTTAGCAAAAAAAGAGTAGTAAAATGAAGCTACAATAAGAACCAGTAAAGAGTCAACAGTATATTATCAAAACAACTCTCCAACATCACAAAGTAGGCGCAATTATGTGTGTGAAAAGCCATGTACACAAAGTTGCAAGTTCAAGCAACAAAGTTTCAATTTACAACAATAACAACAGCATGCCAAATTGTTTCTTCAGGAATAAGAATAGCAAAAGTGTTATATCAGTCCAAAAAGAACTAATACTTCAAAGTTAAACCAGTACAGAATACGTTAATATTAAAGCAGCAATCCAGAATAGATTGCAAATATTAAACCAGTACAGAATGCGTTAATATTAAACCAAAACATACTGCTACTTCAAAGTACCATTTCATTATAAAAGTAGACAAATTACAATCCATACCCAATTACTAGCACACCATTAACTATGCATCACAAAAAGAAATGCTACCCTGGACCTCAACAACAACACATTACCAACTATGCATAACAAAAAGAACTATTACAACCCATACCTAAGCATTAGCACACTACCAATCCAAAAGGTGCTACTCATACAAAATATGTAATACCAAAAGCATCTGGTGCAACCCATAGTTGGATCAAATCTTAGATTCTTGTGTTCCTAAACCATTTGTGTTCTTCCTCTTCTTGTTTTTAGCTTTTGTTGTAGGCTACCCTAGACTGCAAGAGGCTGAACTTGACTTCCTTGGACAAACTGTGGCTGAACTTGACCCCCCCTGTACAACATGTGGCTAAGTTTGACTACCTTGGACAACATAAGGTTGAACTTGACTTTCTTGGACAACTTGTGACTGAACATGATTGCCTTGAACAACATCAGACTGAGGTTGACTACCTCGAACAACATTAGATGAGTTTGGCTTGTTCCCACGCTAGGTTGTTCAACATTTTGGTGTGTCTACAAAGTACAAAATTCAAGTTTATTAGTACAACAAATAGAAGACATGTAGACTACAAATGGAATTTTGTTATTGCCTTATTACCTCCCCTTGGGCTATCCATTGCTGTCTTGCCTTTACATGTTCTTGAATTATGACTATAACTCCACACCTCTTGCATCTCATAGTAGCTTGGTGCCTTCTTAGTCTATTAGGATTCTATAGTTCATCATTGCTTTTTCTCCTCAACTTCTTAGGCCTGCCTAGTTCCTTTCTCATGTAAGGGGGATTGAGTGGTTCAACATCAACCAAAGGCCATAATTTAGGCCCATTGCAAGGTAAAATTATGTAGTCATATGTTGTCAAAAAAGTAGGTTTCCTACATCATGTGCAACAATGCAATGCATAAGTTAACATATTATATTGAAGTATAGAAAATAGTAAAAAAAAAAACATATAAATTATGCCTGTAGCATTGATGTGCATAATCCTCTACTTTGTGGTTGTCAAACCACAGACAAGCTATTGTATAGCAATAAGGGATTCTAAACAAATCCCATCTCTTACATGAGCATGTTTTCTCAATCAAATTCACCATATATTTGTCTACACCATTTAATAACTTAAACAAAGCACACCCTACATCTCCACTCCAAAGTGGTGACCAACCATCGACTTCTTTTTTTATTTTTTCTAATTTTTGTTGTATCATAGAACATATGTCCCCCTTATATCGTAACATCAAATCTTTTTGTTTAACTATTCTATTTGTCATGTAAAATTTGAGGCCTTTAACAAGAGAAATAATAGGCTTGTCCCATATTCTAAGATTGCCATGTTAAAAGCCTTATACATATTGTTGACTTGTAAGTCACAACATGTGTGTGTGCTATATGCTGCCCTCGTCCACATCTCGGGTGGGATCTCACACATATCTTTCCATGCTTGCTCATTGAGTTTCTTTATGTTTGCTATGGCCTTACTAAACTCAAGCATGGTATTTGCTCTAGCAACTATCCAAAGTGCTTCCTTCATCAATGTTCTTAGGTACTTCTTCTTCCATTTGCCGTACAAGTGCTTCACACAAAATCTATGCTTAACATGTTCATCTCTCCTTTATAAAGTAGGAACTGAGCCCTACACACAATATAAGCAACATGAGAAGTTATTCTGTATCTACAAATTGGTCGTTAAAAAGCTACATGAGAAATTAAACCAAATATTACCTTTTGTTGATCCAAAATAAAGGCCCATCTTTTGTGCTCAACATTGTTCAGATTAGCCAATAGTAAATTCACCAACCATGACCAAGAGTCCTTTGTTTCAACCTCTACAATGGCAAAGACAACTGGAATTGTTTGATGGTTCCCATCCTTTTCCACAACTGTTAATGGTTGGCCACCATCTATCCTTTAAGGAAGCACCTATCAAGGTCTATTAAGGGCTTACAGGTAGTAACAAATGCAATCTTACATGCATTGAAGCACACATACATCCTCTCAAACACTGGTTCGTGCATACCCATAACACTTCTAATTTTGACAGTGTTATTTGGGTTACTCCTTATTAACTCTTGGGCATAGTTTTTAAGATGTTTATACTACTCAATAACATGACCTTGAATAATTTCTAATGCCTTCTTCTTTACTCTATAAACTTGAAACCTTGTCAAGAAAGTACCCTACCTAGTCTTACCTTCCTGTTGCGATGCATTTGGCTTCCTATTGAGGGTGTGCCTTAACATGCCCATGATTTTTTTTCCAAGCCATCTAGTTTTAGCAATTCTATTCTTCCCAGAACGATGACATGTATGTGTAGCCTCCAAACTAACAATCTGAAAATAAGTATCGTGGCTAAACTTGTTCACCCTTAGGTAGAATGGACACCCTTTAATGCATTTCACCATAATCCTCTTCAAATCATTCTTTACCACACGCACTTTTTTTTTTTCCTAAAAAGCATAATTGTTGATAGCTTCCCTAACAATTTTTGTACTTGAAAAAACTTGTCCTAGTTCAAAAAGTAGCTATGCAACCTCATTAGAAGCTTTGAACTTGGGAAATTTCTTCTAACCTCCTTCCCCTCTTCACTAGATATCAAGCTACCTAAGCCATCTAAATCGTTGTTTTCATCATCAAAGTCATCAAACAAAGTTGGTTCTAGGTTTCTTGATGCAGATGTTGCCCCTACAATTGTAGAAACAATATTCTCACCTTCATGTATCATGGGATTTCTTGGTCTGTGTGAACTCAATGGATTAAAACCATCCTCATCCCAAACAGTTGTCTAATCCCACTGTTCATAATAATCACTATCATCTAGTGAGATATCATCTTCATCTTCACCTTCCTTCTCTACTCCATCCTCATCAGCGACTCCATTACCTCCACCTTTCTATATCGAATGATTCTTTTTCTTACTCTAAATCTCCACCTCTTTTGACAAGAACAAGATACTCAACATAGACATCTATAAAACCATCAATATGCCTTTTGACATCTTCAATGAACCTAATAACATCTTGATTAATGTTGAGTTCCCTCAGGCCAGTAGAGAAGTCTTCTTTAGGATGCCTATACTAAAGGCACTTGTATGATGGATATCCTATATCTATTATAGATATCTCATTTATATCCCAACCTAAGTCCAACTCATAAGTTACTCCATCTACATATCGATGTACAAGATTAGACACAAATAATCCGTTGTGATGGAATTTCAAAAAAACTTCATGAACTTCAGATGGCCTACAACAAACGATAAAGGGTAAAAACACATAGTTACAATTGAAGTGATAAATGTTAAATTGATGTAAATTTAAATCCTAACACTATATCCTATGTAACCTCTGTACAGATAATTAATACTGATTTGACCAATATTAAATATCTCAATAGCCCTCACAACCAACCCCAAAAATGACACACAAAAAGACACTCGCAAACCAATAAAGCAAAAAAGAATCTCAAGTACCTGGAGTTGTAGCTGTTAGGGAGTTTTTCTCCTTCCCAAAAACGTGGGTCATGTAACACCCTAAAGGGTATTACTATAACTACTCCTAGATTTATATGAACGTGAAAACTTTAAAACATAAAAACATTGTGCAAAAGCTACTCATAAACATAAACAAATTTTTATACAAGAGGAATAAAGAAAGTACATACACGCCTAATACAATTCAACCATCACTCAAGGGCATCGTACAAACATAAAAAAAAAATACAAAAGTTAAGCTAAAGCTAACTACATTCTTCTTGTATGCGACTCCAAGCTCTATCAGCACAGGTTTTCATCTAGTTTCTGAAAAAAGGGAAAACTTAAAGGAATGAGACAAAAGTCTTAGTGAGTGCTCTAAGGACTCTATGGTTGGGTTAGACTCTTCTACCTTAACAACCTTTGTCACTTATCCCTCATGGCTTCACTCTTTCTAGGTCTCTAACAAATCTTCATACCTATGGTCAGATCTATAACTTGCAATTGTTAATGCCTCTTATTAACTCCCAATTCAGTCTCACAACTATTACACTAATTTATTCTTATCATTATCCTAGTATTTCATCTCTTCAAACTCCTTTTATCTACAACTTACTTTAGCTGACTAAAAATTATTATTTAGAGTTTACCCTTCTTCGCTTGATACTTAGAGTTGTCCATTATGGTCAAACTTAAGGCTAGTAATACTCTAGGATACTCTTACCATTCACCTTGACCTACACAATTATATTTCTTTTGCTAAAATCACACCTTCCTAATACTTCGGGGGGCAGGGAGGAACTTACCTTTCTTGTTTCTTATTCACAATTTATCAAAACTGTCATGACACTATTCTAGAGTATAACCTCTCACATATCCTTAAGATAGCAAAATAATTCTCAATTAAAAACATCTATTCTTACTTAAAATACAAACATACTTTACATTCTACGCCTAGTAGTTAGGCACACATCTCATTCTCTATCAGACAAGGACAACACACATGTGTAACACAATCACTTATTCATAATCTTGACACTTCATCCATTCAAATCATAAAACACGATTATAGTTTTAACAGATATACAATATAACAATCAGTCATGAATAAAGACACACAAACTTCACATAATCACTATATAGCACAATTTAACATATTACACTACAACAAGATGCATATGCATGTCATGTTCCTCAATCTCTACTTCATGCATATGTAGTACCAATTCTAACTAAGGAAAGTAGTCTAGGAGGACATGCTAGCCATAAGGAAGTGCCATCAGTGTACTAATGCCTTCAACTTAGCACTTTACACTGGATTAATATTCTCTGGTGACTAGTCAGAGTTACCCAACCTTTGAAGTATGTCTCAACTCCATGGGATCAATATGAGTCATTGGTGTTTCCACACTAGGTATAATCACCCCTAAGGCTGGGTTAAACAACCCCTCAGGGCCTCCACCATCTAAATTCATGCATACTTTCCGCCAGCACAATCACCTCAAATGTTATGATGCATGTCTCACACATACAATGCACACAAGTGTCCCTCTAGACCTTTTATCTACAAATAAGTGAGTCTTATCCTCGCCTCTCACAAGCTATCTCCCTCACAGATGAGATATCACCTGAGCCCATTCTCGCCTCTCACAAGCTAGGTCACTCGTCACAATGATATCAAGTCCTATCATATATTTCATAGCGTAATGTCACAAGTTACAATCACCATACAAGTAAACCAATTTTAAATGCTTATTAGGGTTAATATTTGGATTAATTGAATGTTTATAAGGCTTAATATTGGTGCCCTATTTGAGTCTTTTATGTTTAGATTCAATTGGACTGTAATGAAAATCTAAATTAATTTTCAGATTTTTATGGGTTTTGAACTTTCAGCCTTGTTTGGGTCATAACATGGGTTACAGAGATGCATTTGAGGTGATCTTGAAGTCAGGAAAGATAAAAGAAAAATCTACAACTCTCATGAAGAAGTCGTGAGCTGATTTGGCCTAGATCATGGATGAAAATTGACTTAAGTTTTGACATGCTGTTTCCCACTAATAGCCAAACATAGATGCGATATTTTGAGCATATCTTAAGTTGTAGACATTATTTTTGAGTGATTCCAATGCTATTAGTTAGCTAATGAAGACAACGAAGCCTAATTCGATCGTCTTCCTATTCGTTTTTGACCATTAAGTTGACACACACTGTTAGGGAAGTAAGCATGGACGTACTCATCACTTGGCAAATTACAAAATCCTAATTTGCGAACATGAAGGCTTTCTAAGGCCTCCCTAAACTACCTAAATTCCATATGGTTGTATTCTTATTATCCTAATGTTCACTATACTCCGAAATAGGGATTTCCTATCAATCTAAGTCGTTCTCATTTAAGCTTAATCCTTTAATTCCTTATCCAAAATAAGGGAAACCCTCAAGTTAACCTAAACCCTTACAATAATCTTATTCTACCCTCAAACAGTCATAGGTTCAATCAATTCACATCAAATTTATCTCAAGGAAAACCAACATAACCATTCAAAAACCCTAACCTTAACAATATAATTAGGATGGGCAAGGAGAGGGAAAACAACACAAATAATGAAGGTAAAGGCTTGGGAAGGGTAAGGACAAGCACTCACCTTGGAAGATCGTGAAGATAATCTCTAGGACTTGGCTCTCTAATCTCCTTCTCTTCCTTCTTCCTCCTTTATTATCTTTCTTCTCCTTTCTATTTTCTAACGGCTAACCCTAATCTCCCTCATTCTTTCCTTCTTATAAAACCTAGGTGGGTTTGTGGTTTGTTAGGCTTAGTCCCTTGTTGGGCCCTAAAAACTTTTTTTGGGTTCTATTATCTCATTCTTTCTAATTTCTAGCACTAGGATAATAACAATAATAATAATAATAACAACAACAACAACAACAACAACAACAACAACAACAACAATAACAACAACAACAACAAAGGTATCCTTTATCAAATAACATAATATTAAAGTCCTAAACAGGGTCTCTTTATAGATTATTTCTAATACTTAAATTTGGACTGTTACAAGTCCTCTCTGCCATAGGGCTTGTCTCCTTTATTGTTTGGGTCCATTGCAAACTCCACACTAGCAACACTTGAAGAATCTCGAGAATGTGTGGCCCCTTTGCTAGCAACACGTAATGAATCTATAGCAATGCTCTTCAGAGAAAAAAGTGGTCCTTTACAATGATGCTCTTTTCAAAGTGAGTGTGCCTTCAATAATCGTAAGAATAATAGAAAAAACAAGATCTACACTCATCAACTTAATTCGTCCAACTCGAAAATCATCTTCTTACCCACAACGTTAGCCCCGCGTCTTCGATGTTTAGAAATCCCCAAGTGAACCATAGTGTTCTCAAACTTTCTAATTTAATAATAAACCCATATTCTAATTAAGTTTACTGTAACGTTTTGAACATTCTTTTTTTTCCTTTCTATTTAATTTAATTATATTTAATTAGTTTTCAACATTTTCTTAAGTTTTATTTTTTCCAAATTCCACATCAGCACCTTACTAATTTGAATTAGTGACACATCATCCATGTCATTAATAATTTGACGGACTATTAACCAAAAGGACTTGATTTTAACATGGATGGTACTTGGGGGACTCAATTGTCACATTTTAAACTTGAGGGACCAAAATCACAGAAATACGAAACCTGGGGGACCAAAAGTGTAATTAGGCCTTTTGTTTACTATAGGTTTTTTAAAATGGGGAATGCTAACACACATGAAATTTATGTAGAATCCTTTAAATGATATAAGTTTAACTTCTTATCTTAAGACCCACATGAAATTGGCCCAATAATAAAGAATGCTAGAAAAAATGTATTAAATAATGTATTACAAGTATTTATTTTTTAATTTGTCTAAACCTTCACATCAAATAAAGATTAAATAGCTAGACTGTATGTGTACTGTGTGTATATTGTTTTACCCATTAGCTCATGTTATGAAGATGGTTAAAAGGAACACATGGAGCCCACAACAATGATCTAACAAATAATTAGAGCTTTCTTTATTGTGAATTTGACAAAGATTTCCTAACAACTCAATATGATAAATACACCAATTAAAAGACCTTAACATGACCCTCAATCTCTAGTACTCAAATCTTGCCCTATATTTCACTACACATAGACACTTACCCAAAAGCAAATCTATGCACAAGGAATAACCACAAAGAGGCAAAAGAGTGTTCAAAGAGTACCTGACAAAGCACCAATCCACTGAAATCATCAAGAGAGGCTATAGTTACTCTTTGCTCATCACTGTATAACATCATTTAAATTTTAAATTTTAATTGTTTTTCTAAACAAAAACTTAAAATATAAAAAAAATTAAGAAAGAACCCAGTTATAAACTCTCCTAATGTGCAATGTCTAATTGTACAAAGAACATATCACATTATTTCATACTACCATAACAAGTAAAAGTATCCTTATAGTAGCCAAGCTTTGGGGTTGCAAAAGGATTGGTGATGTAAGAAACATTCTTGAAAATCGAACTTCAAGTTCCTAAATGTACATATTCATTAGTGTTCAACAACAATTACAAACTAACATGTTTTAGGCATATGAGAAGGCGATCTTGATCCTTACAATGACAAACTAACAATCACATTTCTTCCAACATTGCCGAGTTGACAACCAATCACCCCTAAGAAAGTTTGCACTCAATGACCAAACTATTACAAAATAAAAATCACCACTTAGTTTCATTCATCCATTCATTCGAATACTTGACAAGCTAAGAAAATCAATTCTTCTTCCAAAATTAAATAATTTTCGAGGGCTTTAGAAATCTATCTTATAGCACTTGCTAGTGACCAATAATTGGTATCATAGATTAAAACACAAATAACACAATAAGAATATGCAAGGAAACAAAGCATATTAGAAAGGGAAAACCATTTTCTTATAGAAAATAAAAGGGACAAAATGGAAACCCATTAACAAAGAAGAAAACATTTCACTTTCTTTATTTTGTTCTACATTGAAAAGTAATAACCAATATAAAATAGGGCGAAAGTATTTTTTGAAAAAAAAAATCCAATTGAAATTTCATTCTACATTGAAAAGTAATAACCAACATAAATTAACTATATAAAAATTTACTATCCTAGCTCCAAAAATCTCCACTTTCTCTTTAATGGTATGAACCTCAATCATTTGATAGAAAAAAAAATCAACAAAAAAAAGCCCTTACAAAAAGGGAAAATAACCAACCGGAAGAAGAAAAAGAAGAAGAAAGAAAGAAAGAAAGAGCATTTATGAGTGAAAATAATATTTAAGAAGAAAGAAATATTTACACAAGAAAGAAGACGAATGCAGCTATTTTGCAATGACTAGTCCACACGTTCACCATTTTCTAAAGTAGACGAATGCTTTTAATTTCTCTTTTTACGAAGTGGTAAAACTAAAATTGAAGGGTAATTTTGTCTTTGCCAAATAATTTCACGCTTTTATGCTTGTTTTCCTCCTATTTGGGGCAAAAACACTTTTGCGGTAGGGCCCACCAATAACATTCATTCCTTCCCTTCTTTGTAGTTGAACCAAATGAAGGAACATGGAAACTTTCTCTTCTTTTCTTTCCTCTCTTTCCCATTCTTTCTATTCTCATCCTAACCAAACAAAGTGTAAGATGTATTCGTTAAGACGAATGGGTGAGATTCACTAACTCATAACATATTACATATTAATTCATATGTCAGTATAATTAGTGAGGTATTATATTTATCTATGGGGCTAATACTAATATTTTAAATTCTTTTGGGGTAAAAGTATAAACCTATTAAATTCAATTACAACTTCCTCTATCAAGTATTTTGTTGTTTCCATTGATGGAGAAATCTAAACTGTATCCATTGCTAGAACTCAGCCCTCAATGACAGAGTATCTTGCCTTCATAGGTGCATGAGTGGCTTGTAGCCAAGTGCTCAAGTTGGTCATGGTGACTTTTACAATCACCAACAGTTTGTAAAAAGGGTATATGTCAGAGGATACTTAGTTGATGCATTAATGGAAATTGGTTACTTAGTTTGTTAGAAATAGTTGTTAAGGGTCCGTTTGATTTGTTAAAAAATATGGCACTGGACAGTACAAAAATAATTGTTCCATGTTTGATTTAAGAAAAAGGTCAAGGAACAGCACAAATCAAGTGATGAAGGAACAATACAAAATATGGTACTACAACTACTAATCTAACAACCCCACCTTCTTCGACAACTCCACCCTTATCATTTGCGATAGGTAATTCTCTACTAACCAAAAACAAAAATTATAAAATTATAAATAGTGAACAATAAAATGAAGAATTGAACAAGAAAAAAAGAAGCGTACGTTAATGATAACGAACTAGCATAAGCTTTCTCTTTCTTGAGTATTTCAAGTTGAGACAACATCTTCATCCAACTAAAAGTGAAGACTTAATGGAAGAAGAGAAACACTTTCTATTCAGAATGGCTCACTCATAAGGTTGAGTCAAAGAAACAGGCAAAGACAAATAGAAGAGGATTCAGAATGAAGTTCACACCCGTAGGGGTGTTTTGAATTTTGACAAACTTTTTAACTCGGTTCAAAAGAAAACTGATTTAAAAAGCTGCTTTTAAATTGGTTCAGCACTAACCGATTTAAAAAATTGGTAACTTTTTAACTTGTTTAATAATATAACCGATTTAAAATTAGTTTTTTAAATCGGTTATAAAAATAACCGATTTAAAAAATTATTTTTTAAATTAGTTTTGAATCAACCAATTTAAACAAGTTTGAAAAAATTTTTAATTTTGCCACCACATTTTTACTTTAAATCAGGTCTTTATAAACTAATTTAAAAGCCTATTTTAGAAAGATTTTTTTGCAGTAGTGACAAGAGAAATCATTAGATTATATGAAATTCCTTCTAGCATAATCGCTAATAGAGACCCTCGTTTTACTTCTAGGTTTTAGGGGAGTTTACAACAAGCCCCAGGAACTAAGTTAAGACTTAGCTCAACATATCATCCTTAAACTGATGGATAGTCTAAAAGGACTATTCAATTCTCAGAAGATTTACTTAGGGCATGTGTCTTAGAATGGAAAGGTAGCTGGGATAAGTTCCTACCACTGATCGAGTTTACCTATAACAATAACTTTTATACTATCTTGGAATAGCTCCTTACGAGGCTTTGTATGGGAAGAAATGTAGAACTCTACTTTATTGATACAAAGCTAGAGAATCTTTGATAGTTGGGCTTGAGATATTACAAGAAACCACAGAAAAAGTTAAATTGATTTAGAAAAAGATGAAAATGTCACAATATAGACAAAAAAGTTATTATGATAAAAGACGAAAATCCTTTGAGTTTCAAGAAGGAGATCATGTATTTTTGAAACTTACACCTGTAACTAGGGTTGGCAGAGTCCTTAAGTCCTAAAAACTTTCTCCTAAATTTATTGGTCCTTACCAAATCCTTAAAAGGATTGGTCCTATTGCATACCAAATAGCCTTCTCACTCAATCTTTCTAATCTTTATGATGTTTTTCATATTTTCCAACTTCTCAAATATATCCCTAATCCTTAGCATATCATTAAGTTTGATATAGTACAAATAAAGGAAAATCTTACTTATGACATATCCTGATCAGAATAGAGGATTGGAGGATAAAGCAGCTTCGAGGTAAAGAAATACCTCTAGTGAAGGTTATGTGGGGTTAAATTGATGATGGAGATACTACTTGGGAACTAGAAAGTAAGATGCAAGAACAATATCCTCACCTTTTCATTGGTAAGCAAATTTCGGGAATGAAATTCTTAAAATGGGGGGAGTATTGTAACACCCCTACCTTATTTTTTCAATTATTTTCTAATATTTGATTATTTATTTCTAAAAAATGAGAAGAAATTTCAAAATTCTATTCCCCACTATTGTGTTTAGAATGTTGAAAACTATCTAATTATGATTTTTAATAACTTTTCTAAGATAAAGTCCTAGAGAAATTAAAAACGATTTTGCTCTTATTTCTCAACATTTAAAATTGAACTCCGCACTGGGCAATTTTTTTAAAAAAAATTGAACTCCGCACTAGCGTCAAGCGACTATGTTTTCCACCTGGCACGCGAACACACTGGGCAGGTTGGATCTTGGCGTGACCCGCTGGGTGCGTACGACCTTGGCTATTCCGTCTTTACGTCTATGAACTTCTTTTCGCAGTTTTTTTTAACTAATTGCTGCTTCTTTTTTTATATCTTGTTGAGTTTATATTTTGTGATTATTATTTACCTTGAGAAAACTGAGTGTGATATGAATTTGTGTTAATGTTTCATAATAAAAGCCTATGAAAAGCTGTAAGCATTGTAAGTGACCGTACATCATAACATTTGAGTCATGTGATGAGAAAAGTATGCAGGAATCTAGCTGGTGGAGGCCGTGATAGGTTGTCTAACCCTAGCCTTGGGGGTGGTATCCTGTTGGGAAACTCCAATAATCCATGCTAATCCTATGGAGCTGGAGCGTATTGGCAAAATTGGATAACCCTGACTAGTCACTAGGGGATATCATACTAGTTGAGGGTGCGAAAGTCAAAGGCATTGGTACCGGTGACGCTTCTTATGGTCGTGCATTTACTCCTAGTTTACTTTCTGGCAAGTTTAAGTTGGTACCACATGTGCATGAAAAGTAGAAGCTAGGTATTGCATTACATATGTTTGTGTGTTTTGATTCTTGCAAATTAATGTCATTTGATTATGTATGTGATGTGTATTCTGCCTGTCTCCATTGTCATACTTTGAGCATGATATGAGATGTATCTTACTTTCTTATTTTTTGGTGTTTTCTGTTTGTGTCTGTGATACACAAATAACGTCTAGTAGAACCTTGAGGAGAAGCCTTAGAGTAGAGGCATTGGCCTCATTGCAATTTATTTTACAACATCTTTGGGTTTTGTCATCTCTGATAATAATGTGACATTGGGATCTTAGTTATTTATTATGTCAGCTTTTGAACTTTAGATTAATAGTTTTACTTTTTTAAATTGGTTTGTTTTCCAACGACTTGTATGGCCAACTGTAGGCCACCATCTTTTGGCTAATTAGCAAAGTATCTCATGGAGCTTTAGAAAATGTGAGTTGTGCATGTGATGTCCTTTACCGTGATAAGAAAAAGATTCTAAATTACCGTTTTATTTCGCTAAAGAAGAGTATATTATATTTTTGTAATATTTATCTAATAATTAGCTTTGGGGTAAAGGGTGTCACATTCACCACTTATTTTTGAATATGAATCCATCTAAATAAATTTAAAATAAATGAAAAAAACTTGATTTATGACGTAATGTATGATGTCACTTGTTGGACACCTAAGCCACTCCATCTTCTATAAATAGCTATGTTTTTGGACAAATTTTCATCACCTCCTTCCTCCTTAAGTTGGAAGAAACTCTCACCAAAAGCACCACTCACTATAAAAAATTTTCTTTACATCAAAATCTTGTTAGTTTTTCACTACTTAAGGAACCTCTCTTCCTAGGAGCTTGGAACCAACATCACCATCATCTTTCCTTCTCTTCATCAACTATATTTGAGGTAATGGAAGGGGTGGGGTTCATTTTAAATTATAGTCATTTTACATGTTGGTAGAAAAGGTTTTCCCCTAAACCTTTCAATGCATAAAGTTTAGTATATTCTCTTTATTGTTATAATGTTTAATGCTAAACTATAATTTTTAATTTTTATTCTACTTAAATTTAGATAATTAAATTATAATTATTAAGTTGTTATTTTTGCTCAAATTTAGATAATTGAATTATAATTACTAAGTTGTTATTCTGCCTAAATTTAGATAATTAAATTATAATTACTAAGTTGTTATTCTGCTCAAATTTAGATAATTAAATTATAATTACTAAGTTGTTATTTTGCTCAAATTTAGTTATTCTGCTTAAATTTAGATAATTAAATTATGATTATTAAGTTTTATTTTGCTAAAATTTTAGTAATAAAATTATGATTATTAAGTTTTTATTCTGTTAAAATTTTAGTAATAAAATAATGACTATTAAGTTATTATTCTGCTAAAATTTTGATTATGATTTATAGATTGAATAAATTATTATTATGTAATTTCTACAATATAAGGTAGAAATTGTTGATTGTACTAGTGCTTAAATTAAATAAGATCAAGGAAAACCTTTGCTTAAGAAGTTAGAAATTAATAAGTTAGTGAGTAATGTAAAGCGAGTAGCCAGCTACACACGTCTCTCGACGAATGTCTAGCAAACCTACTCTTTGTTGTAGGATTCGAACCATAGACTGTAACACCCCTACTTTTATATGTTAAATTATTCTATATATTTAAAAATTGTTTTTATGTCATCAATGTATTTAGAATAATTAATAATAATTTTAAAATTTTTTCTGAAATTTATTAACATAATTTTTGTAAAATGACAAAAATACCCCTAATTGACTATGGGAACCAACAAAAGACTTCTTGACC
Organism: Spatholobus suberectus; assembly: GCA_004329165.1. NCBI lineage: Eukaryota > Viridiplantae > Streptophyta > Magnoliopsida > Fabales > Fabaceae > Spatholobus > Spatholobus suberectus. Next base: position 60,158,112 of record CM014733.1, on the reverse strand, counting down.
TCAAAATATTTTGAAATTTTTATATTAAGTATCTCTCATTATAAAAACTTTAATTTGAAAGAAAAGTAGTGAAAAATATAACAATCCTATTTTAATTCTTCAACTATTTTTTTTAATATCTAACAATGCAATTGTGAAAAATTGGAAAGGAATTTCAAAATTCTGACTCTCACCATTTTCCTCAAAATATCAAGAGCTATTTAATCATAAATTTTAATAATTTTTCCGAGTCGAAACCTAGAGAAATTAAAAAATGACAATTTTGTTCTTATTTCTCAACATTAAGGACTGACATGAGAAAAAGATTCAATTGACATTAAAATGTCAATTTGAGTTTGGAATTATGTCATATATATTAAAATATAATTTTGAAAATTTTCTAGAATTTTTGTGTAAAATGACCAAAATGCCCCTAGGTCTCTGATAAGCCAGCCATTATTAGTTTGACATTCAAAAAGGATAAAAAAGGTAATTTTAGTTTATTTATGGGTAAAATATTTAATTTAAGAATTTTCATAAAAATTTGGTATTTATTGAATTAAATGGATTTTTTATGAATTTTCTAGCTTAAAAATACAAAATAAATACATATAATTTGAAATAAATTAATAAAAAATAAAATTTATTATTAGAAATTTATTTTCGATGAAAAATAATGTATTTGTTAAGTTTTGCATTAAAATCCATTATTTTGATATTAAAAGCTAATTTTTCAAGTTTAGACGTTTTTATCGATACTGGTTAATTCACCTACAGATAAAATTTGACACATGGAGGCTTGGGACAGCTGGTGGAGCACGTCCCCAACCCTAAAATAGGTGATTCACCACCTATGTGGGATATGTGTCCCTAAATTGGATTAAAAATAAATAAAAATTAGATTTATGACATAATGCTTACATAATGGATGATGTAAATTTTTGGACACCTAACCCCCCTCCTTCTTCTATAAATAGGCCTCAAAGTTTTCATATTTTCACTCATCCATTCCTTTCTCAAGCTAGCCAAATTCTTAGAGAGCTTCTCTCTCTAGAAAATTTTTTATTTTACTTTATTTTTATGCTAAAATTTTACTAGTTTTCCAACAACTAGTAAAGTTCTCTTCCTAAGAGCTTTGCATCAACAATTCCATCCTCTTCATCAACTATCTTAGAGGTAATGGGGGGAGTGGGGTTGGTTCTAAATTATTATCACTTTGCATGTTGGTAAGAAGGGTTTTCCCCTAAACCTGTTTAGGTTTAAGTTTTATTATTGTTATTATTGTTTAATGTTAAAATTTAATTTTTGCTAAGTTGTTACTCTCCCCAAATTTAAATTATTAAATCATAATTACCAAATTGTTACTCTGCTCAAATTTAAATTATTAAATTTTACTTGCTAAGCTATTATTCTATTCAATTTTAGAAAATTAAAATGCATTTGCTAAGCTGTTACTCTGCTCAAATTTAGAAAATCAAAATACATTTATTTAGTTGTTATTTTGCCAAAATTTTAGTAATTAAATTATAATTACTATATTGTTATTTTGCTAAAATTTTATATGATTATTAATTTGTTATTTCGTTAAAATTTTGGTATTATATAATTTCTGCAAAATAAGGCAGAAATATTGATTGTACTGGAGCTCAAATTAAATGAGACTAGGGAAACCTCTGCTTGAGAAGTTAGAAATTAATAGTTTAGTGAGTAATGTAAAGCGAGTGACATGCAGTGGCATGCCACCCTGTTAGGGAAGCTACAGTTTGGTACACTGGGGAATGAAAGACAGGGACCCACTTGCGGAGGTCTTGGGGGTAAGCATCGAGTGGTGAAGGTCCCAATGGCCAGGGTAGCGCCCTTGAGCCGGGATATTCACCTGACCAAGCTCGATAATCCCGACAACTGCTTAGCATTCCAAGATTGGTTTGAGAGTATACCTCTATAAATGGATATCCTGACTGTTATTTTCCTCAATGATAATGAGGACTGTACCACGTGATGATGTTGAGAAAGGTATATGTACTCTCAGTCACTTCCTAGGTTCTGTTGAGAACTATTACCCACTAATGAAAAGTATGGATCTATACCAGTCAAGGGTAGTCAGATATAACTTAGAATGAACCTTAGGATCTCTTTATGGTAGATTTCCTACCATACATGTAAAAGTGATGTTAGAACAAAACACCTCACTCCATTATTTTTTTCTGTGTATGATTGATCGTGATTATTGAAGCCAACATTAACACTCCGTGATGTTGAGTACGAGATAGAGAACATCTCAACGAGGGAGGACCTGAAGACCTATAGTATTTTCTTTTTGTATGAAGGATAGGATAGATAAATACTGCTTTGTATAGAATCTTTTTTATGTATATATTGGGCTAGGTAGTATATGTCTTTCGATGTACTTTTGTTTTCTAACTGTTATGTATTACTTAAACCATAATGTACCGTTTAATATATATACATATACATAAGTAGTTTTTATCATTTCACTTCTATTTTCAAATTCTGTCAAATTTAGAAATTTTCTATTATAAAAAAATTAACAACATTTTCATCAACTTAAATTAATAATTAAATTAATATGAATTATATGTAAAATTAAAGGAGTGCTATATAGACCATCTCCTTCATGCAAAATTAATTAACCACTAGATCACATTAACTTTTTGTTATATATATGTTAACAATATATATATATATATATATATATATATATATATATATACAATATTACAAATATCTATTTATGTTACTCTAATCTAGACCAGTTCATGCAATTTAACCAATGACTCATTGGTTTAACCAATGACCCATAGACTTAGTACACTTACCGAGTCAATGACTAGTTCAATTCTGATAACATTGCCTTTGAAAACATAAAGATTATTGAAGGTAGTTTGCATTTCTCATCAAAACCTTTTTTAATTTATATATAAGGTTTGAAATTGAACTCTAATTTAAAGGAGTTAATTATTTATTAACTGGGTTAGGCCTTGATATAGAACCGATCCTTTTACAGTGATTTTTTGGTGGCACATACATAGAATTTCTTGAAAAGGAAGGAGATTTCTTGGACCCTTTATTTTCATATGATACCTAATATCTATGATTCAAAGAAAGTTAATTCATGCCATATTATAACAATTAGTTATAATTAAGTGACACAGAGTAGGAAAAGATAAAATTAAATAAAAAGTTAATATAAAAATATGTAAAAGTAAAAACAATTCTAACCCAAAAGGTTTTTATATGTTGTAAAAAATTTTAAGAACTTTCACATAATAGCTTGTGTTTTAGAATAGGTTTTTCTTTATTACTTTAGTTAGTAGCTTTTTTTTTTTTTTTTGCACATATGATTGCAAAAAAGTATCACAGTCAGTCGTTGAGAATTTTAAATCTCTATCGAATGACATGTTGACACTTATAGGTGGGCTGCCCCCTTCTAACAAGGTTTTCTCCATACACACTAGCTAGTCAAGATTCTAATCCTTGACCAAATGTTTGAGGGACCTGAACTTAATACCAATATGATCAACCACTTACTAGTAATAACTTATACTTTCACTTTTGGTTATTATTTTTATGAGAATTTCATCCATATTGAAACTTCAATATTACTTGATTTTGTGAATTTTATGTGCTTGATGTGTGTAAAATAAGGTTGTAATATCATTTGTTGATGTGTTCTTTCCTTAGAAAATTATTGCCTCGCTTTCTTTTGTTTCTTATTTTGTCTAACATTATTGCAAAAGATTAATAATAAAAAAAATGAGTATATACTTTTTCTTCCGATTAATCATTCTTAGAATTCAGAGATGGTAAAGAAAGAATTACCAAGTCCATATATGGGAGAAGGAAGGGAAGGAGTAACCCAAAAAAAGAATGGTTGTCAAATGCATTAGATGCAAATCTATTATTCAAAAGTATGATGAGAAGAGTACAACATATATATGCTTGCATTTATAGGAAAAGAGTTCATGAAACATTACAAGGAAAATGTAAATTAGCATTGGCCAAAAGTCGACACTAATTGCTATTTTTATGTTGGTGAAGTGACGGTCTCAAGGCCATCGCAAAGTAGATTAACACAAATGTGTTTGCATTAACCAAAAGAAATTGTCGCTTATTAGCATTGACCAAGTTGATGTTAATTAACATCAACTAAAGCCAACATTAAAAAAATGAAAACACAAAAAAAAACTCCATCACTATCGCAACAACTCCACTCCCCAAGCCTTTTTTTCCCTTCCTCTCACTCCCACTCCTCATCACCCAACCCTCAGCCACACACACAAACTCCCGCTCCCTGTTGTCGAACCCTCAATCACTCTGCAACACATCAACACATCCAAAAAAAATGAGAAAATTTTTAAGTTGCAAATAACCATGGTAAATTAAAAGAAATGAAGAAATTATATATATATATATATATATATATATATATACATATATGTATGTATGTATGTATGTATGTATGTACATATATATGTGTACCCAACCCTCAGCCACACACACGAGCTCCCGCTCCTTGTTGTCGAACCCTCAATCACTTTGCAACACATCAACACATCCAAAAAAAATGAGAAAATTTTTAAGTTGCAAATAACCATTGTAAATTAAAAGAAATGAAGAAATTATATATATATATATATATATATATATATATATATATATATATATGTATGTATGTATGTATGTATGTATGTATGTATGTACATATATGTGTGTGTGTGTGTGTGTGTGTGTGTGTGTGTGTGTATATATATATATTAAATCTCAATAATTCAATCGTTAAATATTTTGAAACTATCTCAACAATCAAGCACTCTAAATTACATTTTAGATAAACCAAGCATTCGTAGTTAAATAATTGATTTAAATATGTTTTTGGTCCCTATAATATAGCATTTTTGTAGTTTTGGTCCTTGTAAAATTATTTTTTTGGGAAATTGTCCTTGTGAAGTTTATTATTTTTGGTTTTGGTCCTTTTATTTTGTCTTAATCCTCGTAATATATCCATCTTTTCGTTTAGGTCCCTATAATATTTTGTTCATTTTGAATTAGTTCCTTTGAAAAAAAAATTAATAGGGACTAAAAGTAAATTATCTACATATCACAAGGACAAAAATTAAAAAAAAAAGGTAAATATATTACAAAGACTAGAACAAAATAACAAGGACCAAAACAAAAAAAAGGAATTTTATAAGGACCATTTTAAACAAATAATTTTATAAGGACCAAAGCCAAAAAAATATATATTACAAAGACCAAAAGTATATTTAAGCTTAAATAATTTTATAGTCAACATTTACTTATTATATTTTAAAAAGTATATTACACATTAAATTGAATTTATTTAATGAAGTATCAAATAATTTTAAAACTCTATAAATCTTGTAAACTAGATCAATCTATATGAATAATAATAATAACAATAATAAAACTAGATCTATTCAATAAGTTTTAATATAATGGTTTGATTATCGACCTTTTATTTAACCACTATTATCTGTTTGAAGATTGTCTCACAACCTTGTCTATAAGAATATTCAATTAAAGACCAAAAATAAAATTATAACTTAAAACATTGATTCTTCTTTTCTAATTAAAAATTTATATTTAATTTTATATGACATACCACAATTGTATTTTGTCTTTTTTAAAAAAGAAATTGTCATATTTTTAGTTCATTTTACATTAATGCTTTGTTTTGGGGTCCTTTAACAACTACAAAAAATGAGTCACCCAATTTCATCCATGCAAAGATTGACAGCAAGACTTTTAATTTTGAAGCTTGTACCAATATATTGAATAACCTCATTTCACCCATGCACGTAGTTAATAAACGAGGTCCATGAGTATGGAAAAACATTTATTGGGAGAGATCAGTCCTTTAAATAGATCTCAATACCTTGAGAGATCAGTCCTTAACTTTCGACTAGAAGATACCCTAGGTTTACCCAAAAAAATGTCTCTCAAGTTTCTATTATGAGATCCCAAGCTTCTTCAATTTATTCCCTTGTCCTATGCTCACACAAAAGCAATACTTTAAGCCATTTCTTTTTTAAAAAAGGAGTTGATTTTAACTAAACTAAGTCAAGGCCATCCTTTGGCTTGGGTTGGAGGGGTGATGGCCTAAGTCCTAAGATTAGGAATGGCCCAAAAATTAAAAAAGTCCAGACAATTGTGCAATAAATTCCTTTACTATATTATTTTATGTTGTTTTCATAAATTGATTGAAATAACTATCTCGTTTTATGTTGTCTGATTTTCTATATCCAAATTAAAATGTGATACGTGATTAGAAAGTACCACACATTTATTTTTTATTTTTTTTGTGTGTGTATGTTACATTTATAAATCCATGTTAAATGAATTTCCAGCTCACTATGACATATTAACATGTAATGGATCTATGATAATGCACAAACTTAAAATTTTTGTTTTCTTAACAAGATAAGAAACACAAATCAAAACTCAAATTATAAAGGAATTAAAACCAAAAGTTAGTATATTAATAAATAATGAAAATATATGTGAGTTTCAATTTAAGACAATGATATTTTATCAATGATAGCCAATAGCATAAAAATAAATTAAATAAAAATGTGATACATCTTTTTGAGACTTATTAAAACTATATAATTCACTTAATATAATAAAACATATCATTTTTAATGAAATTAGGTGTCTATTTTTTATATATAATATATGTTTATATTTTAGAATACTTTTATATGAGGGGACTTTATCTGTTGTTTTGCCTTAAGCTCATAAAATGTTAGGACTGATATTGAACTAAGCTAACCTTAGGCAAACCCTCAATCCATTATATGTTAATTACCATACCTAGTATAACACGGACCAACACACAAGTAATTAAATACCTTTGATCTATTTTATAAAAACCAAATTAAATAACTATTTCAAGAGGACCAATGAAAAATAGTTTATCTAATTAATTTTAATTAATAATGTCAAAATTTTAAATTTTATTTCAAAGATACTCGTAGAATTAAATGGTTTAAATGGTAGCTTATATATTTTTTATACTAACTTAATCACTCCTAATTCTAATTTACAATTTTTTTTCCACCAATGACCACCTTTCATGTAAAAAAAAACGCTTTAATAACTATTATTTAAGGTTCAATACATCCATTTACATAAAGAATAAGAAGATATGTCTTCCTAACATATATTTTACAATAAAGTAAAGGTATAAAAAGAATGTAATAATTAATACATAAGAAAATGCATCAATGTTTTTATAATTAAAACTCGATATTTTCTTATAAAATGGATTAGAGAGAATAAAATATAAGAATAAATTTTCAAATTATTCCTCCAATTCGAAATTATATAGGTTAAATATTTTAGTCACACAAATTTTAAAAATCTTTCATAACTTTTAATTTTGTAAATCGTCATGTACTTTAATTTTTTAAATAAAAAACTAATAAAGGATTTATTCTATCTGACATTTTTTTTTAATAAATTTCTTATAATTTTTAATAAATTTGAACCAATAAAAAATGATATATTTTCTTAACATTTATCTTATCCAGTTTATAAACATTGGTGAGAGAATATATATAGTCTTAACTCTTACCGTAAAATTAAATAGAAAAGATTTTATCAAAAAAAAATAAAAAATAGAAAAGAAACACAAACAAATCGTGATTACCTACCTAACTTAAAGGTCTTCTGAACTTGCCCCGCTATTAATGTTGGCACCATTAAAACTCTGGGATCCATTTCCGTGATTGTTGAAGGAGTGAAGAGTTCCAGAGCAGTGGAGCACACGGTCCTGTTGCCTAAATTTCCGCCCCGAACTTCCAATATTTAAAATTCTTGCAAATCTAGAGAAGTGGTTGGGTGATTCTACTGTTACAGCTGAATTGTAACCACTGTTAATTTTTGCACCCTGGAAATCTTGTGAGCCACTTCCGCGGTTGTTAAAGGAGCATATAGTTCCAGAACAAGTTTCTGTACTGTTACCCACAACAATAGATCGAGTTCCGTTTTGTGAACCGCTGTTAATGGTTGCATCGCGGAAATCTTGCGACCCTTCTCCGCAGTTGTTGAAGGAGCCTTGGGTTCCAGAGCAATGAATCATAGCAGTGCCACCGGGAATGGGATCATTTGGGGTGGAAGTGGAAGAATTAGTGAGGCTGTGATTATCGTGTATGTGGTTGTCGAGTTGGGTAGGGGGATTATCGAGTCTCTGTCTTGTGGGGTTATCGTTGCACCCTTTTGCCATTGGTGCTTTGGTTTTGGATCTGGATGGATGTGGGATGAGCATCGAGGAATCCTGCTTTTCTATCCATGTTTGATACACACGAAGGATGGTTTAGTGGGTGTTTGGACCCAACGGTTAAAAACGTCCGGCCCATATACGCTGCTTATTACACACACTTAGTTTTTTTTTGTCGTTTTTTTTTTCATAAGCAAAAGAATACTGTTAGATGCATTCCAAGTCCAGCACACAGGATTTGCTAAGATACACAGCTAAAAACTTGATTCGAAATTGTATTTAGTGGTAGAAATTTTTCTAAGATTCGATGCTGAGAGTGGTTCGATTATGTGGAGGCTTTTTGATGTCAAATTGATATTCTCGAAAATATAAATTGGAGGAATAAAGAAGAGGACAAGAAGTCAGAACGAATAAAAAGTAACATGTTCAGATGTTTAAAGGTTCGACAGAATGAAGATTATTCAAGATTGAACAAAGTATATTTGAAGTTTGGGATTTTACCGAAAGAGACCAGTTCGAGAAAAAGCTGAAACACTTCGGGTGTAAAGAATTGAAATTGGAAACTTTACTAAGTGTGAATATACTCAAGTAATAGGCAGTTTCTATTGGAAAACCAAGATTTTCGAATACTAGTACACGTAGGATCTTGTCATCCTTGAGACAAACGGTTTCGAGCGGTTATTTACACAATGCGGATCAAGACAGGTGGCTTCATCGTAGACTATCAATCTTAGGCATTTGTATTTATGTTGAAATCTTATAATTTAGCCATCAGTACACAAAGTCTATAAATAGAATTAGGGTGACCCTTGTTTTCTTTAGTTAAAACATTTGCACAAAATCTCTGTAACACCACACACACTTATCATAATTAATGACTACAGATTCTAAGAGTTCTATGTATGTTCTCACCCTTTTTTCAATGCAAGTTCTTTACATTTATTCACTTTGCTTTTAATTTCAATTTATTGCTCACATTTATTCTTCTTGTACTTTTATTTCTTCCAAATTACATTTCATTTGCATCTTTATTGCTTTCTTCTTTTGAACTCTTGTTTCATTTTGTATTTCAATTTATTTCCTTACAATTACTTTCTTATATCATTTTAAGATTCAACTTAACTCGCTTTTGTTTAAAATTATGCAAATCTCTTCTCTTACCTTGTTCTTTACCAAACTCAAACTCTTTAATTTTCCCACATTGTTCTTTGAATTCCATTTACTTTTCAAACTGTTTGCCTTTTAGAAATCTTGTATATTTCTACATATTTATCTTCCCTATTATTTACTTTTCTTTGCATTTTATGTTGATTGTACTTTATTTTCTTGCATTTTTTATAAAAGCCCTTTCCTTCTGTTTTCGTAATACAATTTTTATTTCAAATCTCTCAAGATATTCATGAATTCTAACTCTTCAATATCTTTTATAAGACTTTTTGTCTAATTGAGTGCATCAAATAGATTTAAAGCATAGTTGAATTCATGAAGAATCCATGCTAATGTTACACACACAAGTTCTTATCCTTGTTAAAGAACATAATGTAATAATTCAAATTTGATTCTGTTATGAGATTTCGAATGTTAACTTTTGTACACTAATTAAAGCCTTAATCACAACAGAATTAAGACTTTAACTTTTCTTATACCCTCTAGCTGAAAGCATAACGTTGCTAGTTCAAATAAAAAGAATTTATAACTGATTTTGATTCTAAGTTCCATAAGAATAAAAACATATTTGTTAGAATTATCGTGAAAAGCCATCTATTTGAGATTCATCCAAGATTGAATCTTGAAACAAATTTTCACCATCAACACAAATACATTATTATTTAAGAATTTTTAGTGTTTTTAAAATTGAATCAGTCATTCAATTGGTTAAAGTACTAACTTAAAGTTTAATGATTCAATCGTGGTCAAACATTGATTAAATTAATATTAATAAATAATAATAATAAAATAATATATAAAATAATATTAAAGAAATATGATATTATAACTTGAGAAAAAAATATATATTGACAATGCAAAATTTTTTTAGGCTATTCTCTAATTACAAACAGTCATATATGGTAAGTTTATTTACTTTAATAATAACTATTTTAAAAATCAGACCAAATCTAATTTTTAATTAGTTGACAGTGTAAACTTTTGTACATTGATAGTGTATATCCATTAAACTCTTATAATTTTATAATATTAAAAGAGTTTAATGGATATACACTGTCAATGTAAAAGATTTTACATTGTTTTTAACACCGTCAACTAATTAAAAATGAGCTTTAGTGTGACTTTTAGGATGGTTGTTATCAAAGTCAAAAAACTTACTATACATGATAATTTATGATTAAATGACAGTATAAAGTTTCTTTACACTATTAGTTCATATTATTTTTTCTCAAACTAAAAACTAAAATTAAAATATAATTTTATAAGTTCTTAACATTCAAACTATATACAGAATTTCAAATCAAGTATATTATAATAAGTAGGTCTAAGTTTCAACTATACCAACAATGCAAAATATTTTTAGGCTGTTCTCTAATTACAAACTATCATATGGTAAGTTTGTTTACTTTGATAATAACTATTTTAAAAGTTAGACCAAATCTAATTTCTAATTAGTTGACAGTGTAAAATTTTTTACATTGACAGTACATATCCATTAAACTCTTATAATTTTATAATATTAAAAGAGTTTAATGGATATATATTGTCAATGTAAAAGATTTTACATTGTTTTTAACACCATCAACTAATTAAAAATGAGCTTTAGTGTTTAGGGTGGTAGTATCAAAGTCAAAAAACTTACTATACATGATAATTTGTGATTAAATGACAGTAAAGTTTCTTTACACTATTAGTTCATATCATTTTTCTCATACAAAAACTAAATTAAAATATAATTTTATAAGTTCTTAACATTCAAACTAATACAAAAGTTCAAATCAAGTATATTATAATAAGTAGGTCTAAGTTTCAACTATACCAACAATATCTATTAACAAGTTTATATCTAGAATAAAAACCAAATGACAAATATTTAGCTTTGATATTTCATTTTTTTAAGAAAAAAATAAAAATGGTACCATATTTAGTACTTTTCATTGACTCACTATGAACTATTTTATGATGATTTTTAACCAATTTTCAATTTTGTGGTTTATTTGAACCAAAGCTTGACCAATTCATTGGTTTAATTGATTTGACCAATAAGTCTAGTTCGATTTTTAAAATACTGGTAATTTTTTATTTTTTTTCTTCTAAACATACCATAAATTATAAGATTTTCCTGAATTTTAAATTCTTATTTAATAATTATATACTTTTTATTTTTCTTAATTTAAGTAATTATTTTTCCAACTATACACCTTTAAAAGTTTATCAAATAGTTTCATATGATGCTTTAAATCTTCATATCTTATAAATATGTTTTGTGAATTTAATATTTATGCATTGTTAATTAGTGTAAAATTTTTATGTTATCATTTAAATAATTGGAAATCATGGTGCATATGACTTTTAAGATAATTATTATAAAAGTCAATAAATTTATTATACATAATGATTTGTGATTAATAAATATAAAACTCATTATACTGTCAATACATTCACTATTTACTTTATTTTTATTTCAACTTAAAATTATTAACTTATTTAAATTTTAAGACAATAAAAATATATCATATATTAAAAATATGAAAAAATTATTTTTATTAGTATTTTGTGAAATAATTTTTAAAACAATAAAAACATAACCAATACTGATTAAAATTTATTTAAAGAACGTAAAATATATGACATTAATTTTTCAACTTAATAACTGTTCATTTTTTTTTCAGCTTTTCAATTTTATAAATTTTATCTTCAAATAAGATTTTCCTTTTGCACTGTAGTTTTGCTATTTACTTGTTGCATGCGTGTGCTAAGCTTACCATTTTCTTTTCACCTTCTCGTCAAGTCTTACGGACACTACTCATCTTTTCTTAAGACTTAAGACAGGTCATTCTAGTAAATACAAATGTGAAAGTGAGTGCATACCGAAATTAAAGAGAAAAAATTCCTCTAACTGTTGGAGAGGGATTTGTAAAACGTGGCTTCCTGAACAAGATTGTTGCTTGTATTCCCCCTAATCCAGCAAAAGAGGAGGACATGATAGCTTGGAAAGAGGAACATTCGGAAGACCTAACTTATGAAGCGATTTGGAAGTGAGGTGGGTGTGGGTCCTGAGAGTATAAAAATTTTACTATAGAAAATTTGCAAAGGGGCGCTGCTCACAAATTGAATCAGGAAAAGTAGGAAAATAGCAAATGATGGTTTTTGTCCTGTTTGTCCTAGTGTAAAGAGGAAGCAACCTTTTTTCACGCATTATTGCACTCCAGCTAAGACCGTGTGGACAAAACTCCTGGATCAAGAAAGAGAAGTTATCAATTACTCAAATAATACGAAACATTGAATAAATAGCAAAACTAAAATGATGTACAAATCGGACTCGTGGTCGTGGGCCTTACATTTGGTGCAGTGATGTCGGGGCCGTGTTTGTCGCAAAGCCAACGAGGCAATCACCTTATGCCCCTAATTATTTAGGACCTCAATTTCTTTTATATTTCTTTGATAACTTACTTATTATTAATAAATTACTTATTATTAATTTAAATTATTACATAATAACTTTTGTTATGATATATTATATTAGTTACTATTGTTTTTATTAGTAAGATTACATAATCTTAGATATATGAATATAAGTGTTATTGTAAATTATTTAAGTGTAATCTTATTTATTTATTTAAAAAAGTTAACAAAATTATTTTACATTTATTTTAGACTCTACTCCCCTTCCTAAAAAAATTATTAAAATTAGTATAGAGCTTAAATTCAATGAATAAATCTATGGTTGATATATAAAAAAAGGATATTTTGATAAAAATGTTAATGATAAGATCACACATTAATTTAACTAAAGATTCTTTTGGTATTAATCATTTTATATACGTATTAGATTAATTTACAAACTTAAATAAGCTTTTGGTCCTCCACAAATATGACAGAATTAGTTTTAGTTCCCAATTTTTTTTCTTGAATAAAGTCCTTCAAATATTAAAATACCTTAACTAGATCTCTGTGCTAAACTTTGTTTAATTTTTTTGTTAAATGATGGTCATATCAGCTTCCAAGTAAAGTATTTTATTATCTAAAGTATCCAGTGATAATTTTAATAAAAATTGTATAATTACTTTTGCTTTAGGGTTAAAAAAATCTATGGTTTAGGTTAAACATTTAATAATTTTATTTAAAAAATATGTTACTAATTTGACCAGGACATAACAATCTTAACATGGACGGTCTCATTAGCAAATTAATGATGATTGTGATGCTGATGTGACTATTATTTATTAAAAAAAGCTAAATAGAGTTTACTATAGGGATCTAATTAAAGTATTTTTAATATTTGAGGGACTTTATTCAAAAAAAAAACTTTTCTACAAACTAAAACCAATTCTGTCATATTTTTGGAGGACCTAAAACATATTCAACCCTTAATCTCCATCTTTAATTGAAAGTCAATTTGAATATTTTTCAAAATATGAAATTATGTTTAATTTTTTATTTGAATTCTAAAAATTGAAAAGTTTGGATGAATTAGATGAACTGAAAAAGAAACATCATATTAATTTTGATTTATTTTTAAAATAAAAATATTGCAATAAGTGCATACAAAAAATTCATACTCTACAAAAAATATTACATTATATCAAAAAAGTATATTTTTTTAATACATGTATTGATTTTTAAATATTAGTAGTATTAACATGTGTATTGCACAGAATAAATATTTATTTTATATAATTAAAATTTATAATAAATAAATACTTTTGAATATATAAATTATATTATAATTAAAATTCATAATAAATAAATATTTTTGAACATATAGATTATATTTTAAATTTATAATAAACAATTATTATAATACAATGTTAATTTTAATTATTGATAATTTTTTTAAAAATATTGAAATTCAATTTAGAACTAAAGATATTGAAAATGATAGATTAAAAGATATAAGAAATTAAAAAAAATTCTAAAAACACTCTCATTGAATAATGACAGTTAAAAATGCTCTTGTTAAATAATAACAACTAAAAATACTCTTATTTAAGATAACTATTCTAATTTATATATAGAGAGGATTAACAATACTTGTAATTATTTTTATTGCTAAAAAATAGTTTTTTAAAATTAAAATTACTCAAATGTTATCTAATTAAAATTACCTATGTCAAATAATAGATTGAATAAATTTGTCATTTTATATATTAAATGTGAAATGTTAAAAATACTTAATTATAAAACTTGATAAATAATTTTGTAGATGACAAGAAAAATAAAATAAATTGACAAATTATATTAAATTAAGATTTGAATATAAATTTTTCTTTAGGCCTCATAATTTTTAGACACGGCTGTGAGTGATATGATGGAAGCTTTATGGAAAAGACTTGTTGGAACCAAAGATGTAAAAGCGTCTAAACCCTTAAAGTTTTGAAGATAGCAAACTTATTAATGTTCAAGTCTCTGCCTAAGGACTAACCCTGTCACAGCAAACAAGCTACCTTTATGTGAACCGTCCAATAGACGTGCTAGAAAAGACTGTCTAGAAGATGTGTTAGAAAAGACCATCTAGAAGACACGTTATAAAAGATCATCTAGAAGACGCGCTAAAGAAGACCGTCCAGAAAACGTGTTAAAGAAGACCGTCCAGTAAACGTGTTAAAGAAGACCATCTAGTGAACAAACTGAAGATGACTGTCCGAAGCAAAATCTTGTCTCGTGAACAAGTTCAAATATTTGATGCAAGCTTCCAATGACAAATATTCAAACAGCTAAGTTTTATTTGAACGTCCAATATACTTATGATAGTTTCCTCGAAACTAACATATTACCACTCTTATGATCTAACGTTTAAATTGTTTGAAGCATTAAATGTAATCATATTCTTTTTAGTGCAAAAGCGCAGCAAAACAGATAAAACAAGTTAACTTATCAAGCTGCCATGTCGAATGAAGAATGTTCAGAAAAGCATAACACCAGCATAGTCCTTGCGCTTTCCGTTTTAGTGCAAGTCTAAAAGTTGTCGCGCCTGATCACTTTGAAAGGATAGTTTGCACGTCCCTCCTTGCATAATGAAGTCAAAGTCTTCTACAACGGATCTTTTCCCTGAAGACTATATAATGCACCAAGGAAGAACAAAGAGAAGTGACATACGTGCCTTGTGTAAAAAATCTTAGCAAACATAAAAATATTCTGTACATTTGATAGAAGCGTCCAGTGGACGATAGCAAAAATCTTGTAAAGATTTTCAGAGTGTTTTGAGCTTTATCTTTTAAATCCTCACTATGTGAGTTGAAATTCTTGTAAAAACACTTGTCTGTGTTGTGAAAGCCTGGAAAGACTTAGTGAAAAAGAATACTTGGGTTGAGCAATCTAGGGTGATTGCGATGTAAAGCCTGAAGAGGCCGCGAACAATACTTGTAACCTTAAGGTTGGTTAGTAAACACCTTCTGGGTGAAGGGACTAGGCGTAGCTCAGGTTGAGTGAACCAGTATAAAAACTTTCTGTGTTATCCTTCTCTCTATCCCTAAGCTTGAAAACGTTTTTATACTTATTTACTTGTTTCGAAAAAAGTTTTAACCGTACAATTCAACCCCCCCCCCCTTCTTGTGCTTTTTTCTATTTCAAGAATAAATGGCCTTGTATTTACACATAGTCTACAATGAAGATACAAATCAAGTGAAGTGTAGTTTTATCGACCGCTATGTTTGACAAGTCATTTCAACTAGATTTTACTTTTTTTACTAGTTGAAAAGCTTGTTTAATCTTATTAATAGTGTTTGATAAACAAGCTTTTTTTTTAATAGGTGGTAATGTTTTTTGATATGCTACTTTAAGTAGCATTTTTTAAAATGCTAACATGTAGCTTCTAGCTTTTATATTTTTTTCCTTTTTATCCTTAAAATATTTATTGAATTTCCTTATTATCCTTTTTTACATAAGATAAGATTTTATTATTTTTTTTCTCTTCTTACATTGTTTATTTTAACCATTACACTATTTGCATTATTTATTATATTATTTTAACATTATATCTCAAGATATTTTAACTATTACACTAATCAACATAATAAAAGCATGGCATCTACTTAAGTATTTGTTAATTCATTTTATTTTAAACTTGGTTGAGAATATTTTAAGATATAATATAAAATTAATAGTAGAATGCATAATACAAAAAGAAAAATACCATAATTGAAACTAAAAGTTATACTTAAAAATAATTAATCTATAAATAAAAAATTACAAGAGTTTAAATTTATTAAAAAACTAAAATTATAATTATTTCATGATATATTTTATCAATAAAATAAAGTTAAAATTTATATAAAAATATTATATAAACATGTCTATTTTTTTTCATTTTACATTTATAAGCTACTTAACAAATAATTTTGCCAAATACTTATAATTCAATAAGCTAGTTTCACAACTTTCAACTACTAGCTACTAGTTTTCAGCTACCAATTAGATTTTCAACTTTTAGCTAGCTTTTTGGCTAGTTTTGCCAAACATAACCATGTTAAAAAAAAATAGATTGGGCTTCTTAACTTAACACTGGTTAACAATTTGGAATAAGTTTTGTAGTTTAGTCCCCCTATAGGGATGAGTTTAAGGTGAAGTAATAAAATAAGAAGTAGATGGGTGAACCATATGATTTAACCATTAGATATATTAATAAAAAATTCAATGGTTGAGATTAAAGAGAGGGAACTAGATTAGTTAGTAATCTTTAATATATTTAATTAATTATTTTGTGAACTCCCCCACCACACATGGTTCTATAACTGATGGCGAGGATGCCATTTGCACTGTCGCTTAAATCTTACACTGGCACTACAGTCGGGCAGCCTCCGCCCCCTCTTCATCAAAGTGTGCTTCAGACTTTCTCATCGAAGAAGGGGAAAGAAGGAAAATCTCTTTGAGATGGCAACAAAGATTGAAGAAGAGAGTTCATCAAAGATCGAGGAAGAGTAAGTGGAGATGGCGACAAAGGCTTCATGATCACCATCGGTAACGAAATCAAGTCTACCGATATTCGAAGAGGCTCGACCATTTCGTTTTCACCTTCATGAGCCAAGCATGATCATCTTCTCTACCAACGACTTGGAGTTCGTCGAGACGACAAACAACAACAACCTCACCACATTTAAGCTTAACCCTGCCAACAAGGACGACACACCATCACCATCACTAACACCGCTGGCACCAATGGCAAAAGCAGTTGTCAGTTCAAGTGCCACTACTGTTGTCGAAACTTCTCCACCTTGTAAGCCATCGATGATCACCAAAACGCGAATGCTAACATGCCAAATACGTGCACCTTCAATCAACAATGGTGCATGGTAACATCTTCTTTGACATGCACCTTCTCTGTCATGGTCCCTATTTTGTTCCAGCATAGCTAAATCATTTAATAGTTTATATATAATTTTTTTTTTATTCTCCCCGCTGAAAAACATGCTATTGTAGGTAATTTCAATGCCTCATTTGGGTACCATCAATTTTGGTGCTTCACCCCAGACTTGTCCCTCTTGTAGAAGTATTATTTAAATTTTCATTTCATAGATTTAGGAGGTTAAAAATTCTAAGAGAGGGGCAATCGTGAAGGAGAAAAAGCTACCCATTATAGTTAGTGGTAAAGCTTAATGGTGACAAAGGGAGGGCCATCCCCCCTCTTTCCTCCAAAATTTTGACAATAAAAAAACTATATATATATATATATATATATATATATATATATTTACAATAAAAGAATATTTATGTTTTTAGTCTATACTAATAAGATTTTCTATAAAATTCTCAAATTTTCTTAAAGTTGTTTATTTCTCGATTACTAATGATTTTAAATCATTAAAAGAGTAAGGAGAATTTTAATTTACAAATTTGGTCATTAAAAAAAATAAAAAAAAGTAATCTTTAATCATTTTATTTATTTATTATTATTATAGACAATTTTATGTTAATATAAACCTTTAAATTTTTTATTTTGATAACATCACCTCTTATGGCTAATTTAATAACACCTTTTATAAATTACCTATTTCATTAATTAATTGTCTTTTCATAATATAAACATATTTTTTTTGCATTTTTCAAACTCATTTTTTCTATAACTTTTATATCCTTATTTTAATATAGGAATGCATATTCTTTTTATTAATTTTTTTGCAAATTTTTTCTATACTTTTTTTTTTTTGCAAATTTTTGCTATAATTTGGGCAAAACTATATATGATTATTTCCTTAAATTTGTTGAAAATTTCATAGACAATTTTAATTTTTTTTACGTATTCCCATACAAATTTTGTTTTGTATAAAAAACTTAATGTTTCTTGCAAATTTTTTCACACAAAAAAAATATCAGATAAATTTTATTTTTTTATTTTTTTAGTGAAGTTGAGGGTGTAAAAGTCATCAAACTAAGGAGTGTTATTAATAAAGTGGAAAAATACTTTAATATGCATAAAAGATAATTAATTAAAAAAAATAGTTTATATTTGAATAATATTATTAAATATTTAAAATCACTCATTAGATATTATATTATTAAAACTATTACATTAAATTTTTATATCATGATTTCAATTTTTTTGACCCTTCCAAATTTTTTTTCAAGCTCTGCAACTAATTATAGTTCTTGTTTTTTTTCCTTATGTTGGAGGAGGCAAGCATCTTGTAATTCATCGTTAGAATGGCAATATGCGTGACAAAACCTTATCTAGAAGTGTAGTTTGGTGTCCTCCACATATGTCCCATGAGTAGCACAAGTTCCACCTATATAAAAAGTAAGTGAATGTAATGTTATCGTTATACCATACATGGCGATGTTCAAAATCAAACCGTCACGATTCCCTACACCTTTCTGCATGTTTTGCAAACTTAATTATAAGTTGTCTCATAAATCTTTCACTATGCACCATTGGATCTACAAATGTGATATCCTTAAAACAAGATATAGGAATGTAACAAAAAAGGTGAGCATTTAGACACAAGTACTCTAAGAGAATATATGAATGACACATAAATAGACACAACAATGAATACACACAAATATAGGCACACAAGAACAACATCTAATATTTTAAAATATCGTATTCTCATACTAGTAGACATAACATCAATCATATATAGTAAACAATAATCATATAATGTCAATAAGAATCAAATCAAATGCTCATGCATGAGATTGACATTACTTCATGGAGTTAACAACTATATATTTGAGCAATTAGTCAATTATGTCCCTTAACATGGTAAAAATATATCAACAAGACCCTTTGGTACAAAAGCACAACACATGACAAAACCATTCAGTGGACACACCAACTTTGACTAATGGGAGTGCTTGGGACTTTGCTAGGATGTGTTGTACAGTAGTAGTCGCTACCATAACATAGGGATGCATTCACCCAACCTTTAGTGGAATCATGCGTCTTCACATCATTAAGGTCTGACTTAACAACCTCCACTAGCCTTTCTTCAACAGTCAAATGATAGTGTGTGCTCTTTTCCAACAATTCAACATTTGTTCATATATGTAAGATAAGAATAATGCACATATTCATATTGTCTTTAAATCCTTACGTTCAAGTTCTTTAAGTGGAGATCAAGCTAACCCAATGTGTGTCTAAGCTCTACAACCATAGAATCAACACACAAACCACCAAGGGTTATAAACCAAAGCACCATCACAATCATGTAGTTCTCCACTTAGATCTAACTATCATAAATTCTTTAATTAGAGTCTTGAGAGGTATTATAAAATTTTTATTCTTCAACCTTTTGTGGAGATTAACTTAAACAACGCAATACTTAAGCTCTATGACTTCTAGATACAATATATAGACCACTACATATCCTAATAATACAATAACATCCATGCGACATTTCACAAGGCCTTAATCATCCTTAAACTTCTTAATTAAAGGTTCAGAAAATGTTATTACTTTCTTTATAGGTTTTTTGTAAGTATTTTACTATTGGATCGAGACGTGGGACAACACAACAGAACTAAAATTTTGTCCCTTTATTGTTCAAATGAATGGCACGAATCAAGGTTAAAAAAATAGAATTAAAATAAGAGTTACCACTTCCACTGAACAATGCAAGCGAGTGATCATCTCCACAGGTGTGCACACAGACAAGCATGCGTCTCCACGCCCACACTAGGGTTCCTCTCAGTTGCAGTGCTAGCGGCAATCAGAAGGGAGTTTGATGGCTAACCCTAATGTTCGTCTCTATGTTTTTTTTTCAACAACAGCCATACCTCCTACAACGTGTATTAGTAGGAGGTAATTAGGGTTAAGGAGCGTCTCACGTAATGGGCTCAATTCCAACAAATTAGTCCATTAAAATAATTTTGGTCCAACTAGTTTCTATTCCTAGTGGGCTTGTCTTAAGTGTGCGACCCTATAGGTTCTCTTTATAATAGGCCTCAATATTAAATATCAAGTGCATATACCAACAATCTCCCACTTGCACTAGAATATTTAATAGTGATAATAATGAGCGGTTTCTAGCAATACTTCACTATTACCCAATATTGAGAATGCCAGTGAAATGACATAACCTTTCCATGATAATTAATTTGCATGGTTCATCCCTTTGTTCGAATATGTAATTGGACACAAGGCATGGAATATGTCATCCTTGTATAGTCCAATTTTATTTCTTGATACCTGAGAAGCCTTTACTACGATAAATATCTCATATTTATCCTTTTGAGCATGGCCATGCATTTATTAGTCTTACTCTACCAAGCGGCCCCATAGATATCACTCCTGTTACATAGGAGGGACAAATCCCATCTACACCACTCACATTCTTCAACATGATTCATTCTATGTCCAATTGCAATCTTTATAATCATCTTGTTACAGGTGACGTTTGGCTACATTAAAACATAGAGTTCCTCATGTAAGAATCGTAGTGACTTCAGGTCAAGGGATTCCATACAATTATCACTTTGAGAATCGTTTATGACTTTAGTGTAACAATCTATGTAACGTTCTCAATGTGGGTTGGTCCAATACATCATTACTCCTAATGTGTACCAACGGATGAACTTAATATCTCATATTCATGATCTGTGAGATGTGATCATCAGTCCATTAACGTACTAGTCTTAATGTATTAATTTTGTCCAAATATTAATACTTGACTAAGGACAATTTTCTAGAATAGCACTAAGTAGAATCTTACAATTAAGTCATCCACTTAATGTCCTACAAAGTTGTTCTTGTTATTCTAATGACAAAATTATACATAAATAAGTATAATACTGAAATGCCTCTTTGTTATATATATAACACGAAAAAAAAACATATTCTAATACATATAAGTTTCTAGTACATACACCAACTATGCAGTTATGATCTCCCACTTGCACTAGAGCCACTCAGACATGTTTCTAATGCCTAATGATCTAGTGTGCCCCTCATGCTTCTTCTGTGCGAGAGGTTTAGTTAGTGGGTTTGCAACATTATCATCTGTATGCGTTTTGCATATTTCCACATCTCTTCTGTCGATAATCTCTTGAATGAGATGGAAACGCCTAAGTATATGCTTGGATCTTTGATGTGATCTGGGTTCCTTAGCTTGAGCAATTGCTCCACTATTATCACAGTAGAGACTAATAAGGTGCACAATGCTAGAAACCACACCAAGCTCATCAATGAACTTCTTCATCCAAACAGCCTCTTTTGCAGCATTTGAGGCAGCAATATACTCAGCTTCTATCGTAGAATCAGCAACTGTGTCTTGCTTTGAACTTTTCCAGCTCACAGCGCCACCATTCAAGCAAAAAACATAACTTGATTGCGATCTTGAGTTGTCTTTGTCAGTTTGGAAGCTTGCATCAGTGTAACCTCTTATAGTTAGTTCTTCCTCACCTCCATAGACCAAAAACAAATCCTTAGTTCTTCTCAAGTACTTAAGGATGTTCTTGACCGCAGTCTAGTGACCTTCACTGAAATTTGACTGGTACCTACTCGTCATACTCAAAGCATACGAAATATCTAGTCGAGTACATAATAGATCCAGTAGCTGATGCATATAGAATCTTGCTCATACGATCTCTTTCTTCCTTAGTGGAAGGAGATTGAGCTTTGGATAAGCTTATGCCATGTGACATAGGTAAGAAACCTTTCTTAGAATCTTGCATATTGAACTGTTTCAATACTTTGTCAATATATATACTCTGACTTAGGCCAATCATTCTTTGTGATCTATCTCTATAGATCCTTATACCCAATACATAGGTTGCTTCACCTAAATCTTTCATAGAAAACAACTTTCCAACCACATCTTTACAGATTAAAGTGTAGGAATGTCATTTCCTATAAGTAGTATGTCATCTACATACAGTACCAAAAATACTATTATGCTATCATTAACCCTTTTGTAGACACAAGGTTCATCTTAATTTTTAATGAAACCAAACTACTTAATAGCTTCATCAAAACAAAGGTTCCAGCTTCTAAAAGCTTGCTTCAATCCATAAATGGACCGTTGCAACTTACAAACCTTTCCAGCATTTTAAGGCATATTAAAGCCTTTGGGTTGTGTCATGTACACATCCTCAAGAAGATTTCCATTAAGGAAAGCAATCTTGACATCCATTTGCCAGATTTCATAATCATGGTAAGCTGCAATAGCAAGCAAGATCTGAACAGATTTAAGCATAACTACAGGAGAAAAGGTTTCATCATAGTCTATACCATGAATTTGCTTGAAACCCTTAGCTACCAATCTTGCTTTAAAGGTACTCACATTACCATCCATGTCAGTTTTCTTTTTGAAAACCCACTTGCACCCAATAGGTTTTACCCCATCAAGTGGATCAACCAAGGTCCATACCTCATTAGTGTACATGGATTCCATTTCAGATGTCATGGCATCAAGCCATTTCTTAGACTCTAGACTAGAAATATCTTCCTGATAGGTCACAGGCTCATTTTGATCCATGAGCAATACATCTCCTTGCTGAGTGACAAGGAAACCATATCTCTCAGGTTGGTGACGTATCCTGTCAGACTTTCGTGGTTCTTATGCTACTTGACTGTGCGGCTCCACAACACTGTGGTATTTTTGCACTAGTTCCATTGCTAGATCATGACTACTATGTGGTTCTTGAATTTCTTCAAGTTCTACTTTCTTCCCACTGACTTCCTTAGAATTAAATTCTCTTTCTAAGAATACAGCATTCCATGCGACAAACACTTTACCTTCGGTAGGATTATAAAAGTAGTAACCCTTAGTTTCCTTTGGGTATCCCACAAAGTAGCATTTATTTGATTTGGGTCCTAATTTATCAAAAACTAGGCGCTTCACATAAGCTTCACATCCCTAAATCTTCATGAAGTACATAGTGGGTCGTTTTCCAGTCTATATCTCATATGGTGTCTTCATGACAACTTTTGATGGAACACAGTTTAGTGTGAAAGCTTCTGTCAACAAGGCATGCCCCCAAAAGGAGTTAGGGAAGTCTGAATGACTCATCATAGATCGAACCATATTTAATAGTGTCTGGTTCCTCCTTTCTGAAACACCATTCCACCGTGGCGTTCCAAGAGGAGTGAGTTGAGATATAATCCTATACTCTTTTAGATAGTCATCAAATTGTAGGCTCAAATACTCTCCACCTCGATCTGATCGAAGTACCTTAATACTTTTGCCTAACTAGTTTTGTACTTCATTCTTGAATTCTTTGAACTTTTCAAAGGACTCAGACTTGTGTTTCATAAGATACACAAATCCATATCTACTGTAGTCATCAATGAAAGTGATGAAGTATTGAAAACCACCTCTGGCCATTTTGCCTATGGGCCCACATACATCACTATGTATGAGTCCTAGAAGATCACTCGCCCTTTCACCTTGTCCCGTGAATGGGGTGTTTGTCACCTTCCCTAATAAACAAGATTCGCATATCTCAAATGATTCATAATCAAAAGAGTCCAAGTATCCATCATGATGGAGTTTGGAAACACGTTTCTCGTTTATATGCCCTAGGCGACAATGCCAAAGAAAAGATGGATTCAAATCATTTGATTTTATCCTCTTTGTATTAATGTTATAGATAGGCATTTATAGATCAAGAACATAAAGTCCGTTATTCAATTGTGCACAACCATAGAAAATTTCATTCATATAAATTGAACAATTTTTGTTCTTTATTATAAATGAAAAACCTTTCTCATCCAAGCATGAAACAAAAATAATGTTCTTACTAATAGCTGGCATGAAATAACAATTATCAAGTTTCAAAATAAACCCACTGGGCAAAGTCAAATAATAAGTTCCTGCGGCTAAAGCAGCAACTCTTGCTCCATTACCCACGCGTAGGTCGACTTCGCCCTTATCAACGGTCTACTCCTTCTTAGTCCCTACACATTTACACAAATGTGAGACCCACATCCAGTATCGAATACCCAAGATGCAGAAGTAGATAAGTTAATTTCTATAACAAATATACCTGAAGTGGAAGTCTCACTTCCTTTCTTCTTTTTAACCTCCAAATATTTTGGACAGTTTCTCTTCTAATGCCCTATTTGCCCACAATGGAAGCATGTTCCAACCTTAGCAATCCCTCCTACTAGCTTCAAGGCAGATGTACTATACTTATATTTGCCCTTACCTTTTGGGAAAGTCTTGGGCTTCTTGAATTGCATCTTGCCCTTATTCTTTCCCAGCTGAATCATCATAACAGCCTTCCCCTTACCTTTATTGATGCTTTACTCAGTTATTCTCAACATCCTAAGCTATTTTGGAAGAGGTTTGTCAATTTCATTCATGTTATAGTTCATGACGAATTGCCTGAAGGAGTCTGGCAACGATTGCAGGACAAGGTCAGTAGCCATTTCTTGGCCCAATGAAACCCCAAGCCTTTCAAGGTTCTCTATGTACCCAATCATTTTGAGTACATGAGGTCCAACAGAGTTTCCCTCTTCCAATCTGCATTGGTAAAGGGCTTTTGATGCTTCATACCTTTCATGCCTAGCCTGCCCTTGATAAAGGTTTTTTAAATGTACGATCATATTGTATGCATCCATGTTCTCATAATGCTTCTGAAGCTCTAAGTTCATGGTTACAAGCATGAAGCATCCCACATCAAAAGCATCATCTTGATGCTTCTTATGAGCATCTTTTTCAGCTCTAAGGGCAGTAGTAGGGGGTGCTTCGGGAATGGGTTGTTTTAGGACATATAGCTTCTTTTCACGTCTAAGGACAATCCTTAGATTTTTGTACCAATCTAGAAAGTTTGTTCCAAACAACTTCTACTTCTCAAGGAAGAATCGCAATGACATGTTATTAGTATTGTTTGTAGCCATGGTAATCCATCGACAAAAAAAACAAACATATAAGTATTCATGTTATATAAAAAATTTAATAAGGTATTTAATTAAAATATACCTCCCACTATTTTGTTTAAAAAACAATGACCCTCAACATTGATAAAATTCCTTTTAGTGGGCCAAGATCCATATTTGACCTAATCATAAGTCAACTTTGGTTGAACACTTACAAGTAGGCTATTTAGGTAGAAAACACTTTTCAATTGTATCACATACAACTCTTGGATAGTTGAGTGAATAACTCTTATTCTAATTCATCTTATGAATATAGGCCCAATCTAATGCCTCTAGGTTTTTCAATCTTATTAAATTTAACCTAGTTAAGTCAAAACCCAATGACTTGACATTTTGGATATTACAATTATGCCATCGTGCCTCAATAGTATAGATAAAGGCACTTCGCTTTAGTAGACCCACACTTAATCGATACTAGCCTTGACGAGTGTCATACATCGGAAGGCATTATATATAAGACTTAATATTTATCTTGAGGGTTTTTTATTTTTATTTTAAAATTATTTAAAATTATCTAGTCGTTAAACACTTTAACTAACTAACAGACATGCATCTCATACATAAACGTGAAATAGCTATGGCCTCCTATAATACATTTCCAACAAAATACATAATCTCATTAAAATAAAGAAACCTCGTTTTACATACGAGGGGAGTGAGATGAGAAGAGAAATACAATAGAATTTTGGGAGATAAGGCATGACATGCAGGTCGTATTTTTAACCAAAATACTAAGGCCATAACCATTCACCATGCAAAATATCGCAAAATATAAAAAGCTATCACTTTAATTGCATTGATATGTATTTTATGAAATAACACCCTACGCAGAGAAAGCATGGGGGTCCCGCTGATCGGGGGGGATCAAGGGGAGGTCGCCCTTTATAAGGTGCGGGGCAACGCCCCGTCCAAATTTTTATTTTTTTTGAATTTTGCACAAGAAACTCATAAGCAACATCATCAAATTCTAGGGTAAACCTTAGACGGCTACCCTATTCACCGTCAACCTTAGATGGAAACCTTATTCGTTGTCAACCTTAGACGGCTAGGGTTCAACATTTGAAACCCTGATGTCGTGCGCTCATGACGGCCATGGTTTAACTCTTAAACCTTCTTGATCCCCAAAAACATGAACTTTTCATGTTGTACACATTCAAGCATATAGGAAATTACACGGCTAATAATATGAATTTAAACTGGCAGAATAGCACATACTTGAATTAAATTGAAGAACACCGTATATGCGTGTTGTCAAATAACAAATACTAAATGCGCAGAGTATCATGCATTCATGCTAACGAATATAAAGCAATAGAATATCATATATTCATATTTGCATTTAACAGAATATCACATATTCAAATTCTAACACATGCAACCCAAAACGTGCCTTTCATTAACTAGTGCTCTGATGCCAATTGTTGGATCGAGATGTGGGACAATGCAACAAAACTAAAATTTTGTCCCTTTATTGTTCAAACAAATGGCACGAATCAAGGTTAAAAAAATAGAATTAAAATAAGAGTTACCTCTTCCACTAAATGATGCAAGCAAGCGATCGTCTCCACAAGTGTGCACACAGACAAGTGTGCGTCTCCACGCCCACACTAGGGTTCCTCTCAGTTACAGTGCTAGCGGCAATCAGAGGGGAGTTTGACGGCTAACCCTAATGTTCGTCTCCGTGTTTTTTTTTACAACAACAGCCATACCTCCTTCAACGTGTATTAGTAGGAGGTAATTAGGGTTAAGGAGCGTTTCACATAATGGGCTCAATTCCAACGAATTAGTCCATTAAAATAATTCTGGTCCAACCAGTTTCTATTCCTAGTGGGCTTGTCTTAGGTGTGCGAACCTATAGGTTCTCTTTATAATAGGCCTCAATATTAAATATCAGGTGCATATACCAACATTTACATCACACAATTTATCGAACATTGGGTGTAATATGTGTTTTATAAAATTCATGATAAAATTGGTTAAGGATTTCACTTGAAAATCTCTTAATAAATATTAATTATATAATTAATATTTTAAGGTTAATTCTCTGTAAAAATTTGAAACTTATATAATTAATATTTTAAGGTTAATTCTTTGTAAAAATTCAGTACTTATATCATTTAAAATTTTAAGGTTAATTCTTTGTAAAAATTTAGAACTTAATTAATTTGATTTTTAGAATTATTTAAATAGACTATTATTTTAATACCATTTTCTTAACTTCAAAATTTAATATGAAGAGATGTACAAGGCTTTTTGACTTGAATCTTTTACAAAAATTATAAAATATATAAAGGCTCCAAAATATCACATCTCCTAAATTTTATAAGGCTCCTAAGATTACAATTACGATTTTGTCCCTTGATAGATCTGTTTTGAGGTATCTATTTGTGACTTATACTTGGCCTAATTGACTTTTATTTGCGCTTAATATTGATGTTTTGGTTGGATTTTAGATTAATAGAGGCCTGTTTACTTGTGTTTTTATTTAATATTTTTATTTTCTATTTTTATTTTTTAATTACAAAATTGCCACCTTGTTTTCAATCTGTTTCCTATTTTCAAATATTTGTACAAGAAATACTGAAAACAACTTCTTTTTTGTTTTCTTTATTTCTTGTACAAATATTTGAAAATAGAAAACAAGTTGAAAATAAGGTGGCAGCTTTGTAATTAAAAAGTGAAAACAGGAAATGAAAACCCAAGTAAACAAGCCCAAGGCTTCATTGGACTTAATTACTAATCATTATTGATTTTCAAATTATATCTCATTTTGACATTGTTGTCCTCTACAGGGCATATTTGGAGCCATAGAGGTCAAAATTTGATGCTCTAGGTGTCTCTGGAAAGCTAAGACAAAGAGCTACAATTTCACATCTAACGAGCTTTGGCTAATTCTGATGGATTTAAGGAGAAAAAAGGGACACAAAGTTGAATATGTTGTACCCGCTGGTAGCTTGACATAGGTGCAGTATTTTGAAGAAATTAAGCTGTAGAGGTTAAATCAATGCGAAACTAGTCTTAAATTTCGAGGACAAAATTGTCTACAATTTTCATGAAGATACCAAGGGCAAATTCGACCATCTGAAAAGCCAAATAAATGAAGGAAAGAAGCATATGTGATTTCAAAGGATTTAGAGATAATAAATCGTATTAGGATGTGTTTTATCTTTTCTTATCTTATCTTATCCCATCTTTAAGATGAGGATTTTATCTTTTTTTTAGGATTTTCAATCAATAGGATTTGATTAAGATTTATTTAGGATTTTTTTTCTGTTACTTTTTTTTAATAAATAGAATTCATCTAATTGAGAAGACAACCTTGAATGTACAAATATTTTTGTGCAAGTGAAGGGACGTCATTTTTTCTCTTCTCCTTCTTTAGTTTCTATTTTTCTTCTATGTTTTTCTTCCTTTATTCTTCAATGGTGAAGACTATGGAAGGCCAAAGGGCTTAATTGGATTCAATGAATGCGATTAGAGTTTTGAGTTCCCGTTTTTAATTTTGATTTTCATATACATGGCTTCCTCTTCTTTTCTCTTCAATTACGATTTTCATTGTTTCACAATTGTGAATTTTTTTTTTATAATTGAAGTGGAATTAGATTAGGGTTGATTAATCAGTAATCTAATTGAGGTTAGGTAATCAATTGATAACCTAAGTCAAATTGTGCATAAATTAACATTAATTCAGGATTGCGATTGTGATTTCAATTTTGTTAATTATATTATAGGTGATTATCTAGTGAAATTCTAATTAACAAACATACATGTGAAATTTGTACATCCTTTCGAACTATGATAAACCCACCCATAGGAGTTGAATACCTTGAATTGATGTTTATATAAATTTGATTTCCATTCAATGTTTTCTGTTTTGCTTGTAATTCAAAACACTCCTTTTCTTAACTTTCCAGACAATATTAGAATCGATAGGTTGTGTCTTTAGAAGTATGACCAAGGTTGTTCCTTATACTACAAGTTTAAGGGGAATCTAGCGTTTTTGGTAATAGGGTGACACTACTATCACCCCTAATTTTACAATTTTTGACTAGTTTACTAGTAATTAACTTATTTTTAACCCAAAAATTGTTTTCTTTTCAAATTTGACACTAATTAACTTATTTGTAACTAAATTTTAATATTTTAGATATTATTTAAATTTAACATGGAAGGAATTACAATCTTTCCCTAGATTAACCTAATTTTCAATTAAGGCTTCAAAACTAGTCTAAATTAACTTATTAATCCTAATTTTTCTTAAGCTTATTAATTTTTTGTTAATTAATGACTCTTAATGACTTTTATTAAGTTAATATTATTGTAATAAGGTTTAATAATTAGTTTTAGCCTTTGTTTTCAGTAAAGCTTACATTTTTAAGTATCTTTTCACTAGAAACTTAACTAACTTCACTAGAATCTTGATTAGGGTTCTTAATCCATTATTATTAAACTTAAAATTGTATGAATTATATGGTGGTTAGCACAAAATGAGTGTCTTATGGTCAAGGATTCATTTTTGTCTATTAAAACTTATGAAAGTGTTAAAGTTCAAGACTTTTACTCCAAATCACCAAGAAATCATACTAACACAAATATTCATTGAAACATATCATCTAAACACATTTTTACAGTAAATGAACCAACCAAAAATTTATAGAACAATATCATATTTATGTGGCACAAAATGAGGCAAAAACTTTCACGAAGAACACTATTTCAAGATGTTAAACTCTTTAGAAATAGTTCACCAATCAACATATCAACAAAATAACAAACCAAAACAGTTTCCAAGCCTCCAAGACATGTGTCATGGAGCTCCCTTTACCCAAATCTTGAGTCTTGAGCCTTTATCTAAAGATTCTTTAAGATTAATGGCGACCAAAACTCCAATCTCACCAACAAAACCTACTATTTTGACCAATAGAAAAATGGTAGAAGAATGGAATAAGAAAGAGGACTTAAGAAGAATATTTTGTACAGTGGAATGGTGAAGGAAATGAGGGAAAATTCCACCTTTGGTTACGAAGAAGATAAAGTAGAATAGGAAGCTTGAACCAATGTTGTGTTGGAAAGCTAGAACACTTGACTTGGTAGAGCTTTAATAGAGGTTTAGGGAAGAAAGAAAATGGCTTCTTATGATGGGGGTGATCTTAGCCATACCAAGAAGAAGAGAAAAGGGAGAGAGTTTTTCCAAGTAGAGAGAGAATTAGGTTTAGAATGGTGGAGTTTTAGGGTTTTAGGATATTTAAGTAAAAGAAATTCTATTTGAGTTAAATGAGTAAAAATGAAATAGATTTCCCTCCCAAAACTTTTGACCAAGTTCGACTAGACCTCAAGAGCTAATGGGCGGCTTTTGCTTGAAATTTTACTAATTTGGGCCAAAGAAAAAGGTGTGTTGACCATGTGTAAGGAAATTGCTTACATATCTTGGTTTAGTCTTTATTAGTAAAAATTAATGTGTATTATTGTCTTACTAGGCTACATGGAGCAAATGAAGGGTAAAATGATAATTTCATCAATGTGGTGAGTGGTATTAGATGTATCTTTGCTTCATAATTGTTTCTCGTAAAGCATGTATTTAACACTAGACAAAATAATATTTTTATTCTATAGTATGAGGATCATTTCAAAATCTCACAAACTAATATTAATAAGAACTAATCATATTAATCTCCACGCAATATTTGATTGTCTATTAATAAAAATCAATAGAACTTTTATAGTTTGTTTCACAACACAATCTAAGTTTTAGTTGAATTAACAATTGAAATTTATCCAGAAAATAACAGAAATTTTAATTAATTAAATTTATATTTTAATTAATGTTTTCATTTGTAAATGATGTCAGTCAAGTAAATTAAGAAATAGTATAAAATAAGCGTTAAAATCCTCCCCAAAGAAAAAATTGTCCTCGAAATTTTGTTTGTAGTGGATAAGATGTAAACATTGTTCCTAACTCTAATCGTCAACTTCTACCAAATCTTTAGCTGTTCCATCTCTCTTTACCTTGTCGTGATCAAATCTTCTTTCTTTTGAGTAGTCCAATTCTCCTATCTTCAATCTACACAAGTAAAGAATCATAGTTCCTTCAATTGTATAATATTAGGTAGGGGTATTTGCAGATTGGATTTGATTAATTTTGAAGAGAAAAATCAATTGATCCAATTATTTCGATTTTCTTCATTTATCATCTAACCAATTTGGTTTAAAATTTAAATTTGATTTAATTCAATCCAATCTAGAGCGATTTCGATTGGATCGGTTCTCAATTTTAGTCTTACTTTTTTTTCTTTAGAGAAAGTATTAAAAATGGTAAGATATATAATAAATATGATAAAAATAATCTAAAATATCAAATATATCATTTATAAGTCATTATATAGCTAATAGTAATATACCTCTTGGATAATCTTGGATAGTATTGAATACACTACAAATTTTGGTTCAGTTTTCAACATAGAATTCAAAATTTGATCCACTCCAATGAAAAAAAAAATAGTTTTTTTTCAAATTTTTTTTACTTTTTTGCTTTTAAGTTTTTTGATTTTAATTTTTTGATTATCGAAGTTTGTATAAGATTGGATTAGTTGATGAATACCTCTAATGCCGTATGTAGTTAACCTATCTCAGTTCTTAATTTTTAACAAATATTATATCAATGGCTGTTAGTGTATTCGTGTATAAATGCACCGTAAAATCCACCCAAATATTGTATACTTGCATTGAAAAGTTGAATCTATTGATAATGTTATAGACAAGATTAACATTATATTATCCTATAAATATTTTTATAATTTTTTCTAATACTTTATGAAGTATTAAATAAAAATGTAAATATTTTTAATGGCTTAAAAATTTTAAAAGCATTCAATATTTTTTTTATCCAGTAAGTAAGAGGATTAGTAGAAAAAAATTATAAAAAATTTTCAAATTATTCTATACTAGAATACATTCTTGTGTCAAAACCCACCGATATCAATGATTGAAAACGGTGATTAACTTCCGAAATGGTGAAAATGTTTGCAACTAACTCTTTTTCTTTTTGCCATTACACAATTTTTCGTTCTCATA
Organism: Spatholobus suberectus; assembly: GCA_004329165.1. Classification (NCBI taxonomy): domain Eukaryota; kingdom Viridiplantae; phylum Streptophyta; class Magnoliopsida; order Fabales; family Fabaceae; genus Spatholobus; species Spatholobus suberectus. The sequence goes on along the minus strand of CM014733.1, from coordinate 60,125,314 downwards.
AAAATCACAATTAATTCAAAAAACATGCAGCGGAATACATTAATACTTTAATTCTTAAGTATTCAAGAACAATTTCATTCATTATTCATGCATGGGTCAAGACAATCGTCGATTAAAAATTGTAAATTTCCAAACACATGCTTTAATGTCATATGTAAATATTTATGTTTGAATCATATTTATTTTTAGGATTAAATATATTTTTATTTCTTGAAAAAATGAGTGAATTTTGGTTCTGATATCTAAAATAATTTTTTATTTTTATCCCTCTAAAATTTAAAATTATTATTTTTGGTCTATGTAAAATGAGTGAATTATAATTTTGGTTTCTATAAAAAAATTTCTTTGATTTTCGTCCCTTCAAAACTTGAAATAATTATTTTACTCCCTTGCATTCATTTTAGGAGAGATAAATAACATTTAGACTAAATTGTACTTTTAGTTTCTTTACTTTCTATATTTGGCAAATTCCGTCCCTCATTTTTTTCACCAATTTGACTTCCTTACTATTTTAATTTTGCAAATGCGGGTCAATTAGTAACTCTTTGTCAAATTAATAAAGAAGGGGGAGGGGGAGTTGACAAAATGACATGGCATATTTGTTTTAAGTGGCATTATGATTTGGTAGTCCTGAAAAAGTGATGTGTTTAAATTGCACTTACGGTCCCCCTATTATCGTCATTTTTTGAATTTGGTCCACCCCATTTTTTAATTGTGCACATGTAAGTCAATTGTTAACTTTCTATCAAATAAGTAACAAAGATGATAATGTGACACTATGACGTGTCATATTTGTCTTATGCGGAATTATGTGAAGTGGATGCGTTTTTAAAAATTGAAAATAAAATAAAATTTGACCAAAGGTAATGTCTAGGAAATAGATTATCTTTGGCTTAAACTTTTTTTAGCCTCAATCCTAGTCGTTAAATATATCCAATAGGCCAAAAAATTCAATTAACAAAACACACTAAATTTATTGTTCACGTGGAACCTTTCTAGCTATGACTATCTTTTATGTCATTAAGTTTGAATCCTTCCTACTAAACAATAACCACATCCTTTAAACCCTACACCATGACTTATCACCTTAGCAAAATTAACCACACTCATGCCATCACCCTAGCAAAATCAGCCACACTTCACACACAACACTAGCTCCCATTGTACTGGAAGTAGGAGGCACCAGCAAGCCACATACACAACATAAGCCACCCATCGAATCAACCACAAACATCATTAGATGAACACACCATGGCACCAAACCAGACTTGCCATCAAGAACCCAACCCAACCACCTTAACCAACCTCCATCATCAACTATATCCCCAAGCTCGTTATGAATCAAGCCCATGTGTCTCAACCCATTATGGCACATGACTTGCGATTAGATGTAGTTATTATAGGGGGAATATGTGTCAACTATGGTGGCTTGAATGAAGGTGCAAAGGGTATTTGTAATTATATGTCTATTGTACACTTTTTAAGGTATAGATGTAGTTATATGATATCTCATAGAGCTCCTAGGTGAAGTGTATGATCTTGATCTATGTAAGAATGAAGTCTAAGATAAATTGTACGTCAACGAAACACAATTACTCACCATTAGATATATTAATATTATAATGGACTAACAATAACAATGCACCCACGAACATACTTCTTTCTTTCTATGTTATCCGTTGCACCTTCCATATCCATGAAAACAAGGAGTTCCTTCTTAAATGCAAAATACATCAACCAAGTTTGTGCTCTTGATGTATGAATCTATGGTTTTGGAAGGTTTTACAGTGGTCCAAACAAGTTACATGAGAGATAACTTAGTTTAACTATCATTTGTGGGGGGTTAAGGATCATAAAGTAGAAAGGATTGGATGCAGTGTCTTTTTGAATATTACTCTTGATCTTAAAAGGATGTAGCTAGGCATAAGATTACATGGGTAAGATGTGGTTCAAGAAGAGGTATCGATATTTAATAATGATAACAATGTCTTATAATATGATTGTGGTCGGAGAAAAGTGAAAAACAAGGCCATAAGATATTTGATGAGGATAAAAAATGTCGGGTTCTCTGATAGAAGAATGGTTAGGGTTTTTTAACGAAAGAAATAAGCTTGAAGAATGACATATCAAATTGTTGGCACTAAATTATTTAGGTCTTGTGCCAAACAACTAATAAGGCCAATTTATTTTGGGTTTGGACATATTTTTGGATCTCAAGTCTATTAGTCGTATGGATAAAACTTACCCTAACACTACTACACATGAGGTTAAATGATTATATGACTTGGCTTGTTCTTGTTGGTAGTGAAATTAAAAGTTTAAGCATTTTCCTTATAGTCGTTTCTGGTCAACTAATCAAGATAGCCTTTAGGGCAACTGCTTTAACTGAGAATAAATCAGGATATTATGACTTGGCTTGTTCTTGTTGGAAGTGAGATTAAAAGTCTAAGCATTTTCCTTATAGTCATTTTAGGTCAACTAATCAAGATAGCCTTTGTGGCAACCGCTTTAGCTAAGAGTCAATTAGGATAGCCAATTAAACCATCCACTTTAGTTGATATCTGACAATTGATAGTTGATATCTGAATAGCCAATGACTAATAGTTGACAGTTGATAGCCGACCTAGAATTAGTGGGATTGAGTTAGGATCCATTAAGTTTCGGATAATGATTCAAGGGTTCAAAGAGGCCCAAATCATGTGAACACATAAGGCATAAGTCAAAGGAGAGAAAAATGTGATAGGATCAAAAGCACTTCCCTAAAATATAAGTGATTAGGGAAAATAACAAATCTCTTTTAAAGATATTTCAAAAAGTTATTGTGGGAAAAAATAGGCTACACAACTCAAAGACAGACATAGATTCCCTACAATTTGGGAGTTATGGCTTCCTAAAGCAGTTGAACAGTTGTATAGGTCAACTTGCTACATGCGTTCAAAATAATCAGAAGCAAACATAAGGTTGCATGTGGTTAAGTCTGAAACGACAATTTTCAAGGTCATTAGGTCATTTCCCATCATGTGTTGTGCACCCAGAATTGTTGCAGAAGTGGATAGTTAATGCTAGGGATGTTGGATAGTGCTTATACCTCCAATAAACAATATAAATAGAAGAATCTCATATGTAAAATGGGTTTTTGACCAAATCAATACAAATTATCTTTCCATCCAAATACTTTTGTTTACTGCTTTACTTACAACTTTCTTTAAATTTAGTTGTTTAGAACATTTCCCTACAACTTTATATGTATATATATATACATATATATATATATACATATATATATACATATATATATCCCATTTACCATAATTCCTTTACTACATTCATTTAGGAGTAGCGTAACATAGCTTCATTCAGCCACACAACTAGCAAAAAGCTTTTTGGACTAGATTAAGAAACCATATTGAGAAAGAAAGTCCCTTCCTCAAGTAAATTGCCTAAAAGGAATCATTTAGTTAGTTATTAATTAGTCGTTTCACGTAGCTGATCCAATTGTCTTTAAAACCAACACAACTCCATCCTTTTTTCTTATGAGATGAGATACTTCTCTTCCTCCTAACCTTCTCGTCACGTTCATCTTTATAGACCATATATTCACCTATCCTATTGAGAAAAGAAGCCATTAGTGGGGACAAGAATGGATCCGAGGAGCAAATGCTATCAACAATTACGAATCAAGTGCTTGAAGGATATAATATTAGGGAAAAACCTTGGGGTTTCGTGCATCCAACTTTGAGGGATGAATATCTTTTGGATCTAGCTTACTCTATGGCTGAGCTTGTGTTTTGCCTTGCATGACGATGTTACAAAAACAATACACTATTGGATAAAAATAATGACATTTGTGGTTTGCCTCACGTGACAAAGTTTAAATTTTTATTTCTTTGGTCAAATTATATTTTATGTCCTATATCTTAAAACACATCCACATCACATAATGACACATAAGACAAATAAGACACACCATAATGTCACATCAATATCTCTGTTACTTATTTGATGGACAGTTAATGATTGACCTACATTTGCGGCTTTTTAACCACAGTAGTAAAAAAAACTATTTACTAAAATAATAATAAAAAAATAATTTACCGATATGGGTTGTTTCAGTTAATGATAAATTTTTTTTTTTTATTTTAGTAAATAGTTTTTTTTTACTACTGCGGTTAAAAAGCCCACATTTGCACAATTAAAAAATGAGGAAACAAAATTTGGGAAACGACAATAATAGAAAAACCAAAAGTGCATATTGGACACATCACATTTAAAAATGTCAAATCATAATGCCACTTAAGACAAAGTCATGTCATTGTTCAACTCATTGACTCCTATCAATTTAACAGAGTTAATGATTAACTCACATTTGCATAGTTAAAATAGTGCGAGATTAAATTCATGAAAAAACAATAAGGGGTGAAATTCATGAAATTGAGAAAGTAGAAGGACCAAAAGTGTAATTAGGCCTTACATGTATTTTAGGGCTACAAAAAATTGAGTCAATGACACCACATACACATTATTAGATACCATTTAGAGTAGTTATGTGACCTTTCATTAAACATATATACAATTAATTGATGTCATATGAAGGTAAGGACCAAAAGTATTAATTTTAGTATTTAAAGACAAAAAAATTAAAAAAAAATTATAAAGATCAAAACTAAAATTTACTCATTTTAAAAAGAGTAAAAGCATATTTAAATCTTATATTTATTACACACAAGACATTTCTTACGTCAATATCTCCCAATTACAGGATATGGAAGTTGAGATGGGTTTGTTCAAAATCAACTTCAAATATTTGTGATACCATAATCATAATACAACTCAACTTTAAAAACAATAAACTAAAAATAAAATAGAGAAACCCACAAACATGCCTCTAACTGCCCTCCGCAACCTCGTTGCCCGTACTTGAGATAGCTCTGTTTTTGCAAATTCTACGAAACTTAAGATCCATTACTCTGAACTGTAGACTCTAGTAGACATAAACACTGCAAAATAGTCATTATATCTATATCAGATATATAATTATGTCAAGACTAGACATTTTAGATTTTCTTACCTTTACTTTTACTTTAAAACAATTATATTTTTTTAATTATTTATTTTAATTGTTTTAATTTTTTTATACAAATATATGAAAATATTAAAATAGCAGTTGATCAAAGTAAAAATAAATTGTGATTTTTTTATCTAACCACTATTTTCTATCTAAAGACTGTCTCACAGCCGTGTGTATAAGAATATTCAATTAAAGACCAAAACTAAAATTATGCCTTAAAACATTGATTTTCCTTTCTTAATTGAAAATTTATATTTAATTTTATATGATATAATTTCATTTCATCTTATGTTTTTATTTTAAAGTTTGTCATATTTTTGTGTTCATTTTACATAATATTAGTGTTTTGTTATAGGTTCCTTTAACAAATGGGTCACCCAATTTCACAGATGCTAATATTCGGCAGGAATTCTAACCTTGGAACAAGTACCAATAGAATAACATATATCATCAATTCCCTTTGGCCCCTTTTGAAAACGAAGTAACATATAATTTTTTAAAAGTTTATGACTATAAGGCTCCTTAAAGTTAAATAATCTAAACTCTTTTTATTGTTTATTTTTAATACTAAGAAATCCTTTCTATGTGAACACACATCATAAGGCTAGTTTGGACCTATTAATCATCCATGCAAATGGCTAATGCACCCTCAAAAGCATCACATTGCATCACCTAGAAGACCTTTCCACTTTCTATCACATCATGCACACTGAGAAATAACATAATCATCCTCGATTGTATATTCAGGCCAAACTTGCATGCATCCAAGAGTTTCCCACATTGCATGCCGAGATAAGGGACTTACTTGCAATCACCCTTACTAGCATCCTATAATTATAAATACCAAAAAAATTTTTTATAAAAAGAATTTCATGTATTTTCTTTATTTCAGTACATTGATACTTTGCTTAATCCATTGTTAACTTTAATGTTAGAATTTTTGCAAGTATCATCACCTCCATTCACCATACTTAATCGTAAGCAAAGGAGTAATTCAATGGAGACATCTAGAAGTATGATTTTGGGACTTACATATAGTTCTACCTCAAATTAGTTAGTTAGGGAACACTTTCTTGATGGTTGAATAGCATGAAAACAAACACACTAATAAATATTTAATGATTTATCTAAATATCAAACTTGGGTTGAGTTTTATTCTCAAAGGTAGGTCAACTAAGTAAGGTCGACCCTAGGCCTAGTTCAAAGGGGCAATGGCCTAGGGCCCAAGACTAGAAAGGGCCCAAAAAATTTAAAAATCTATATAGTTGTCCAATAAAATTTTTTGTATATTATTTTATGTTGTTTTCATAAATAAATTGAAATTAGTGTCTCATTTTATGTCTTCTTTTATTCAAATTAAAATGTGACATGTGGTTAGAAAATATCACTCTCTTGGTTGTTAGTTTTTTTTTTTTTTCTAATATGTTATATTTATAAATCCATGTTAAATGAATTTTCAGCAAAATGTGACATATATTAATATGTAATGGACCTATGATAATAGACTTAAAGTGTTTGCTTTTTTAAACAAGATAAGAAACACAAACCAAACCTCAAATTATAAGGAATTAAAACTAAAAGTTAGTTTATTGATAAAGAACAAAAATATTTGTAAGCTTTAATATGAAATGATGATATTTTGCAGATGATATACAATAGGGACGAAGTTAGAGCATTTTCTTTGAAGATGCCAAATATAAAAATTAAATTAAATTATAATTTTAAAATTAATACATTAAATTTAACCAACAACTAAAAAATTCATAATAATTGATCTCATATCATGAATATCAAAATTATATAAATTAAACAAAAGATACAGGACTATAATGTTATAACAGGAGAAAAGAGATTTAGTTTTTAAAATTCATGATAGAAATTCTAATTATGAGAAAGCTTTATTATGATATCATGTTTAAAGTTCTAAAAATATAATTGATCCTCAAATTTTGTTAAAACAAAATTTAATTTTTAACTTGAGAATAATAAGAATAATACATCCTCTGCTTCAAACAATAAAATAATATTCTTTTAATTTTTTATTAAGAAATATTTAGGAAAAAAATAGTAATGCCTTAAAAAATTATTGAAAATGATGGTTGTATACTTTTTAGGATGTGTAACCATCGTGAGTGGTAAGAGAGATAGAAAGAGGAGAGTGAGAAATGTGAGATATAATATGAAATGTGATGAGAAATAAAAAGATAAATAGAACGAAAAAGAAAATGGAGGAGTATATAAGAAATGAAATTGTATAAAATCATTATTGAAAAATTATATATACATATTGTATGTATATGTTTTTCTCTTTTAAGAGGTGACCTTATATATAGATAGTTATGCGTGTTTAATTTTTTTGGAGGGGCATAAATTGAATGATAGATGACAAGGAGTAAAATGAATACAACATGCAATACATCTTTTTGACATTTGTCAAAACTAAAAAGATTTATTAAAATTGTTATTTGTTTAATGTAATAAAATGTATCATTTTTAATGAAATTTCGCATCTATTTTTTATATTATATATTTACATTTTCAAATATTTGTGTATGAAGAGGCTTTATCTATTGTTTTATCCTAGGCCTATAAAATGTCAAGATCAGCCGTGCAACTAAGGTGGAAAACAAGTGTAATCATTGCTGGCAAAGCCAAGCACTAAAAGCTTGAGTTTTTTTTTTTTTAATCATTTCTCGTCATTGAAACTCAAACCTAAATCTCAAAAAAAAAAAATTGAAATAATTTTAATTTCAAAACTGATGATCATATACAGATAAAAGACATAGAGTCCTAAAACCATAGATGGTAATTATTATATGGAGAAAACTTAGATACAATACCTTATGTATTATTGGTACTGTTTTTTAATTAAAATTAAAGATTCACTTCAGTAACCTATAAAATCTTTTAATACATATTTTTATTACGCAAATTACTGAGATAAATCTTCAATTCTAATTGAAAAACAGCACTATCAGTACCTAAGATATTGTATCTAACTTTTGTCCTTATTATATCGCATGTAAGTATTTATACATAAAATTTGTCCCTAAAGCACTAAGGGAGTGTTTGATATGTAGAATCTTTTTTCACTAATCTAAGAAATTATGCACCCATGAACCATGTTAACTCGAAATCATAATTTTTTAAAATATTACAAATGCATTTGACATGTTTAAAAGATTCTCCAGAATATGGTTGTAAGTATGAGTAAAACTTTAGTACCTTCGTGGAAATGTTGGATTCTCACGTCCTGTCTCAAAACTCCAATATGGTGTAATGGGTTTAGTTCCTTTCTTATTTGAAGAGTAACTTTTCTTTTTTTTTTTCTTTTCGTTTTGGTACTGGTAAATTTGAACTTTAAAAATGAAAGTGAGAGACAGGATGCAGAATATCTGTATGGCAAATACTTGATCTAAGTAATGTTATTAATTCTTGCTCATTCTGTCTCTAAAGTTATACTCTGAAATCCCAAGATTTTTCAATTTAATTCCTCATCCCATTTCCTATGCTTACAAGACCAATACTTTGAGCGATTTTATTTTTAAAAAAAAAAAATAGGAGTTGATTTGAACTAATTAAACTAAACTAACCTTTAAGAAAACCCTCAATCCATTATCCATTACATGTCGTACACAGTTTAACAAGTATCAACACACAAATAATTAAATAAAATATAAGAATAAATCTTCAAATTATTTCTCCAAATTATATAGGTTGAATATTTAGTCACTCAAATTTTAAAAACCTTTCATTACTTTCTTAATTTTATAAATCACCATTTACTTTAATTTTAAAAAAAAAAACTAATAAAAAGTTTTTAAAATTTTAAAAACTAAAACAACCCACTTATACAATTATCAACAACTAATTTAAGGATTTATCCAGAATATAAACATTAGTGTCAGAATATTAAGATTCTCTATAGTTTTGAAAACAACTGCATTAATTTAGACTTTTGATTAATTTTATTAAATGATAAATAATTAAATTTAACTAATTTTAATGATGGAGCTGTAAAGTGCACACAGTTTTGAAATGAACTGCAAGGGATCGATTTGAGTCTCAACTCTGACCATAAAATTAAGAAAAACATTATCAAACAACTTTTTAACATATTCTTTTGAATATATTTTCCATTATTAGCTAAAATTTATTAAAAATTACAAAATTTTGCTAGTCCACTTCTTATTTTATAAATCTCACTCATGGTATGTATAATTTAGAAAAGAAAGTAAAAAAAAAAAGGAAAGGAAAAGAAAAGAAAAAAAATAAAAAGTGAGATGATTTTATAGGTTGTTTGATAAAAAAAAATAAAGGAAAGAAAATTAAAACTTTTCATTTTATTATTTAGTTATGTAAAAAATGAAAGGAGAGAATATATATATATATAACAGGTTATTTTGTTCTCAATTTGGACCCAAAGTTAAAATGGTGGGTCTCATGTTTATTTTAATTTGTGGATTCACAATAAATCTCAACCATTCAATAGATATTAAACCCCATCTACCGTTGAAATTATAATTTATAAAACTTATGGTTTTATTAATCTCTTTCCCTTCTTTAGCAACCAATTCCATTTCTTTTGCTCCACGAAATCAATGTTGCACAACAAAGAACACTGAAAAAGACAATAGATGTTCACAGCCTCATTGTGGGGAGAGCAAGTTCACTTACTCATTTTGGGTACAGTCAACCAAAAGCAAGATTTGGCGATAATATTTGCAATTTTACACTTAATTTCTAAACAACATATTATGCAGCATAAGCAAATCATTCTCCACAACGTGGCTGTGAGCATTTATTGCAATTTTCAGAATTCTCTATTCTGCAATACTGATTTCGTGGTGCAAAAAGAAATGGAGTTGGTTGTTAGCGTGGTGTGACACGTGAAAGAAGGGAGAGAGATTAATAAAACGGTGACTTTTTATCAGTTATAATTTAAACTGTGGATGAGTTTTAATATCTAACGGATGGTAGAGATTTATTGAACATGACTTCTTCTGTTAAAAGCAAATAGGAGAGGATCTAAATTCTTCCTGTCCTTTTATGAAATTTTTAAACGGTGGAAATAGGGACAGATCCAACCCTCAGTACTTCTCATATTATGCTTTGATACCAGGTTTCTTTTCCGTAGTATATACATATCAGATTTGATGTTGCAGTTTTCAAACTGGCTTAGACAACTGTTATTATATTAATAGTTAAGAATAGCTAGTGTAGAATTGTCCAAGGAAATGTTTGAAATTTTATCTTTTGATTTTCTTTGCTTTTATAAATTAAAACTGAAACTATAATAAAGAAAATTGTGTGACTTTTAGTTGAAATATAGTGTTTAAAAGTGGACAGTGGGTTAGACGTTCAAAATGAACAAAATTAACAAGTAGATAAAACATCTATTTAGACTACTCAGCAAGTATATTAATATTAGGCGATTATTACACTACTTATCAAAATTTTAAGAAGTATTTATTACATTTTCTTAAATTCTTTTTAAAATAATCTATATCCTATAGAAATTTTTGTTGTTTGAAATAGAATTTTTTTTGATGATAAAAATTTTTATTATATTTTTTTATTTTTATCATTTGAAATTTAGTTTTACATGTAAAACTAGTAAATATTTTTTCATAAGTCATTATTTATTAAAATTTAAATATTCAATTATAAAGAAAGAAAACAAAAACTCACTAAGATTGACCTAATAATAAGAGTTCCAAGAATATACATAAAATCTTAAATTTTAACTTTGTTGTCAACACAGAAAGAAGAAGAAGAAGAAAACAAAATTTTGGCCCCTCTTTATTAGATTTTTGGATCTGTCCTCGGTGAAAGATCATAATTCCTACACTTTTCCTTTCTTTCCTCATTCTTTTTCCTCTTTTCTATCATTTCAAACCGCGTCTTATGATTTTATGATTTTTTTAATTTTAATCAAAAATAGAAAGTGTGTTATAAGGAACAAAGGAGACACTGTATTGCTAGCACACCTCTACAATTAAATAAGAGGGAAAAAAAAACAGACAAATCATGAGGGCTTACCTCATAGTCATAGGTCCGCTACTTTGCACCGCTACTAATGTTGGCACCATTAAAATTCTGGGATCCTTTTCCGTGGTTGTTGAAGGAGCGAAGAGTTCCACTGCAGTAGGGCACACGCACACGGCTAGTTGTTTCCGATCTAGAGGAGGATGTGGTTCCAGACAAGTTGTTGGGTGATTTTACTAGTACACCGTTAATTGATGTATCCTGGAACACTTGTGGGCCACCTCCGCCGCGGAAAAACACACGAATTATGTTTTGAACACATGAACCGCTGGTAAAGGTTGCACGGATGAAAGTTTGTAGCCCGGTTCCGTAGTTCCTGAAGGAGCCATCAGTTCCAGAACAATCATTCATTTTTTCTTCGCTCTTTTTCTTCATGGCGCTCTACTGCTTTGGCTGGTTCTCTATGGGATTAGAGAGAAAAGAAAATAAGTAGAGAGAAAATTAATATAAAATAAAAAATAGAAAATAAATTTTTATTATTAAAAGTTATTTTTTTAACTTTTTCTTCTTAATTTTTCTTCAACTAAATAAAATGAAGATATATTATTATACATATTGTTCTTTATTTTTTTTTCTCATCTAAACTTATAATAAGATATTCCCGATTTTTTAAAATAATTTATTTAATAATTATTATATGAATTTTTTTTTTCTTTTTATACTTTAAGTAATTATTTTTTCCATCTATACGATTCCACTGTAAAAGTTTATCAAATAGTTTCAGAAGATGATTCATATCTTTATATCTTATAAATACTTACTTTTATTTTAACTTAAAATTATTAAGTTATTTTAATTTTAAGACAATAAAAATATAAAAATATATAATATTTTAAAAATATTACGAATTTACTTTTTATAAAATAATTTTTTAAAGACAATTAAAATATAACCAGTTTTTATTAATTAAAACTTATTAAAAGAATGTAAAATATATGACATTAAAGTGTGATTATCAACATAAAAGGAGAAGATAGAGTAAACTCGCATATCTAAGTGTAGAAAAGTGCAATTAATTTATTCGAGAATATTCTTTAATGATATTAAGTTAAAATGAAGACTCTTTTCAAATTTGGTTTGCAAAACCTAAGCTACTAGCAGGCAAAGATCCAAAACTAGTTATTTTATTAATAGGTTTATCTAATTTACTCCAAGTAAAAATGAGGTTAAACAAAATCCACTAGAGTTGGCCTAGTGATGGGAGGTTGGAGTAATATGAATAAAGTCATAGGTTCTAATTTTAGTACGACCATTGTACACCAAAAAAAGTTAAAATGAACTTAAATATATATTTCAATGTAAAAGAGCAGTGTAATACCCGCATTTTTTAGAGGAGCGAAGCATAATTTACTCAAGAACATTCTTTAATAGAATTACATTGAATAAACTAAATTATATATTTCAATATAAAAAAAGGACAATATAATATTTACATCTTTTAGAAAAGGAGAGTATAATTTACTTTAAATTTTATCTTCAATTAAGTTTTTCCTTTATTATTGCAGTTTTGCAATTTACTTGTTGCATTCGTTTGTTAAGGGTAATGCTTATTATTATTTTAAGGGTAATGCTTATTATTCTTTTTTCATCTTTTAGTCAAGTCTTACGGATTGGGGTGGACATGGATTGGATTTTTAAAATCCAATCCATGTCCATTTAAATGGTTTGAATTTAAAATTCATATCCATTTAAATGGATTTTTTAAAATTATCATTATTATTATTATTATTATATAAGTGAAACAACTCAATCGATTTAGTTGAATATAACGTGCAACATAAACGATTTAATAAAATAACTAAATTGATTATGTTGTACTTGACACAGAATTTTTGCACATTTCTTCACTTGTTTGCGGAAAGGTTTTTTCATGTGGACCAATCCTTTTCTCTATTTCCTTGCATTTTCACCTAACCAAACAAGCAACATTCTCTTAGTTCTACTCTCTTCTATCCTCTCTGTCTCTATTTTAACCATACCAAATACACTGGTAAATTTGTTATTTTACAGAAATTGGAGAGGAAGGAGAATATAACATTGGTCTCCGAAAACCTAGATTTAAAAAAAAAAAAAAGTTAAGTCAATGTTGGCTTACTTCTAGCAATCCCACTGGATTCACCTTTTGTCAGTCATCGGAGAATAAGTGTCATATTGATCGGAATAAAGAAAATTAAAAAAGTATATAACTTGAGCACGGATCTAGAAGAATTGACGAGTGCAAATTTGAAAGAAGTTGGAGAATTAATGGCTCCTACGTTCTACCAAAACAATAGAAAATGATGAGTGAAAATATTCATATATTGCATAAAGAAGAGTACCTACTGTGACTCTGCGAGGTGCAGGAGCTGGATGTTTGAAGGAGAGGGGTTAACGTGCAGAGGTTGAAGGACCACGTCGGAAAGCTTCACAGTTCTGCAAAGATCAACAAATAAAGAAGAAGAAACACAAAGTTTGTGAGTCGAAGAGTAGGTCGTTGAATAAAGAATATCCGGGTACAAAGGTATTTGTATTAAAAAGAAAGAGAAGTCCATTGACAACTCTTTTATATAAAGTTTTTTTAGTGTGGTTTAAATATGATTTTCGTTCTTGTATTTTAGCTTTTTCTATTTTTTGTCTTTGTAAAGTTTTTTTTTTAAATCACCCCTGTATGTTTTTTTTATTTTTAGTCCTTGTCATTTAATTCTATTACAAAAAATGTTTACTTGCTTATGTTAGCATGTACGTCAACAAATGATGTCATGATGATGTCATCGTGTGAAACATCAACACAAATGACACATCATCACTGTCATATCAGAAAAAAAAAAAAAAGCCATGTCAACAGTGCCTCGTTAGCAATAATGTCATGTCATCGTTACTGTAGAATGACTAAAAATGAAAAAAAATTATAGGGACTAAAAATGAAAAAAAAATTACGAGCAAAAAATGAAAAAAAATTGGACTAAAAGAAGAAAAAAGGACATATTTGCAGGCATAAAAAGATTAAGCCTAAAATGTAATGTATAAATTTAATTTATACTTTATATAAAATAAAAGTCTTAATGATAAAAACACTATAGCCATAAAGTTAGGTATTTCAAGATAAAGACTTTACCATATAATCAAAATTGCTTGGCTAATTCCAGACTCATGTGCCAACTTGATCCAATGATATAACAAAATATAACTACAGCACCGACTAACTCATCATCATCAATCCAAATACCAATTGAATAGGGAAACGATACATTTATATGAAATATGGCTGGCTAGATCCGTTGTTATGATTGACATAATTATCTAAATGGCTTGACAGTAGAGGATGATTAAAGTGTATCAGGTGCACTTTTCCGTTTTTGTGTGCTGTGGCTTGTATTCTGTAGAGAGGGCTACCTCTGATTTTAAGGATTTGGTCTCGTTCACAAGCAGATGGCCAAATTTGGTTCGATAGTTTGTTCATCTCTTTTAAGTTTTGTACTTCTCTTAATCAATCTGGTTACTTTCAATTGTTTCATTTGATCCGTGACTTCTGTATGCCTGTTGTTACTACATATTAATTGAGTTTTGTCTTTCCTTTGAAATTTGAATGCCATAAATAATTGTTGTGCCAGTGCTTAGTTTTTTAAAAATAAAATAAAATATGGATTATGGCTACTATGAAATATAAGTGTTTTTTTTTGTAGCTTCAAGTATGGGAAAGGAAAGCAATGTATGAGATTTTTCTTTTGTCTATTTTTGAAGTATGATTCTCAACACAAGGGGACTTGCTTTAATTGATTATCCTATGCTTGTCTAGTAGTTTTGTTGATGAGTTATGCCATGTAGTATATAGTGTGAAGGTTATCAGAGTAAATGAAAATAGACAATAAATGAAACCATAGGATTGGTTAATTTATAGCAAAGGATTGTGGAAATAGTGTAAAATATTTGGAAGATATAGCAAAGGATTGATTAATTTTTTTTTTTGTGCCTACAAATATGTTGTTTTTTCTTCTGTTAGTCAATGTAATTTTTTCATTTTTAGTCCCTGTAAATTCTTTTTTTTTTCATTTTTAGTCCCTGTAATTATTTTTTTTCATTTTTAGTCCTTCTACAGTAACGATGATATGACATTGTTGCTGACATGGCACTTTTTGCTGATATGGCAGTGATGACGTGTCATTTGTGCTAATATGTCACATGATGACGTAATCATGACATTATTTGCTGACATGTCACGTGCAGATATCAACACTTTAATGCTTTTTATAATGGAGTTGAACAGCAAGGATTAAAAATGAAAAGTGTTAAAGTATAAGGAAAATTTTGAAAAAAAAAAATTACAAGGACGAAAAATGAAAAAACCCTAAAGTACAGGGACAAAAATCATATTTAAACCTTTTACTTTTTATATCTATTAAAACTACATTCTCATGTTGAATTAAATCCTTATCTTTTAGTATTAATTATTCTTTATATGAAACCCAAAATTTTATATGTATATATGCTAGAATAATACATTAAAGGCTCTAGCATTTACAACATATTGGATTATTAAGGATTAAAATAAATATCTAGATTCATAGTTATTAATCACCTTGGTGATGTAGCGGAATTGCAATAATCAAAGTCAACAATAAGAGAGTCAGCGGTTTTATGGATCTTTATAAACTAAAGCCTCATGATTCATTGATGGAACATTTGTAACTTTTTAGATGGGGAGAAGAGAGACAATTGTGTGGTTTCATATATTGGGGACCAAAAGTAGGGTTCCTTATTTATTGACTCCACTAGAGTTGTCATTATGGTGAACGAAGTGGGCCAATAATGGTATTCACTTATTAGATCATTTAAAACATAATCCACTAAATATAAATAGGTAATATAATTATTTTTAAAATATAAGCTCACGTACATTAGATAAGTAAATAGAAATTTCTAACAATATTGATTCCACTTAGGTTGCATATTGTTTATTAAACAATTATATTACAAATTCCCTAGGTGCGCATTGTGACACTCAATCACACTGATGCTTAACTGGACAATTATCTAGTTTATTTTATTTTTAATTGATTTTATTATTTGCTTCTTTATTTTGAAAATAGCAAGCAAATTTTTCATGATCAAAAACTTTATTTTAAACATTTATAAAACATGTGATTAATTATCGCTAGCGTAATAATAGAAAAATAAAACAAAGACAAGAGATATCGTACATACATTCATCATCATCTATATATATATATATATATCATAACCAATGAGGTAGTACATATCAATAGAGTAACCATGATATAGGGTACAATCATCTAAAATACAATACTATCACTGTTTGGCAATATATATATATACATCTGTCAAAAGTCCTACCTACCCATCCTTAAGTACATACAAACAAAAGAAAAGGGCCTAAATTAAAGTAGTAAGATTATACAACAATCCCCCACCTATGCAATCTACCTAAAAGCAATCAGATCGGCCTGTAGTCTTTATCTAAAATAACTCCTTGTCGTGGTTGGTCTCTATATCCTTGGAATCCATATCTACATTTACAGCACAATGAGCGTGACCATTAAGCACCTCAAATGGTTGGCCAAGACCTGAGGAAGGATGAAGACAGTGATAAACATCTGTTTCCCATACTTGGATGGTAATCCAACTTAAGTGAGTGAACAAGGTCACCTATATGAACAGGTAATGCAACAACCATTGGTGCTGATGGTGGATTAAAGTAATCCACAAAAGGAACCTCTGGGGTGTCATCCTCGTTAGTTGGAGGTGGTGGTGGTGGGTCATCTGTTTTAACATATCTTAGCAGTGGGTAAGTAGTTAGAAGTATAGGTAGGGTTATAGAGGCAGCAGGCATAAAAAGGTCGGGGAACGGTGACAAAAAGTGAACTATGAGATACCTTCAATATGTAATGGTCTCTATGTCCTCATTATACAACTAGTCCCCGAAAGGACTATACTGATATATTCATCATGACTGTGAACTGTATCATCTTCTCATATCATCGATCAAAAACACACATGTAAAAGAAAAAGAAAAAGACACAAGAGTGAGGTGATTTGTTTTTTAAATCACTTCCACAAAAGGTATGTAAGATTGTCCTACATAATAACACAAAGATAAAACACAACTGACTGATACATGACAAAGGGAACCTAGGATTTATTTCTAAGTTCTCCTAATCTACCCAAGTTTCTAGACACTTTGTATGGATCCATGCCCTTAATAGTTAATGAGAAATATCCAATTTCTCATAAAAGAGAAGCAATTGGGAGTACGTATGCCTATGAAATATGATACTGACATCATAATCATCTTCATCATTAATCTCAAGATATGAGTGCAAGGCTCCTCTAAGGTATACTCTTCATCAATCTTGGTGAGGTTGAGTAGTTATTAGGTTTAAAATAGTTTTTAACCTTTTGGACTTGATAGACACAACCCAAACCAACATGTTATTAATCAAGTTGGTTTTGTTTGAGTGTAATAGGAAAAATGCGCAAATCTGATCTAACCCCGAAATAAAGTATTTTGATTGGTTGCAGTATCTGGTTTAGTCAAACTTGATTTAAACCAACTTGTCTTTGATTGAGTTGGTTCGGTTCAAGTTTCATAGGAAAATGCACAAATCTGACCCAACCCGAATCGAAATATTTTGATTGGTTCAAGTAACAGATTTAATAAGTCAAACCTGGCCTAAAAATATTTTGTTGATGGATGAGATAAAGCACTATAATCATAAAAATTATTTAATTTTTAAAAATATAGATTGATTGAATATCCATCCATAAAAAATTGTTAATAGATAAATTTGATGGTTTTTTTTAAATGAATAATGGACGAATTGAGTTTTTTAATAAATTTTTAATAGATCATAAATGGATTAATAAATTATTTTTAATCCATTTGTTATATAGACTAAAATATACCTTTGGTCCTTATCTTTTTACCAAAATTCATTTTGGTCCCTTATCTTTTAAAAGATTTATTTTAATCCTTTAACTCTCAAATTTAGGTTAATGTTATTCTTCCAAAGTAGTGATCATTTTCGATTTGGGACATGATTTTTAACCCTCTTCTGATCGATTCAAGATGTAGAAGTTGTTCCATTAGATTTATCTATATGAAAATTATGAAACTCAACTAATGTTCAAACCAAAAAGAGTTATAAACATGGTGAAAATCATGTGAAAAGTGAGTCCTACAAGCAATCGGAAAAGAATTTGATATTAAATTTTAGGTTTAAATATGTTTTAAGTCTCAGTAAATATAGCTCTGTCTGATTTTAGTCCTTGTAAAAGTTTTTGTTAGTTTTAGATCCTTGACATTTTTTTACTTTTGTTTTTAGCCCTTCTCATTAACTCTAGTTAATTTAGTGTTGACTTGATTAAAAAAATAAATAATATTAATTAAGATAATTAAGGTAATGAAGAATATCTTAAATTAAGATAATTAAATTATTTTTAGGCGTGCAATTTAATTAAGTAATGTATTTATTATTTTATATAAATAAGGTAATTACATATAATTTACTTTTATAAGTTATTTCTAATTTTTAATATATTATGAACAATAATTTTTATTATTTTTAATATTGTTTTTACTTTTCAATTCACTAATTTACTTTTAACATTGTACTTTTAAAAAAATATATATAATTTACTTAGACACTTATAATTTATTTTTAATATATTAATTTATCTTTAGAGACAAAATCACCACTTGTGATATACTAAAAAATAAATTATAATACAATCAATCAAAATTAATGAATTGAAATATAAAAGTAACATCAAAGCAATATATCAAAAATAAATTAGTAAATTGAAAAGTAAAAATAATATTAAAAGCAATAAAGTCATTGTTCATAATATATTAAAAATTAAAAATAAATTGTAAAATTAAATTATATGTAATTACCTTATTTATATAAAATAATAAATACATTACTTAATTGAATTACAATCTAAAAATAATTTAATTATCTTAATTTAAAATATTCTTCATTACCCTAATTATCTTAATTAATATTTTTTATTTTGTTAGCCATATCAACACTAAATTAACTATAGTTAATGATAAGGACTAAAAAAAATACAATAAGAAAATGTCAGGAATCTAAAACTAACAAAAAATTTTACAAGAACTAGAATCAGATAGAGTCATATTTGCAGGGACTTAAAACATATTTAAACCTAAATTTTATAATTTCCTGTTACTCGTGGGACTCACTTTTCATCTAATTTTTACCATGTTTAGGACCTCTTTTTGATTCGAATATTAGTTGGATTCTATAATTTTCATGTAGGTGAATCTAATGCGACAAATTTTACATCTTGAATCAGTAAAAAAAAAAAAGTTTAAAATCGTGTTCTAAATTAAAAAATGATCATCGTTTTGAAAAGATAATGTTAATTTAAATTTAACAGTTAAAAAACCAAAATAAATTTTTTTAAAAATAACATACCAAAATAAATTTTTGTAAAAAAATAAGAAACCAAAAATATATTTTAGTATTTGTTATAATAGCAATAAAAATTTATCCAAATTATCTATTTGATAGCATACTGTTCAACGTATGTACGAACACGCTTCGTTAAATTAATAAAATAAGAAAAGTCTACAGTGCTAAGATTACCCCGTTGTCCTTTCTCTTTCTACTTGCCCCACCACCGCAGCCAAATTTGAAATGACCAAAACAGTATTTTAGTATTTTATCCCTAATTAATGACTCTTACAATTCGGTGAGAAGTCCATATACATTGCATTTTCAAGTTTTAAAAGCAAGTATGTTCTTCTCAAAATAAAAATTTCGAACAAATTGCAAATATTTATCTTGGCTAGGGAGCATGTTTACGACATCTACTGCAGGTATGGGAGTAGTGTAAGTAACAAAAAGTAATTCCAAACAAAATAAAATGCGTAACCTGCGAGTTTAAAGCGTATGCAAGATTAATTTTAACGTCTGCTGTCCCAACAAGCCGTCTCTAACATTGACGTGAGGCCCATTAGCTTAGGTTCTTTGTCTTCCTTTTGTCGGTGCTCCTCCACTGTCTTCTGAATCTTCATTTTGATTTTGACAGGAATAGAAGCTTGGACTGATATATTTTTTTACTTTTTACAGAACCTGAGACAGAAAAAAAAACACAAAAATACTTAACTATATTTATTAGGTATCATCGTTCAATAGATAATAATTCCCAACTGCCTTTACGCCTAAATTCACAAGTGAAAAGAAGGTTAAAGGTGTCAATGACAAAGAAACTATCGTAACTCGTAAGGTGTTCCCAAAAACAAGAAAATAAGTGCATCTTAATTTGCAGAATAGATCAATTAATACAAGAAACAAAATAAGCATATCATCTTCTTAATGCACACAATAATTAAGATTTGATTAAATTAATCTATAGGTTCCTATAGTTTTTAGAATTGTTAATTAACACTTGCGCAAAAAAAGGCTTTTACATCAAGATTTTAGATTGGTTATGCACGAACTGAGTTAAAAAAAAGTAGTGACAAACATGTAATTATTTTAAACTCTTTTTAAATTGGTTGTATTTTAACCGATTTAAAAAGTAGATTTTAAATCGGTTAATTTTTTAATTGATTTATAAAATAGTTTTTAAATCGGTTAATTTTTTAACAAATTTAAAATCACTTTTTAAAACCCACCACTCCCAATCAAGTTCCAATCCATTCCTAGCGTTAATTACCACACATATCTCTTGTTAGTAACCCAAGCCAAATTGATCTAAGGAGAGAAACATCATGGAAGTGGTGACACCTAATCCATATGGGACTCCCTCTATTGATCCTTTCAATTTCAACTGCGCAAAAATTTTTCCTTATCTAAGTGCCCCTTCTTTGCCTAAGCGCTTTGGGGAATATTATTACCTAAGCACTCCCACAAGCCCATCTAGGTTTCTTAACGCATTCGATTCCCCTTACGATTAGGAACACACAAAAAACAATACCAATTATGAGGGCAACAATGGGTTCACATTTTTAGTTAGTGGCGATCAAAGAACCTTTCCCATTCCACAAAAGAGCTCTTTGACGGTGGGAAGATCAAGTCGCTAAACATCGACGAGGAGTTGTCAGAGTCTGCTAAAAGCCCATTTCTCTTTAGGGCCTAGCCCAAATCTTCCCCCATAGCCCAAGCGACGAAGGCGATTCACAAAGCATTCTTGACCAGGAAGAAGAAAGAGGAGAAGTTAAGTGAAGAGAGAAGAAGAAGGGACAAGAGTGTTTCTTCGTTGAGCTCGAGTCGGAGAGTCACATGCTCACTCTCTCCTTACAGAGTGTATCACTACAGGTGGGCCAAGGCAAAAGCCACCTCCTCTGCGAAGTAGGACCACTGCAAGAAGAGGTCATCGATACTGAGTGGTTCTTCCTCGTCTCCATGACCCAGTCCTTCGTCAACGGTGGCAGGTTACCTGGACACCCCTGCGAGAAAGCACGCTAGGGACATGTGTTCGATTTGCAAACCCTAGTATGCATACCCTCTACAAACGGTGTCGTTGAGGCTCAACATTAAAAATGGCTCCTCCTTGCTCTGGCTCAACGTTTTTTAAGTTAGGGATTTGATTAACACTGTTGTGGCTACTCCAGTTTTGGTTTCGGTTCCTACACGTGCTCAAGGGATTTTGAAGATGATGCAGTTGGAGAGTTCTATTCAAACCCTGGGTTCGAGTACTTTGACTAAAACCCCAAGTTCTATCCAAGCCATTTCGCAAAACCAAAACATGTTCTTAACGGAATTGAATTGTATGATTAACACTGTATGATTTTGTGCTTAATTTGGCCCTTGGAGTAAATGGGTATTGTTTAATTAAAATCCCATTTGAAAAAAAATTTGTGCTTTAATGTCAAGTTCTTTGTTTTCTGCTTAATTTCATTTCAATTTGTCTATTATGGTGAATGTTTACCGTGTTGGAATCCTTTGTTTGGATTGTCATTCTTCATAAATTGATACCAATGATTTTCTTGAGATTTGAAGACACCTTCATTGTTATGCATTGTGTTGTTCTCTTGATTTTTGCACATTTTGCAGATTGGGCTGTGAATCTAGTTCTCTTGATTGTTTATTTTACAAAGTAATTGAATCCAGTTAAAAATACTTTTTTAAATCAGTTCAAAATCCGATGAAAAGTTCCCACTTTTTATATCGGCTGTATCTAAAATGGTTCATGAACCAATTTAAAAAGTCATTTTTAACCGATTTAAAAAGTCCTTTTTGTAGTAGTGTAAGTTCTTATAGTTAAAAATACTTTAATATAGTCCTTGTAATTTAAAAAATTTGTAATTAAATACCTACACATTAACGCCGTTATAATTGTATTAATTTATATTTAATTTAATTAACCTTTTAGTCTTTTAGGTATCGCAATTATGCAATTTTACTCTCCAACCTTTCTATCATTTACAATCAAGTCTTTCCAAATTTAGGCGATGATGTGGCACGCTAAGGTATGCAAATATAAGAAAAAAAATTAATAAAGTGTTCAAGGTGAGGATTGAATCCTCGCTCTTGAAGTCTACCAATAACACTAAAATTACTAAATTAATGACTTTATTTATATATAAATAAAAATTATATTATATATTACTTAAAGGGAAGACTAAAATTGTACATATATTTACTATTACTGAATTAAATCATATTAACATTATTTAAACTAATAATACTCAAATTAATATTAATAAATATAAATAAATATATATTGGTATATATTTATTAGATATTAATAATATTAAAATTAATAAATACTAATAATATTAAAATTAATATTAATAAATATAATTAATAATATATACTAAGGACCAAAATTACACATATATTTACTACTAGTAAATAAACCATATAATATTATAAAAAAAAACAAACAATAACTTATACTTTTTAATACTATATATCTTAATTATAAATTGAACACTCTATTTTAAATATTTTTTATAAAATTTTTTTGTTTTAATTTTTATTTTTCTTTGCATATTTTAGTGACTGAAAGAAGATATTATTGTCGATAAAATAATTTTTTATATATATTTCGCTAAAAAGTATATTTATATCATATATTTTCAATTAACCTTCTTCTGATATATTTATATCATATCTAATATATTTAAATTTTTCTATAATATTAATATATACTAATTTATATATATTTGTGAATTTTGAGGGTGGGGATTCAAACTCCATTCATGTTGACAAATATATATCATTAATTCATATTTATTAATATTAATTTAATATTATTAGTTTATATGGTATTAATATTATTTAATTTAGTACTAGTAAATATATGTGTGATTCTGGCCTTCCGTTTAAGTTATATATAATTTAAATTTCATTTGTAAACCAAATAAAGCCATTAGCCTTATGATTTTAGTATTATTGGTGGACTTCAAAGATGGAGATTTGATTCCCACCTTCAACACCTTTATTAATTTATTTTCCATTTTTGTATACATGGAGTTATAACACCATTAGTGTGTAGGGATTTAGTTACAAACTCTTTAAATTATAAAGACTTTTTTAAAGTATTTTTAAATATAGATACTTAATTAAAAACTCGACAAAATTATAGGACCTTCGGATTAATTTAACCTTAAGATTCTTACAAAATGCTTCCATCTTCTCATATTTGAATTCCATTACATATTCCTATCATTTATATTTGTTCATCAAGCTACATTATTTTCAACCAAGTTTAATCTACTAAATATTAATTGGACACAAACATCATTTTACAAAACAGCGAATATGGTCTCTTTGGTAATAATGTAAAATAAAATGCGTCAAGTGTTTTTTGTCACGACTCCGCCACTTAGTGAATAGAAACACTAAGGAAAGTTACTACTGAAGAACTGAACGTGCATAAGCTACACGTTGTCAACAAATTTTGGGGAAGCCACGGGGAAATTACTTGCTAAAGTTTTCAAAGGTACAAAAGGTCCTACCTATTGTCTTGCCTTTATAGGTGCATTATTGGCTTATAGCCATGTGCTCAAGTTGGTCACGGTCACGATGACTTTTAGCACCACCACCAACTTGCGAGATGGATGCTTGTTAATTAGAGGATATACCTCGTTGCGTTAGTGAAAATTGGTTAATTAGTTTGTTACAAATATTGTTAAATGTTGAATAACACTTCAATAAGGCTCTACAAATAGAGCATGTAAACACTCTCATTTGGATCTTATTCAATCAATTACACAATGCATGTCTTTCTATGACACTCTTATTCTTTACCTTGACATTTATAGTGTATGGCATGTGTAACACCCTCACATGTATTACCATAACTAAAAACAACATCTTACCAAAAATAAAGAAACTTGTTATAAACTTAAATAAACTTCATACATTTAAACATAATGACTCAAATCATAGGTGCTCGATGTACCTTACAAATCCTTTAACGAAGTTATAAAACATAAAGCTAATCTTCACGTAGGAGGTTATTAATTTCATCCTACTTAAAGAGGTTCTAATAGAATTTATTAAAAAAGAATAAAGCATAGTAAGTCCTTTCTTTTCTCTACTCCCAAAGCTTGTTTAATCTGAAAACATTTAGAATAAACTAGTGAGACAAAAGTCTCAGTGAGTGTCTTAGGGACAGACAACAACATTACATAACATAACATAACATATAGATATAAGACATGTGAACATTTAACATTCTACTGCATAAAACATAACATAAATTCTCATAGTCATCATAACCTTTCTTAGCATTCATTATATTCATTACTTTATCATTCCTTTTGTTTTTCGTCTTGTTGGTAGATTTAAGCTTAGAATCTCAAGAGACACCCCTCTTGCTTTTCCCATACATCCCTTGGAAATTAAAGGTTTCACAACCCTTCCCTATCCAAGGAATGCAATATGCCACTTTTTGAAGATTGAAGGAGACGAATATCCTTTCCTGTCTAAAGGGGTATTAAGTCTTATCTTTTATTGCTGCTTTTAGGGATCGAAAGGGTTACTATCCTTCCTTGTCCAAAGAAGACCTATTAACATCACATACAGTCATACAATCATTAACTTACAATCATTCATAAAGGAATAAGTCACACACATAGTAGGTACTATACTCAAGCACATATACAATCACATTTAGCATGTAGCAGCATGAGCACGCCCTACACACGACCATGCTCTGTAGTAGGGCTCTGAGATATGAAATTGAAACTCAAGCACGACCATGCTTCATAGAGCACAACCATGCTCAAGTCCTATAGGTCATAGGTGCATGATTATGTGAATACTAGGGCCTCCCACAGCCTCATGCCCTATCTATATGCAAACTTGAGCACATATAGCAGTTCATAACATATATTACCTTAGGAATCTCTACCCTAAACCCTCAATCATACAACATCAAGAAATCAACATACAAAGGCCCTCTTGAATCCTAACATGACATATACATTCAATTATCATAACATGCAAATCAACAATAATGGGGAAAGGAGAAGAAATGTTAGAGATACATACAATGGGAATTTATACAATTATAAGGGAGGGGAAACATATAAAGGGATGCACTCACTTGGAGATATTGCCAAATTCCTAAGAGGGTGCCTAGGTTCTCCTTTATTCTCTTCTCTTTTCCCTTCCCTCTCTTGCTTTCTCCCTCTTACTTTGCCTCTCTATAGGTTAAGTGAGAATATGTGACTAGTGTATGTAGATTAGGGTTTATAAACCTAAATTCCTTTATTGGGTCCTAGAGGCCCATTATATTAAAAGCTCATTCTTTCATTAACTAGAGCCCACTAATAGGTTATTAATTAAATCCTTCCTAATAATTTAAAATATCATCCTATTAAATCTAGTAAATTGCAAGATGTTATAGCATGGCCATACTAAATTGGCATTACATATATCTTTTCTCAAAGTTTTGATAGAACAAACTTACATATATCTTTACTTGATCTTGTGAATTTCATGTGCTGGATGTGTGTAAAATAAGGTTGTGATATTGTTCCGCTGGTGAGTTCTTTCCTTAGAAAATATTATTGGCTCGCTTTCCTTCTTGTTTCTTGTTTTGTCAGACTTTATTGCAAAAGATGAATTGAAATAAAAAAGAAAAATAAGAATGTATATACTTTGACTTTCGGTTTGATCATTCTCTCAAGTCAGGGATGGTAAAGACAGAAGCAAGTCCATATATATAGGAATGAAGATGGAAGGGAAGGAGGAACCCAAAAGAAAGAATGGCTGTCAAATGCCTTCGATGCAAATCTATTATTCAAAATATGATGAGATGAGTACAATCTATGCTTGCATTTATAGGAAAAGAGTTCATGGAAGTTACTGGAAATCACACAACAGCCTAACTAAGTAACTAATTACACAGAAACTAACAGTGTTAACAAAATAGAAAAGTCTTGTAGCACTTGCAGTTGGACACATGAGTTCTGTTAATCATGTTAATTTGCCTTCTTCACAGGCCTGATAGAAATAAGATTAAATTCTGGTACCAGACTGATTAAATAAAAAACCAAAGAATGTTTTAATGCAAAATCTCTCTTTCTCTATACCATAACGTGCTTCTCTACACTTTTTAAAAAAAAAAAGAAAAAAAAAAAAAGAGAGAGATAGACGAAGTTAAATAAAATATAAAAGTGTGCGGTTATGTGCAATTGAGAGGTAAAGACATCATAAGAAAAATGGAGATCAAAAAAACTTATCGCTATTATATATTGTTATAGATATAAGGACTTATCAAGTGAGAGGACTTTTATTATGAGAGCATGAGAGGAGTGAATCTTAACCATAAAATAAAATCATAAAGGGTTGAGATTAAATCATGAAGTTATGTAATCTTTTATAGTAACCATTAAATAATTTTCGGTCAAATATATTTTAGTCCCTACGAATAGGACAAAGTTCGTTTTTGGACTTTGGTCCCTAAAAATAAATTGTTTCTTTTGGTTTTTCATTTATGAAAATTTGTCAAAGTGGTCCTAGTCTTTCATAAAAAATAAAAACCAAAAGGAGACGATTAATTTTTGAAAAACTAAAAACAAAATTGTTCTTTTATAGGAATTAAAAATACATTTAACCCAATAGTTTTTAATCCTAACCATTAATATACAATTATAAGGTCTAGATTTTTTTTATTATTATTTCATACAAATACTCCTCTTACTTGACACAGCCCTTAGACACAGAAAGAGAAATGAAATCCATTGACACCGCATATAAA
Organism: Spatholobus suberectus; assembly: GCA_004329165.1. Taxonomy (NCBI): domain Eukaryota; kingdom Viridiplantae; phylum Streptophyta; class Magnoliopsida; order Fabales; family Fabaceae; genus Spatholobus; species Spatholobus suberectus. The sequence goes on along the minus strand of CM014733.1, from coordinate 60,098,010 downwards.
ACTAAAACTACACCAAATCTCAACAACTAAAGTAAATAGATCCTGTGGCTAAAATTGCCCCACCTAAAATCTTGATAGATCTCATAGCCATAGTAATAAGCATAGCCACAATAAGAGGGAGGAAGTAGTAAAGGTCAAGAAGCTAAATTTGTCCTTTCAACCTCTTGGTCTTTTGGCCTCAATTGATATTTTGACGATGAGGAGAATGGTGGGCCAAAACAAAGAAAGGTAAAAGAAAGTAATCAAAGTATCTAGTTGTCACGTACCATTTTTCATTTTAATCTTTTTAATTGAAATGTTGTGAACCATTAGATCAATTAAGTTTGATGTTTAAGATTAGGTATTGAACGTGTGTGGTGCCAAATAAAGCTCCTACTTAAATTATACAATTGACCAACGAACGTAATCCCGTCTCAAGTAACAGTGCAACACACCACACACCACTGACTAATATCAACTAGTAATATAATTACTAGTTGAAAAACATGAGCTGTTGAAAAACTATTGTGTGTGGTAGAGACAAATAATATAATTACTAGTGACTTTTTATATATTTTAGTTAATTTTTTTATTTAATTTGCTTCTCTCAACAAGTGATTTTTCATCTTCAAACAAATGTTAGATACTTCAACCTTTAATTAGTAATAATGACGATAAAAATCAGCAAAAATAAAATGAGAGTGTAAGGTAAGTGCCTTAATATCCTTACACTTCCCACCACTGTTACCTCCATCGCATATTGGCTTCTCTCATTATTTTTCTTTGAACAGTAATGGAATGATTAACCCAACTTCAATGCAAATCTACTTGAATTGTGCTTAAGGAAGACAAGTACAAGCATCCCCTTTCTTGCTAGTTTTTGTTATCTTTTCTTCGTCAAAGTCTCAGACAGGCTTTAAAGTTTGAAGCTTGAACTGTGCTCATGATTCTTGTGGTTTGCAGGAAGCAGTAACTAGTAAATTGGGGAGATTTTCAACTGAATGTGTGCAATCGTACCCATCTTTTCTTTAACTATTGGGGTTGATTGTGTGGAATGTGTAGAAGGAAGTTTCAACTGGGGGAGACAACAAGCTTATAAGTGTTATGTGGTCGAAATTGATAATCGGAAAAAGATGAGACATGAGGACGCCAAAACGAGAAAGGTGGTGGGCATCTTTTGACTGGGATGATATTCTTTTGACTTATTTTAGCTTGGGCTTAGGAAACTTCCTTTTTTTTCTTTTGCAATTTTTTATACTCAGGTTAGAAGATAATGTTGAGTGTGCTCTTTTGACTTCTTTTAGAATAGGCTTAGGAAAGTGATGAGCATCTATTGATTGTCAATATCTATTAATCAAATTAAGTGCCCTCAAATTTGAAACATGCAGTGTAATGTTTAATGTCTATTTATTAGTATACTACACTGTAGTTATAGATAAGATGGTTTAGTTTCTCTCGCAACTTTGTCTAAATTATTGGGTTATATTGTCTCAATAAGGGCTTAGGCTAGTATATACGTAGTAACCCAAATTTTTTTAAAAAAAATCTTATAATTAAGGGTTACAAACTGACGCTAGCATTACCAAGAAATTTTTAAAAACGCAAGATCAGAACAAATATAAATCATTTTAGTTAACGTTGGGTTTAACTGAAGCTAGACAATTTACTGGTGGTTGTATCGACGGTTTGACTAAACTGACGTAAATTGCTTAACATCGCTAAATACGGTGTCAGCGACGCAATTGACAGAAAGTGGGAATAGCAGCACTCAAAACCAGCTCAAACCGACACTAAATGACTGTTTAAACCAACGCAAAAATCCAGTTATGCTGTAGGGATAAAGAAAATGAAAGTTTTTAACATCTTAGCCAATTCTTTTTAAATGTTTTCAAAGTATTCTCACTCTATGTTATATGAGTAATGTTATATATTCCTATAAATCTTTCTAATACTTTATAAGGAAAATATTAAATAAGAAAATAAATACATTTAATATTTTGAATATATAAAACACGTTCAATACTTATCATACAAAGAAAATAGCATAATTAATAGAAAGATATTACAAGAGGATTTATAATTATTCATATTATATAACCCACTAAAATCGGTCACAAAATCATAAATTTAAACTTGATTACTGTCATTATATATATAAAAAATGGAATAATTCATATTATATTAGTCACGTGGCAGCAGCAGAGTTGTTACGCACTTCATGCAGCGTCATGCGTTGTGATGAGTTCATAGACCAATGTGCAAATATTTTTAATAGCTACGAATTGTGACATATGTGTCAAAAATAACCTTAATTAATAAATTCAGTCTTATATTATAAATTAAAATATACAATTTTCACTCCCTTTATTCTCTCAATGTGTTTGGATTTACATTGGATAATCTAGAACCATATTAAAATACATGTTAACATAAATGTTCACATGTTTAGTTTTACATTACAAATTTGATTACGAGTTTAGAATTGATTTTGAATTAAAGTAATTTTAAGTAACTTTTGCTTTTAGAATAAAAACATCCAAATGTAAATCATGCTACTTTCAAACTCGATTTTAATCAAAATCATTTTGTACAATTTTATTTCATTCAAAATTAATTTTACAAATACTCACCCAAGCACATGCTTAGGCATTTCCAATATTTTCTTTCATCTTTTTTCTAGAGGTACATATCACATACAACTCTCACCATTAACTAAAAAATTTCTCTCTTAACTATCTTAAATTATAATTCTTTTATCTTTATTTGCATACTTAATATTCTTAAACATCTATTCCTTACAATTCACCCTTTTTTATTTCTACTTCTCTAAATTAAATTTCAATTATTTTTTAAAAAAATTGTGAATAGTTAAAAATAATTTTATATTACAATTTCAATTAGACTTTTTAAATTTAAAATATAATTAATATATTAAAAAAATATTTATTTATTACAAATTTTAATTAACATATAATTTATATATTTAAAATTTTATTTATTATAAATTTTAATTATATAAAAATAAATATTTATCTTGTGTATTATAAAAGTTAAAATACTGTTGTGAAAAATTTAAAAAGTACTACAAATTGTTTTTGGGATAAGATCTTGCTAATCATATTTTTTGTACCATCAAGAAGAGGCAACAGGCAGTGCTGTGGTCTTTTGCTCTGTAATTGAAGTCTGCTTTATCAGCTACCAAAACTGGTTGTGAACACTCAATTTTATCCGAGCGATCCAAGTAGTAAAACAATAATATAATATAAACATTTAGTTAAGTAATTTTCTTTTTGTCTTATATTTATTGGGCTAGAAATGCATTAGGCTCATAATCAATTTAATAGAGGAAAAGGAAAGTAAAAAGTTCCAAAACTAAAAAATAATAATAAAGTAAATAAAAATAAAATGTTTAGATAAAGGGAAAGTATAATAAGGAATAAATGTTTCCTTTTAAATCAAGATTAAAATGGATGAAAATGAATATAATTGAAGGTTTTTTAGGTGCTGGGCCTGCACAGTGAAATAAAAACGTTGGGCCCAACCAGGCCCGTTCCTAATGGCAGAAAACAAAATAAGCATAACCAAAAAAGAAAAAACATGAGGTGACCAAAGACTTGTAAGGCAAGTCTCACATCTTATAAATAAGACAAAACAAATGAATAGTAGGGGGGTTTTTTTTGGATGAACCAAAAAAAAAAAAAGATTAAGCGAGGAAGAAAAAAGGGAGCGAAGAGAAACAGAGAAGACAAAAACAGTGTGAAAAGGAGAAGAGAAAGAAGCTATCAATTTAAGGTGCAGGGCTCGATTCAAAGATTGAAGAGCTTGAATCTATGTAAGTACCATTTTACATCTCGTGAACTTGTTTGATTATCTCCGATACTAATATTGGTTGCTTGAATGTTTATCTGTCTACTGTGAATGTATGAAATCTTCTAAAAATAGTATCAAGTTCTAAATGTCTGAAGCATGCTCTGTGTTGATCTATCCTCCATTACTAAATGTTCTAATAGTTCAATCTCCATTTGACAAACCTCAATATGTAATAACTTCAAATCAAGATACATAGGTTTTCTTATTACGTTCGTTCTAATCATGCGTCTCATACTTATAGTATCATATGTGTGAATTCAAAATCTCAAACAACACAAATGTCACTGGTTTATGAGCAGTTTCATATCGATTCGTTATACATAATCCATATCAATGTTCGCATATTCATAAAACTGGGGAAACGTAAAAAAATTTTTATAAAAAATAAGTCTCAATTGAAAATCGAATGAGCCTCTTAGCACCCCTATTCTTCATAGTGAAAATGCTCTAGATGCATTTCCTCTGTCACGTGAAGTGATGTGGGCGTCATCTCCTAGTATCCTTGGCATCTTCGCGCTACGCTTCCGCGGACCACCGCCGCACCTACATGCACCTCCGTGAGGCGAGTTGTTGTCGGCAACCACTATCCTCCCCTTTGCACCGTTGCACACGCACTAATCTCTGCCATAACAGACTCGCACCGCCCTTGCGGATGTTACGTCACAAGAGGATCGCGCGATGCCCTTCCCCTCCCTGGGTAAAGATGTGCGCATTGGATTTGAAGAATGAAGAGACCCAAGGGGTATTCCCCACTTTCGGTGTAGATGGGCCTAGCCCAACTTTTAAATTCTATTTCCGCTCCCGATCGCCTAATGAAAATTAGGGGCTGAATCCATAACGTGAAAAATATGTACATAACCTTTAAAGTTTTTTTATTGTAATTAAAAAAAAAACATGTTTTTAATATTTGTTAAAGTAAATAAAAATGTTCCTAAATACGTAAAGTGCGAAAGATAATTATCTGTTTTCTTTAGACATTGTTTATCATACTACCTTGATAAAAGTTTTAGTAACTAATATAATAAAAGTTTTCTTCTCAAAATCTTATTAGTATAATATTAATTAATAATTTGTTAATAGTTTCACACTCTTTGAATAAAGTAAATAATTAAACTTGATAATGGCTACTTAGGATGCACTTCCTATTTGGAAATTATTAAAGTTTTTGATATTAATGATAATCATTTAAGATGCACTTCCTATTTGGAAATTATTAAAGTTTTTGATATTAATGATAATCATTTAAGATGCACTTCTTATTTGGTTATCATCTTCTAAAGAAAGATATAATAAAAATATTTTGACAAAGGGTTTTAATAATAGTCACTTTGGATGCACTTCCAATTTGACTATTATGAAAATCTTAAAGGGTATTGGGATAACCACTTTGGATGCACTTTCAATTTGGTTATTGATGTGCCTTTATTATAAAAAATAATAATAAATATAATAAATAAAATAGAATTATTAAATCTTTTTACGATATTGAGGGTTTTACGATATTAAACTGTCTCTTTTTAAAAGAATTTTAAATAGTCACTTTGGATGCACTTCTTATTTAACTATTATGAAATCTTAAAAGCTATATTGATAACCACTTTAGATGGACTTCTAATTTGGTTATTAAGTATGTCTTTACCATACTAAAAATAACATAAAAATAAAAATGCATAATAATAACATAAAAATCAACCAACAAAACGATTTTTCTACAAAGAACTACGAGAGTTTGATTCCTCATTACACCTGAGGATACGTAGGAGCAGGGGCCACCCCTGTCGATCTCAAAAAAAAAATTAATTATTTTCAAAATAAATGTTTTCTAAAATTCTTTTGGTAAATAAAGATAATAAAATTTGTAAATAAAATAAATCTAAGGGGTAAAATAAATATTGTTGAAGCTATCCATTTTGCACATTTAATTAGGGGTAACCGTCTTTATGACGGACATTGTAGGGTGCTAACACCTTTCCTACGCATAACTGACTCCCGAATTCATATTTGGTTTCAAAGACCATTTCTTTTTTTTAAAGGGTTTTTCCAAAGTTTTCCGTAATAAACTTTAGTGGCAGCTCCTCTGATTTTTATTTCTTTTTTTGTCATCCGGTCGTGATCCTGGTTGCGACATTGGTCACAAGATTTCCATGATGCAATGATTGCCTCATGTCACAAGATTTAACTCCTATTTCTTTGTTTGGATTAATAGAAATTGAAAAGAAGGAAGTAGAGAAGAGAAAACCAGATAAGAAAAAGTAATTTTATGTTATTTGTTTAAGGAGAGAAGTAGAGAAGAGAGAAAATATTTTTGTGGAACTCACTAAAAAAATTCTCTTCTTTGTTGGAGAGAAAAGAAAAAAATGAGAGATAAAAAATTGTGAAATTTACTCAAAATTATAATTCTAACCTTAGTACTTCTTTCTTTCTCACAAAATCTATATATATTAAAGGTAAATATGTTTTTACAAGAAAAATTTATTTCTCTCCACTTTTCTATCCAACTAAATAAGTGGAGAGAAAAATCAACTTTTCTTTCTCTTTTACTTATCTCATACTTCTTCCAATTCAAACATCTTAAAAATTTATCCATTCTTTACTCATTCTCTCTTCTCTTCTACTTTTCTCTTTTTTACTTCTCTCTTTTTTACTTCTTTCTTTACCCAAACAAAGCATACATGTGATTGTTTACTGCTTTGGAAACTCTTCGCTCCTTTAACAACCACGGTTTCTAGATTGAGCCATATACCAATTCATTTTTAATTTTTTTAAAATTTATTTATTTTCCATTTTTGGTTAGTACTGCTTTTAAGGCTTTTATTTTTTTTAAGTTATTATTATGAATTGATACATTATTAGGCTTTTTATTTATATTTTTCTATATTTTTATATTTTTCATGTACATTTTTACATTTTTTTTTAAATTTGGCCAACTGAGCCAATTCACCAATCCACTAAATTCTAGGGAGTAGGAAATCTAGTCGGATGGCGTATTTTTTTTCTAAGAAAAAGATTGGTCGACACTAAGGCAATGGGTAGGGTACTATAGTACTCATCCTCATACCCAAGTTTTAAATTAAAAATACCCGTACCCACCCTCATATCCGCGCAGGTAACAACTTGAATCTTCATCCCTGTACCTGCTAGATACCTATATACTCATACCTGCACCCACTATCTGCACTTTACTTGTGTGAAAAATCAATAAATCAATAAAAATATGTTAATTAAAAAAATGCTATATCTAAATTGAAAATTCACTCTTATATCATTTAAACATAACCTTGAATCATCCAAAAATAACATTAAAAGCATTTAAACATAACATTAAATCATCCAAACATAACATTAAAATTATTCAAACATAATCTTAAATCATTCAAACATAAGTTATAACCCAACAACATTAAAAACATAATCATCTAATATAATCATTCTTGAATGTAATGTTCTAATTATTTAACATAATTATTAGAAACTTAAATATCATGTATTGGTACTTTCTAAAACTGGCCAAAAAATAAGACATCGACTCTAATTATCTTATAACTATATTGCCTATAATAAATAGTTACATATTATGGACAATTAGTATATGCACATCCAAAGTTATGCACAAGCACACCTAAAGTTAAAACTTGTATATACCATAAATATAAGAAATAATATAATAGTTTCAAACAATTTATTAAGCATAAATAATTAAATTATTAGCACATAATTAATTCATATCTTCAATAATCAATATTATGTTTTATTAATTAAATTAATAATTAATAAAGTATATATACATATATATAAGATATTTTAATTAAATTATTATATATATAATAAGTGTAGGTATGGGGCGGGGTAGGTACTATAATACCCATACCTACATTTATTCCCATTAAAATTTGCAGGTAAATACCTGCTCCCAGACCCATCTCCAATAAGTGAGTATTTACCCTACATATTCTTTAACAACCACAGTTCAAGCTCACAAACTCTCAGGGGCGAACAGATTCGCGAAGTTGACGACTGTGGGATTTCTGGCGAGTTCAACGACGGTGACTGTGACAGTGTCAGTTATCCTTGGGCTGTAACAACAGAATCACCCAATCCCAACCACTCTGGAATTCATAGCTCCTTCCAAAACTACGGAAGCGCAACCCAGAATAGGGATGGTCTCAAGATTAAATCAAGATATACGAGGTAATCATATCATGATTTGTCTGTGTTTTTAATTTTGCTTTATTTTATGGCAAGAGTTAGCTAGGTTATAATTCTGGTACCAATGTTTTTATTTTTTTTTATTACTTCTGTCGTTTCTGTTTGACACTTGTTCAGTTGCATGATAAGTTATAAGCCGTGGAAGGATTTGTCCAAAAGTAATTAGTTTATAGTTTTATCGAGACCAAGTCCTGTTCCAAAAAATCCGTTTAAAGTGTTGGTCTTGTTAATGCAGAAGATAAGGCTAGGAGGATTAAAGAGGACTGGGATTTCAGTGAAGAAATTAACCCACAAACACAGAATAAGCAAAAATCAATATAGCATATCAAATCCAGTATCTCCAACACAGATCTCTGCATCATAGTCTCCCTTCATTATTTAAGTTCAAACTAACAACAACAAAAAAATACGTTACTCTTCAAATGAGAAATGAAGTAAACCTATTACGTTATTTCATTATATGTTAAATATTTGGCTTAATTGCACTTTTTGTCTCAAAGTTTTATAATTTCATAAGTTTTGTCACTCCAATTTCTTTTTCGTGAATTTAGCCCCTAATTTACAAAATATCATGGATTTTCCCCTCAAGTAAAAAAATTATCATAATTAAAGGAAAAATTGTCACAAAATATTGTCTTAATTACGACGGTTTAAAGAAAAAATCACTACAAAATGTCTTAATTATAACAGTTTTTCTATGTTAGGACAAAATTGGCGATATTTTGTAAATTGGGAGGCAAAATTCGAAAAAAAAATTGGGTGGAAAAATTCGCAAAATTATAAAACTTTGGAAAGAAAAAGTACAATTAAGCCCAAATATTTTGATATTATTTCAATGATTATAGATACCAAATTTTAAATAAATCAGATATTTGTATTTGAATAATTTTATAATCAATATTTACTTATATTTAAAAAAAATTAAGTGTTCAATAGTTTTAAAACTTTATAAGTAGAAGTATGTGTGTGTTGAGAGGGTATATATATATATATATATATATATATATATATATATATATATATATATATATATATATATATAAGAGTGAGAGAAATAAATATTAACAATTAAATCTTATTATAAATGGTCAAGATTAAAACATACAAGTTATGCAAATATTTTAAAAAGTCACACGACTTTTTCAAGTGATCACATGGTATTAAATTAAATCTTGATCATATTCATGTGTAATTGTATGGTCTAGATTTATTCTCTTACTCATAAAAATTGTCCTCTCACTAATATGCCCTCATATATATTATAAATCATTAAATCATATTTGAAGGGTCAAAATTAAAAGAAAAATAAACATGATTTTTTTTAAGTAGTCACGTGATAACTAACTTTTAGTTTTGACTAACCATATATAATTGTATGGTTTAGATTTATAATTTTCATTATCAAGAAGAGTTCTAACTTTATGTGTGTGTCACTAACTTTTAATTTTGACTACTCCCGTATAGTTGTATGGTTTGGATTTATAATTCTCATTATCAAGAAGAGTTCTAACTTTATATGTGTGTGTGGGCATGCATGTGTGTGAACGGATTCAGAAATCTATTAGAGGGGGGGGGGGGGGTGGTTCTCTTTACAATTATTTAAATATATAAATTTTAATAAATAAATATTTAACAAATCATGACTTTCACAAAAATATTTATTGGTTTTACACGTAAAACTAAAACTTGTATTCATTTCAAACGATAAAAGTAAGGAAATGTAATAAAAATTTCTATCATTAAAAAAATTTCTATTTCAAATGATAAAAATTTCTATAATTTATAGGATATTAATTATTTCAACAAAATTAAGGAAATGAAATAATTATTTCTTAATAGATCTACTAGACTGTTGAGTAGGTCGTACGAATATTTTATCTACTTGTAAATTTTGTTCAATGTTTTCTATCTATTGAGATAGTAAATGAAATGAAAGAGGTTCACAACATTTCTAAAACTCTATAAAACAAAAATACACCAAGCATTTCTTGTTTAAAATTTTGGAAGACTCTCCAATCTCACAAACACAACAATAATCAAATAAGACTCACAACAATGGTCTCACCATCCAAAAAAATAGAATGAAATCATCAAATATAATAATTGAAAATAATTAAATCTTATATATATATATGAGAGCTTTGCTAACGTGCACCCACTTGTTTTCTAATTGGAGTACGTTAACTAGCTACGTCATAGGTGTATTTTAAGATACATTGTAATTACAGCTTACTCACGTACTCCAACTAAAAACAAGTGTGTGTAAGTTAGCAAACCCCCCAAGTATTTGCTATCGTATACATATTTATTTTTTGGTTGGAGTAAGTTAGCAAGCTATACTGTTGGTGTATTTTAAGATATTTTATAGTTATAATTTGTTAACATACTCCAAGTAAAAAATAAGTGCGTGTACATGAGCAAATCCATATATATATATATATATATATAAACTAACCAAAATATTAATGATTATTAAGTGACATACCGGTCAGTATAGTTTTGCATCTTAAAGGGGCTGGGTGGGGGGGTTAGATCAAAGAGTGATCCACAGCTCTTATAGTTTTAATTACAACAAATAAATTATAAGAATATATTTAATTTATTTAACAAAAGATTGATACACTGTATTATTCGTCTTAAGCAGGTCACCTTTGAATGCAGATACATTGTACTATTCGCTTACTGTGAGAATATGAGATGAGTGAATCTTAATTATAAAATAAAATGGTAAAAGGTTAAGATTAAATCAAAATTATGTGACCTTTTGAAGTAGTCGTGATCATTAAATAACTTAAGTTAGATTAAATATGTTTCTAGTAGGACAAAGTTCGTTTTTAGTCTCTTGAAAATAAATAGTCTCTTTTTTGGGTCTTTTATTTATAAAAATGTATCAAATGTGATCCACATTCTTAATAAAAAATTATCTACTTTTGGTCCCTCATTTATGAAAATAAGAACCACATATAACATATTTTATTAATTGAGGAACCAAAGTGAGATGATTTATTTCTTAAGGATTAAAAAGTAATATTTCTCTATTTGTAGAGACTAATTAAAAACATATTTAACCAAAGAATTTAATCTTAATTATCTATCATATGATTATATGATCGAAATTTACCTCTTTTTTTCTCTCATATAAATTCTTACTTGATAAATTTCCTATATATAGAAAGAGAAATGATATCCATTTACTTGAACTAATGCTATAAATCTAAAGACTCATACCGGCCAAATATCAGCAATTAGTCTTATGGCCCCAATTGATATTATGAGGATGAGGAGAATGGTGGGGCAAAACAAAATAAAGGTGGGGGATAAAAGGACAAAAGGAAGGAAGAAAGAAAGTATATAGTTGTCACCTGTCAATTTTTCTTTTTTTATTTTAAATTTTAGATTGAAATATTTTGAATCATTGAATTTATTAGATTTGACGGTTAAAATTTGGTATTACTTATATTTAAAAAGAATATTATTCTTTTAAATCGAATTTTTTAATAATATACCAAGTAATTTAATATTTTATAAAAATTTATAAACTAAGTCTATTCAATAAAAACTTTTAATATAATGGCTTGATTATTGAAATTATACGATTGAGCTAATGTGGTGCTAAACGAAGCTTCTAACTTAAATCTCATTCTCATTGATGGTTAATATTCTCACTCATTTTAGCAGCAAGAATGTAAATTATAAATCTCCAAAGTAAATGATGTAAAAGGTAGATGTATATCTAATATACAATTTATTATTTTATTTAAAAGTACAAAAAAAAAAACGTATTTGAGATATCCCACATACTTCTTTTATATGAAAAACATGTAAAATAAAATTATAAATAACAAAGTTGAATACGTGTGTGGTATATATTATAAACTATATTTTAAAAAAATAATTCATGTATATTATATATGATTTGTATTATATATTAGGTGTATGACTTATTTTAAAGGAAAATAAGTGGGATAAAGAAAGAGATAAAATGAAGAAAAAAAAAGTTAGAAAGGGTGAAAAATGTTACAGTTGATTAAGAGGAGTAGATCAATGAGGGTTAGGTCTCTAGCAGAAGGGGCTAGTTTCTCATAACGTAACAAACCAAAGTTTGAATTCCCGTTGAGAGAGGTGCCTACATATTTAGTGTCTAACAGTGCCTCGAACAAGATTGCTTCTAAAGGAAAATATTTGTGGAGAATCAAAAAAAAGTTGATTAGGAGTAGAAAATAAAAAGAGGATGAAAGTGAATGTAATAGAAAGTGAGTGAAAACAATTAAAATTCTATCCTAAATTGGTAAAACTTTTAAAATTTATGCTACTTTTTAAATTAAATTAGACTAAGGGGTGTATTCAATTGGAATTTTAAAAGACTTTTTTGTGATAATTTTTTTTGTGGTATTTAATCAAGACTTTTAAATAATATAAATAAGTCTTATGACATTCAATTAAGACTATCATGATTTTTTTAAGAGGGTGTCAAAATTTGATGGTATTCAATTGAAACTTTTTACACCTTACAAAAAGTCGTCTGATATTCAAAAACATACAAATTTCTATAACTTATTTTGTAAGATAGATTTTGTATGACTTTTCAATAAAATGTATAAATATAATACCGTTCTAACAATCTTGCCCAAATATTTAAGACTTTCTTACTCTCTCATTCCTTCTTTTTACTCTCTCATTCCAAACACATTATACACCATTATCTCTTCCACTACCTCGTCCACACATCGCAACAGTGACAACTCCATTCTTCAGTTACGCTCTTGAATATTGGGGATCAAGCACCAATAACCTTCAAATTGGAGTTTGAAATTGAAAGCAGAACTCAGTTTTGCTTCCTCGAGTTTCTAGAAAGAAAAGTATTGTACTAGTATTCTAGAATCCGTCGTATAGAATAAACGGTTAACACTTCAATTCACACGCTACCCACCAACGATTAGGAAAAATTCCAGTTATATCAATGATAGTTTTTTTTTTTTTGCATATAATGGTTGTATTGAGATTAAAATTTATGACCACATTCATATTATCCTAATCACCCACTATTAGGCTGACCTTAGTGGGTTAGCAACAAGATTAGAATCTAAGACTTTATATATATTACTTCAACTCTCTACTACTAGGCTCACCCTAGTGGATTTTCACCGATAGATTTACATCAACTACTACTACCCTTTCCCTCGGTTTCCTTCTTTGTTTTGTCATATGAGTTCTACTTTTGTCTCTAACCGAACAATAATTATTTATATTATATATAACCAAAAAAATTTTATATTATATTGTTATATATTTTTTCTCTAATTATGATCCACATAAGTAATAAAATGTATTTTTTTATGATTTGTTAAGAATTAATATACTTTCAATTATTATATATTTTAAAAACTTAGAATAAAGTAATGATTAAAAGGCATCAACATTTATAAATAAGTTAAAATTATAAATTTTTGTATTACATTAATGTACATTTTTATTTTTTCTATTTATGATCACACATCATTCAAACCTTATGATTTCTTTATTATCTTTTTATTCATTCTTGTAATTTTCAATGTTTACTAAAAATTCGTTGGATCCTTTCAAATCTTATAAATTCATAAACTTCTTTCAAATCTTATTAATTCTTATGATATAAATCTATTAAGTCTTGGCATTTTCGTGGCAAGTTATGTTAGATAGGATACCTTCTCGGGTAAATCTTACTCATAAGGGAGTGGCACACAAGCCTCATGATATTGTGTGTGCTTTCTGCTTTAATCATCTTGAGGATTGTGATCATTTGATTTTTTTTTCTTGCCCTCTGTATAATTCTGTTTGATATAATGCTCAGCTAAACAACACTATCTACAACATGGCTCCTTTGTTCATAGGAAACAACTTAGAACTCTGAGTTTCATTATGTGGCATGCTGTTGGGTGGTCTTTGTGGCTTATGAGGAATAGCATTCTGTTTAGGGGTGGGGGGGAAGAGTTTTTTTGAACTAGATGGTGTTTTAGATTTGATTAAAGTGAGGTCATGGTTTTGGATTAGCTCAAGGGTATGTAGGGAAGGCTCTTCCTTCTCTTTCACAATGGTGTTTGAACCCTTTATCTAGTATCCGTATGTGTCCAAATCTCACTATTTGATGTCTATGGGTTTGAGTGCCCCTTGTACTCTCTTTTAATACATATCTTTTGCCTATCCAAAAAAGAAAGAACTATTAAAATTCAAGCTACAAAATCTTGATTTTAAAAGTCTTTTACAAAAATCTTATAGTCATTGTATTCTTACGTAACCTTTTAAAATTCACATAACATTTTTATGTCAAAATAGTCTTTCAAAATTTCAATCCAATATATTCCCTAATTTTGTTAAAAAAGCCTGCCTCTCCGTGTTCAATTAATATCTGAATCTTAAGGCCCTCCTTCTTGCTGACGTCATGAGGGTTGCGTTTGTCCGTGACCACTCATAAGCTCTTAGCCTCTTTCAGTTAGGAAAATCATTGGTTTCAACCCCAATTAGGGTTCACTTTATGAGTTACCAAAGGTTTAATACTAGAAATCATCCATAAGTTTACTTCCTTTGTCATTTGAAGAGTAATATTTTTTTTCTTTAGTTGGTGTTGGTAAGTTTGAACTTAAAGAATGAAAGGAGACCAGGATGCAGATATTTGTGTTGGAAACACTGGATCTGAAATCTGATATGCTTTATTAATCCTTACTGGTTCAGAGTCTCTCACTCATCTCCTCTATTCACACGACCAATGCTTTGAACGGTTTTTAAGAAGCGCGATTGGATCTCAATTGAACTAAACTAATTACTCTTAGACGAATCCTTAATCAATCCACGACTTATAACTTATCATACACAACTTAACAAGTGTCAAACAGAAACAACGACAGAAGTAACAACTCTTACCGTATAAAATAAAGTAAAATTAAAAACACGTACAAATCATGGCATGACTATCCCTCTCCGCACTTAATATTGGCACCCCCGAGGTTTTGGGATCCATTTCCCTTATTGTTGAAGGAGTCAACAACTGAACCACTGTCAATATTTGCGTTTCTGAAAGATTGTAACTGTGAGCTTTCGTTGTTAAAGGAACCTGTACATCCAGGACTTGAGATCCTTGCATTGCGGAGATCCTGATACCCATCTCTGCGGTTGTTGAAGGAGGACCTTACCGATCCAGAGTCATTTTGGGTAACAGGATTCGCAGCGTTGCCGGGATTGATGGGGGCGGAACCATTGCTTGTGGTGGAAGTGTTGAGGCTGTGATCCTTTTTGTGGTTGTGTTTAAATTTTATACGCTCATCATTGCTCCTTTTTCCCTTGTCCATGGTACTCCAACTGGAACTAGCTGCTCGAGCAACGGAGACAGATATATTATATATATACTTGCAGAAAGATCAACCAAAACCCTACTAAAATTAAAGATGAGCTTCGAGAGGAAGCACGGATCTAGAAGAATTGAGGAGTACAAATTTGATTGAAGTTGGAGAATGGCTTCTTCCAAAACAATTGAAAATGATGAGTGAAAATATTCATATTGAATAAAGAAGAAGGGTACCTAGTGTGAGGTGCAGGAGCTGGATCTTTGAAGGAGAGGGTTTCGCGTGCTGAGGTTGAAGCGACACGTAGGAAAGTCTGGCGCAAAGAGCTCGAGTTCTGTAGAGATGAACAAACAAAGAAGATATCCCCTTTGATTGATTTCTTCACCGTTCTCTAACTGGAACTAGCTGCTAGAGCAACAGTGACAGATACGTTCAGACAGATCAACCAAAACCCTTACCGTAGTGAAAAAAAGATGAAGGACGTACCTTTTGTGGTGAGGTGCAAGAGCGGGATGTTTGAAGGAAAGGACAGCGGTTCTGATGTGTAGGTTGAAACGACACGTTGGAGAATTCTGCACAGACAAAGAAAGAAGATGAAACACAAGGTTTGCTAGTGGATTCACCAACTTGCTAGGTCACGGGAAGTCTTTTATAAACGGAAGTCAAGTGGCAACTCTGTTACAAAGTCTTTTTTTTTTTTTCTTTTTTTTTTACTTTTAGTTTCTTAACAAAAGTATAAAGGTGTTGATATTTTAGAATCTTGATTTTTTATGCTTAATAAAATTTTAGAATCTTGGATTTTTCCATATCCATTAAAACTGCATTCTCTTGTTGAATTAAATCTTTATTTTTTAGTTTTATTTACTCATTAAGCACAAACCAAAATTTTACATGCATATATCCTAAAACAATATGCCAAATGTTCTAGTATTTATAACATGTCAAATTATGAAATATTAGAATAAATTCCTGAATCTATAATTATTAATCATTTTGGTGATGCAGAAGACTTACAACAGTAAAAGTCGCAAATAAGAGAGCCAATTATTCTATGGTTCTTTCTCAACCAAAGCCTCTTGATTTTTCAATGAGACCTTTGTAACTCCTTATATGGAGAGAAGAGAGACAATTGTGTGGCTTGGTATATTGGAGATCATAACTAGGTTTTCTTATTTATTAACTTCACTAGAGTTGCCATTATGTCGAAGGAGGCTAGTAATGGTATCTACTCATTAAACACATCACAATCTTTTGATAGTCTAACGAGCTCACTTAATTAAATTACTTAAAATAAAATACACTAAATATAAATAGTTTATATAGTTGTTCTTAAAATATGAGCCTACATTAGATAAGAAAATATAAATTTCCAACAATTTTTCACTTAGGCTCCATATTGTTCCTTAAATAATGATATTGCATATTTCTTAGGAACACATCTGCATGCTATTTATTTTAGACTTATCCTTATCAATATAGTCTATTTCATATATTAACAATGTAATCAGTGCAACTTCATCTCAATCCAGTGTGATTGGACTGTAGTGATCACCTTATCAATACCCTTGGTAACATAGATCATGTATGGATGAGCGACATGAAAATTACATACAATGTGATTCTAATCATTTGTATTTCCAACTGGTCCTACTTTATTTTTTTGCAAGATTAATTCAAAATTTCTTAATTGCAATTTAATATTGCAGATAAACAGAAATTCAAACTTTATGATAAAAAACAAAAATTCAAACTTTATGATCAAAATTATAAATTCAAAAGAAAGAGTTTCAAAAATAGGATTAAGAACCATACATGAAAATCATTCAAGAAAACTTCATTTAGACATCAAGTAGTTAAAAAACTTGAATACTAATATGCTAAAAATGAAAACTTGTTCTGATACCACTTGTTGGATTAAATCCTTATTTTTTAATAAGTTTAAATATGTTTTTAGTTCTTATAAAACAAACAAATTTTGATTTTCATCCTTATGAATTTATTTATTTATTTTTATCTCTTTAAATTGAAATCATTATTTTTGGTTGTTGTAAAATGAATGAATTTTGGTCTTAGCCTTTGTAAAATATTTTTCTTCGATTTTCATCCCTCCAAAATTTGAAATCACTATTTTTGGTCTCTAACATGCATTTTAACTTAAGGTAGATAAATAACATTAGTGAATATCACCTGGAATGGTCGCTTGTCCTTCCATTATACACATAAACAGTTAATGAGTATTATATGACAATAGGAGCAAAAAACAATGATTTCATATTTTTGAGGGGTGAAAACCAAAGAAAAATTTTACTAGAAATAAATTCAAAACTTGCTTATTTTATAAAAACTAAAAACATATTTAAACCTTATTTTAGTACTATTTATTCTTTATGTGGAAGCCAACATTTTATATAGGCATATATCCGAGAACATTACATAAAAAATCCTATGATCTATAACATACCAAATTATTAAAGATTAGAATACACACCTAAATTTATAACTATTAATTACTTTGGTGATGCAAATGACTTGCAACAATCAAAGTCATGAACAAGAGAGCTAGTGGTTTTATGGTCTTTTTTTCAATTGAAGCCTCTTGATTTCTCAATCGAATCTTTGTAAATCTTTATACAGGAAGAAAAAAGACAATTGTGCAGCTTAAAATATTAAGAGTCATAACTAGAGTTCCTTTTTTTTAAGACACACAATTAGAGTTCTTTATGTATTGACTTCATCAGAGCCTCCATTATGCTGAAATGAGTCAATAATGATATCTACTTATTAAATTTATATCACATTCTTTTAGTAGTCTAACAGTCTCAATTAAATCACTTAAAAATATAACCTATTAAATATAAACAGCTAAGATAATTGTTATTAAAATATGACTCGACATTGAATAAGAAAATATAAATTTCTAGCGTTTCTTTATTTTATTTTTTCTCCCTTTCAAGCGCTCATCAAGTAATTCGACATTTTATACAAAGTGTAAGGAGCTATAAAATTAACGTGATATGAGCTATATATTATTCATTTTTATATAGTAAAAAGTTTTTTTATATATATCTAAGCGTAAATTTGCACGGTTCGTACATGCAGTGGCTCACCTGATCATAATTAAGTGGCTCGTGGATGTTGAGTGAGGGTGTTTGGCCATCAAGAGAATTAGCAATTATAAGAAGTTATGAAATGAATTTCTTGAAAACTTTATGAGACAATAATTAGAATTTAATTGAAATATATTATAAAAAATGTTACACTATTAATAAATTATCATATAATTAAAGTAATTAACTTTTATAATAATTACTTTAATTATAGTTAAGGTCATTTTTAATGGCTTCGCAGTAAAGTGTATCGATTACGCGTGGTAAAGAGCGGAAAAGTGAAACAACTTTGTCATTATCATTCTTTTTCTTATCCTATTTTATAATTTACATGTTTTATAACTTTGCCATTTCCAATGGGATTTCATCCATCTATGTGTTTCCAAACAAAATCAGTTGCTTGAGATGTGTCCATGGTATACATTGCTTTATGACGAGAAAAAAGGAAGAAGAAGAAGAATAAAAGGCTGCAATGTGTACACGTCGTTTGCTCTTAGTACTTTAATAGATATGTGTATAACCTTAATATATATGTATATATGTATATATGTATATATGTATATATATATATATGTATACATGTATATACATAATATCTATTAAAGTATTTTAATGAATAAATAAAATAAAAGTTTTAAAGATTAAAAAAGAGTCAAAATTCCAGATTATATATAATATTTATTTTCTAAAATCATATTCATAAAAAATAAAATAAAATTTAAACAATGATAAAAAAATTAAAAAGTAATAAAATTGCATTAAGTCGATCTAGTTCAATCGGTTTCAAAATATATAAATCTAATTACTTATTCAATTAGATTGAATTGAATATTATTTTAGCTTAAATGATTAAAACGATCCAATCTAACATTTTTAATTGATTTCGATCAGGTTGGTCGAATTGATTTCAGTAGCGTCGATCCATTGGCTTTATATAGAGAGCAATAAGAATCATTCATCCTAAAATGAGGTAAATTGGAGTAAAAAAAAAAAGAGAAATAGGAAGAAAAAGAAAAAAATATAGAAAAAAATATGATAAATAATGTGATAAGTGATGTAATTAAAAAAAAAGATAAAAAAAATAAAATGAGTGATGTTAAATATTTTTCTTATATAAGAAGTCAAAAATAGATTACCAGTACCACCATGATACTTCTTTGTCCCTTCTTCCTAGCTACCTACCCCTACCGGAGGCAAATTTGAAAGCTAGGGGAGAGGGCCATATACATTGCATTTTCTAGTTTTACAAGGAGTAATGATACTCGTACGTACATTCTATTTTTGGAGTATATGGGGAAAAAAATAGAGAGATAAAGTGAAAAGAAAATAAAGAAAGAGAGATAAACTGATAGATACCACAAATGATGTATTTAAAAATGAAGAGAGGGATATATATGAAGAAAAATAAGGTGCAAATGAAATGGAAAAGAAACTGAGTGTATGTTTAGTATTTTCCATTAAAAGCAACGGTTCCCTGTTCTTCTCAAAATAAAAATCTCTAACAAATTACAAATACTTATCTTGGCTAACGGGGAGCATGTTTACGACATCTACTGAAGGCATCGGAGTAGTGTAAGCAACAAAAAGTAATTTCACTAAAAATAAAATGAATAACCTGATTGTGGAAAGCGTGTGCAAGACTTTAACGCCTATTATCCCAACAAGCCGCCCCTAACATTAACACGAGGCCATAAGCTTAGGCTCTTCTCTTTGTCGGTGCTCCTCCACTCCTCTGAATCTTCTTTTTAACAAGGATAGAAGCTTGGATTGATACCTCACCATTACATAAAAGACTTTTTAAATTGGTTAAAAATAGTTTTTTAAATCGGTTTTATAACCGATTTAGATATAACCGATATAAAAGAAATTATCATTTTAAACCATAAAATGAACCGATGTAGAAATTTTTTTTAAATCAGTTCTACATAGAACTGATTTAAAAAAGTACACTTTTTAAACCAGTTCTCTCTATAACCGATCTTTTTAAATCAGTTAATGCACAACCGATTTAAAGTTTTTCATTTTTTTTAAATACCTTCATTGTTTTCACTTATACAACCAAAACCTGATATATACAAATGCCACAAAAACAGCCAGAGAATCTATTTATCAAAAGTCAAAGAATTCATTTATTAACCAACAAAACTTCATAACATATTTGAAACATATGAAATAAAAACTATTATTCTTTTCTATCTAAAGTCATTCTAAACAAACTATCTATTATTTATTTCAACGAAAAATTTTGCCCAACATCGACGGATGTCTAGCAAGTCCTCATGCAAGAATGGTTCCCTATCATTGAATAACTGTAACATAAAAAAATAAGATAAATCATTTACGATGAGATTTAACCATTACGTATTAATAAAGTATAAAAAAATGAATATTTCTAAACTGTCCAACCGGACAATTCAAGATTCAATACAACAATTACCACTTTAATCATTGTATTGAATCTCAAACGGGAAACTAAGGTTCGCTCATAATGCATAAATTCAATAGAAAAACAACACACAATTAAGCACACAACATAATGCATATAATTTATACACAAAACCAAATTCAATAACAAAGCCAAATGTCAATTCCATGTAAGACAATTCAATCCACAACAAATTAAATATAATACTCAAGAGTTCACTAATCTCATACAAAATTTGACAACGGCGACATCTGTTTTTGGCACTATATATCACATCTCACAAAGAGTATGGTCAATAACACACAGTAATCAATTTTCTATTTTTTACTCAATTTATCTTATGAATATATGGTAGCATTTTAACCACTTTAATTCTCCCTATTTCGCTTACTTTATCTTGAGGATGTGTCTAAGCATATATAAGTTGTCTTATCTTAGAGTCATTTAATTTCCTAACCAGTGCCTAATCTAGGTAGCCAATTATTTGATTCTTGTAATCTACTAATTATAGAACTTTGGGTTTAAAGCAAAATATAGTTACGTTAATTATACTAGTATTTTAGCCTGTGCATTGCACAGGATAAATGTTTATTTTATTTAATTAAAATTTATAATAAATAAATACTCATAAATATATAAATTATCTTATAATTAAAATTTATAATAAATAAATATTTTAGAACATATAAATTATATTTAATATTTATGATAAATACTTTATATTATGATATAATATTATTTTATTGAAGAATTCCTAATTTGTATATTAGAACATAGAAAAATTCATAAAAATCCTCTTAATTAAAGAATAACAGCTAAAAATACTTTCATTTAAGATAATTATCCTAATTTATATATACGGAGGGATATCATATGTATGTTAAGAGTGTATGTTAATTTTGAAGATAAAATATATATAATCAAAATTAATTAATTCCTAACATATAATTAAATTAATTTCTTACTTTTATTCTTTTTCATTACTTACTAACTTACCAAAAATAATCAACTTCACTTAATTCTATCTTATGTAATCTAATCCTCTACACTTAAAATTCTTACCACATATTTGTATAAGTTAATAATTAACTTAAACAATTTATCTTTTTCTTTAAAGATTTATAAATTTATAAACATATAAAGAATTAAACTTTTCTTATATATATTAATAAACATTTTCAACCATATATAACCTTTATTAATTAATTCCATGTAACAATATAATTAACACAAAAGATTAATTTCAAATTAATATTAAAAATGAAACAACCATATTCACATAATTAATGAACCAAAAGAACCAATGTAAACCATAATGAACCGAATGAACCAATGTAAACATTATGAACTAAATGAAATTAAAATGACTAACCCAGTGTGCGGACCTCCAAACTCAGCAATGGAGCATGTTCAACAGTAATGGACCTCCACCAACAGCAATGGCGCGAGCTAGCTCCATCCAAAGCAAGCTTTGCACTAAGCTCCCACTCCAACGACGGCGATAGCAACAGGGTCTCCAACAACGGCAACGACGACAACGACGACGTGCTTTCCAACTCCTAAAATGCAACGGCAAAATGAGGGGCAGATGGGGAGGAGAAAGCTTGCATGGAGGAAATGAGAGGCGGATGGGGAAGAATAAAGCTTCAATGGAGCAAATGAGGGGCAGATGGAGGAGAAGAAAGCTGGAAGGGAGGAAATGGGGAAGAAAAAGGCTGGTAGAAATGAGAGGGAAAGGCGCGCGAAATAAAAAAGAGGGACTTTTTAAACCGGTTTTGCTGGAACCGGTTTAAAAAGTGGGCAGGCATATTATTTTAATTTTAAAATTGACTTTTTAAATCGGTTATATTTGAACCAATTTAAAAAGTTTGTTATAATTTCAAAAATGCCACCGCATTTTTTTTTAAACCGATTTGATATTAACCGATTTAAATTCCTACTTTAAAATCCATTTTGTGTAGTAGTGCCTGTGTTTTATATTTTACATAATGAGACATAGAAAATAATAGAGCAACTGTTTTGAATGAGAGTCTTTTTAGCTGCTATTTTTCAATGAGAGCGTTTTTAGTTGTTATTCTTTAATAAGAGTATTTTTAGGAATTTTTTAACCTCTTATCTATCATATTCAATATCTTTAGTTCTAAATTAAATTTCAATACTTTTTTTTAAAAGAAATTATCAATAATTAAAAATTAACATTGTATTACAATAATTGTTTATTATAAATTTAAAATTTTAAATATAATCTATATGTTTATTATATATTGAAAAGTATTTATTTATTATAAATTTAAGTTATATAAAATAAATATTTATTCTGTGTAATGCATAGATTAAAGTATTAGTTAACTCAATTTAGCATCATTGTTTAATGATATATATATATATATATATATATATATATATATAACTATGGTAAGGTATTCCCAAAAACAAGAAAATAAGTATCATCTTTACAGAATGCATAAATCAATCAGTGCAAGAAACAAAATAAGCATCATCTTCTTAATGCACAAAACAATTAAGATTCTTACAAAATGCTTCCATCTTCTCATATTTGAATTCCATCACATGTTCCTATCATTTATATTTGTTCATCAAGGTACCTTCTTTTCCACCAAGTTTAATCTACTAATTAACAATAATTGCACACAAACTTTGGCTCTAAGAGATAGTTCCATCAAATAACACAACACGGTCTGAATTTCTTCTCATTAATTATATCATTTTTACAAACACCGAATATGGTCTCTCGGTAATATGTAACATAATATGGTTCAATTGTCTTTTATCCCTTTAGAGAAGACAAAACAGGGATATATATAAAGTTAATACTAGAGAACTGAATGTGGTTATACAAACTACATGCTGTCCACAAATGCCATGAGCATTAGGAATGAAAATGTTGGAGAAACCATCGAGAAACTTGCTAAAGCTTTTAGTTGTACAAAATATTTTAGTGAAACCATAAAATACACTAAGGCAAACAAAACTAAAAACGAACAGCCAAAGCCAATGTATCACAATAGCGATATGTTTTATTCCTAGGCATCAAGATTCGTAACGGGACATCTTAAAAGTACAATAACGTATTTTGGCGATACGAGAACTTTTAATATTGGCTTAAGTATGGTTTTGATCATTGTGAGCACTCAATTTTATCTGGATAATTAGACAAATAACAAAATAAATATAGAAGAAAATAATAATAATAATAAAATAATAATGATAATAATAAAAATAAATAATAAAAAGAGTTTAATGGTTATACACTGTCAGTGTAAATAGTTTTACACTGTCATTCAATCAAAAATCACCATTAATATGATTTTTAAGTTATTTATTATAAAAGTTAACAAACTTATAATAAATGGTGGTTTATGATTAGATGACAGTGTAAAACTATTTTACACTGTCAGTGCATAACCATTAAACTCTAATAAAAATAGTAAGTAATTAAGTTTTTAATTGAGCTATTATGTTGTAAGCCCATAAATGAATTTTTTTTAAAAAAAAGTCTTTGTTTTGGGCCTTGTAAGTTTACAGGCCCATTCAGCCAAAAAGATAGAAAAAGAATGTAAAACAGGAGAAATAAAAAATATTGGGCTAGGCCCATCACTAATAAAAGAAAATAACAAATAATAATAAAAAAAAGGGGGAGCTTTGAAACGTGAGGGAAAAGCTAGAAAAACAAACTTCTAGAAGAGTTTTAAAATGAGTTAAAAGGAGTTTGAGTGATGGCTATATATAGTCTTTTGGAGGGAATTTTTTGTGACTTACAATTAATTCCCATTCACTCAGAGATATCTTGCTTGTTGAATTTTTCCCATTCTGTTAGAATTCATAAAAGTATAATCTCTTCCTCTTCTCTTCTATCTTTACGTGCTTACTCTTACTTTTGTGTAATATCCTCTATTCTCTATTTATCATGTAGTTCACTGTTTGATCTTTGCTTAATCCCGTTTACAATTTGCTATCATTAGATTCTTTATTTCCTAATATTACTTTTGTTTTCATTCGTATTTTGCATACTAATCCTTATGCATTTGTGCATACATAATTGATTCATTTTTTTATCAACTCTCACTGAATTGAAGTGTATACGAATGCACATCAATTTGTAGGCATTTCCAAAATCACTATACATTTGATGCAAATAATAATCACTCAAATCAATTTCCATGAGTCTAGCACGAATCTTGTCGTAACTAAATAGTGTTCGAATTTCAAAAATATAATAACAATATAAGAAAAAAAAAAAATGATAATAAAACGGACGGCAAACAAGAGTTGCTAACTCCAATTTGCGCCTCCATTATCTACCACCACTGCGATGCGAATCTGCGCTGGCATCTTCGCATAGGATATCCAGGTCCATTTTGTCACTACTATAGCACCATATATGTCGACCTCCTTATAGCACCAAGGAACGCCAACTTTTTAGGATGGCAAAGCAAATCGAGCTCTTGTCGTCGCGCATCGCGATAATGCTATATGCATCTCGCCATCACGCGTCTCAATGGTGCTGTGTGAATCTCACGTCGCAACAGTGTAGATATGAAAAGACTATAGGAGATACTCGCACTCAAATGTCGGAGAAACTGTCGTTAAGAATGGCGCCGGTGTCGCGGACTAGATCAATAGGGAAGGTGGCGGCGCATTTTGTGAGAGTGGCTAGACCTGTAAAGGGTTCCTCTGGAACTTGTTGTCAACTTGAGTGGACTCTTTCTTCTCTCTTTTCTTAGGCTGTATGAATACGAAATTGGGCTTGGCCCAATGTTATGGAGTTTCGAAGGGAGCTCTCTTCCCTACGCCTAATATATGCAGATATTAGGCTCGACCCAGTAAAAATTCGCAGTGAATCCAAATTTCCCAAAAAAAAATAATAATAATAAATAAAATAAATAAAAATAATAATCTCGAAAAAAAACATAATAAAAGCAAGTTTTTTCTTCTATTCTGCATACGCATAGTTGAAGACGTGATTTTCAACTACTTTTTTTTTTTCTTTTTCGTTAAATTAATAAATTTGTATCTATTGAATTGTTACCTTGTGACTAACGCAAAATCCATTGAGATTTTCTTCAATTCAAATTTAAATACCTTCTTCATAAAAATTATACAGGTGAAAATAAAATAATCATGGAATAATTAATGACCATTTTGGAAGTACTTACTGTTTGGTCATTTAGTAAACTTGATACATTTGAGTTGTACAATTTGGTGATGTCAAATTTAACAATAAAAGAAAGAGAAATCAAAAATTAAAAATATCAACCAACAAAATGTTTTTTTACCAAAGAACTACGTAAGTCTAATTTTTCATTGTACCAAAGGATACGTAGGAGCTGGGACCCACCCTTGTCGATCTCGAAAATAATAAAATTAATTCTTCTTCAAAAATAAATACTTAAAATTCATTTGATGGATAAAAATAATAAAATTTGTAAATAAAATAAATCTTCTTTAGGGCTAAAATTTGAAGCTATCTTAATTTTACATATTTAATTAGGGGTAACCGTCTTTATGATGGACGTTGTAGGGTGCTAGCACCTTCCTTATCCGTAACCGACTCCTGAACCCATATTTGGTTTCAAAGACTATTTTTCTTCTGAAAGGTTTTTTCCAAGGTTTTCCTTAATAAATTTTGGTGGTGACTCCTCTGTTTTTACCTTTTTTTTTCGTCATCCCAGCAAAAGTGGAGTCACTAGCTGTCCATTTTTTTATGAGCACTTGATCCTTTTCCTTTCTTCTTAAACTCAATTCTTTGTTTGCAGCCCATAAACAATCTTTAGTTTTCAACTTTCGTTCCTCTTCAAATCTTATCTTTTTGTTTGCTTTGTGCAAAGAATGTGCTTTCTGAGCAACCTCCCTCCTTGCTACTTTGCATGCTTGTTTAGCATCCTCCAATTCTTTCTTCAAATTCTTCTTTTCCTTTTCATTTCTTGCTAAATCCTCTTGAAGTCTCTCCACTGCCTCATTGCTCAAAGGCACATTTGTTCGTGGTTCTTCCACAACTAGGGTCGAATTGTGAAAAGGTAACCCTATTTGTTGAGCCCTTTCCTTAAGCCACCAACAGTAACTTTCTTTTGCATCACAGCATCTAGGCCTCAGCTCTTGCCCCTTCTTAATGACTCGATTCCAAGCCTAATTCACCTTTCTGAATATTTCAAAATTCTGCCAATCTATCGCATAAGCAATAAGAGGAACTATCAGACCTTCATTTGGTGGGCCCATCATTGGATAGCCAAGCTGTCTTAGTGCTATTGAGGGATTATAATTAATACAACCCCTAGTTCCCATAAATGGCACATTAGGGAAATTTCCACATTAGTAAATGATCTCTTGCACATCTTGCTGCCTCAGGTACCAACAAATGGTTTTCTCATTAAGATCTACCAGATGTTGAACCCACTCCCTTCTAGTCTTCCTCTTTAAATAACACATATGAAAATCCCTTATTGGGCATCCTATATGGCATTCCATGATAAATGTGTGGGTAACAAGCTAAACAAAGAGTGCTGGTAAACAATAAACATTTTTCTTCCCTTTTTTTCTCATGGCAATAGTTGAGAGTGTACTATGTATCTACAAGAACAACCGTCATTGGATTACTTCCTCTATCTTTGTATGCTAAAAACACATAGATAGTTGGGAAGTCCACATATCCTTCAAGATGTGGAAAGAGAATAACCCCGTAAATAGTAAAGGCTAAAACCTCCATAAAACCAACCCAATCCTCTTCTTGGGATAACAGCTTCATCCTCTACTCTAAGAAACTTTGTGGAAATCCATCAATGCCATTTCTACTCAACTTTTGCTTTGTTAGTTCCAATCCAAGGATTCTTAATAATTTGGCAATAGAACTCATAGAAGGATAATGTCCCTAGTATTGGTAAGGTTTGTATTTTTCTAATGAGTATCCCAAAATTTTCTCATATTCTTCTAATCTAGGGGCTAACTAGAAGTCCCGAAAAGTGAAACTCCTCATAACAGAATAATAATATTGTGTCAAAGCACTGATAGTTTCCTCCTGAACATCTATCTTTAACAAATCTATAATATTGCCATATCTGTTTGCAAAAGACATACGTCAGATACCATTTAATTGACTAGTAAAGGCTCTCAGGGTTTGGGTTTCAGTCATTTTGGCTTTCATAGGCATAGTCCTTTTTTGTGGGATTGAAATGCTTTCGCTGCTTGATCCTATTCTTTTCTTACCAAAGGCAATTGAGACTATATTCAATCACTTAAAATTCTTCGACAACCTACCCAAAAGAAAGAAAAAGATTGTGAGAAAGATATAAAACATATGGATGCTTAATGAATATAGCCATACAAAAAGAAAAGATTTATAACCCCGACGTTTATTTTTTGTGATGTCAAGAGGAAAAAAAATGCTTATGGATGCATGCGTAAAAAGAAAAAAATTGCTTTCCTTAAGTGATTTTTTTTTTTTTTCACTTTTTATAGATAAGCAAATCATGCATAAGGACATTTTTGTTATTGGAATGAATATGCATCTACTAATGACATAATTATTTTGATTATAAATGCAAAAATGCATGATTATTTTATTTTTATTATTTAAAGATGAACCATTTTAATGAAATATATATGAGAAAAGAAAAGGGATGAAATGAGTACGTGCACCAAGATGACTACTTTATTTTTATTTTATTTATTATACTTTTTTGAAGATGTGATTTTACTAGATTGAATGAAAATGATTTTATTGATGATTTTGTTTGAGAGAGTGAATGAAATGATGATGTTATAGTAGAAATAAGGATGCTATTTATTTGTTTTAAAAAAAATGATGATGCCATATTTATATAATTTTTTTCAAAGAATGATGAATAAAATGAGATAACATATATATGTGTGTGTGTGTGTGTGTGTGTGTGTGTGTGTGTGTGTGTATTTTTTAAAAAAGAATGAAATGGAGATAGATGAAACAATGATGGGATGAAAATGTGTTGTTATAAAATTTTTAGATGTGATGAATAAGATGGTAATGTTATTATTATTATTATTTATTTAGTTTATGAAAAGAAATGATAAATGAAGTGATATATACATTTTTGATGAAAATGATGCTATTTTTATTTTTATTATTATTTTAAAAAACTGTGCCAAGATGTTTATAAGTAGGGGTAAGAAATGTTCTATTTGTGTCCTAATTGGGTATACCTATTAAACGGCATAAAAGGTCTATAGTTTTCTCTAGTATATGGGTCTCACCAATGGGTGGTCATTCTAATACTCATGGTTTTTTGGCTTCTAAAGTTAAGGACTCATTTCAAAATGTGACCACAAACAGGAAGTACATCCAAAGTGTGGGCATTCACGAAAGAGACATGCTCTAGATAAGTGGCTACCACTAATCACCTCTCATTTCCTAGGCTGTACTCAGGTTCGGGTATAGGACCCCACTCACAAGTATGTGAAGAAGTGTAGGTGTAGTGTGTGAAAGGTGCAAATGAACCACATATAAAATGTGCAAGTCATCTACCCTAGGGTTCAATCCAAGTAAATATATATACAATCATTAATAATTATAATAAACAAATAATTAAATAACAAAAATAAAATGCATTAAAAAAACAAACAAGGAGTGAAACAAATAAAGAAAAATCTATCAATTTTGCCTATCCAATCCTGTCAGGCTTGACTCTCTAAAAGTCCCTAGTGGAGTCATTAGCTGTCACAACTAGAGTCACGATGGGACGACAAAAAAGAAAAGGTAAAAACAGAGGAGTCACGATCAAAGTTTATTAAGGAAAACCTTGGAAAAAACCTTTAAGAAGGAAAATAGGTTTGGGAGTTGGTTACGTGTAGGGAAGATGCTAGCACCCTACGATGTCCGTCATAAAGATGGTTACCCCTAATTAAATGTGCAAAATTAAGATAGCTTCAAATTTTACCCCTAAAGAAGATTTATTTTATTTACAAATTTTATTAGTTTTATCCATCAAAAGAATTTTAAGTATTTATTTTTGAAGAAGAATTAATTTTATTATTTTCAAGATCGACAGGGGTGGACCACTGCTTCTACATATCCTCCAGTGCAATAAGGAATCAGACTCACATAGTTTTTTGGTAGAAAACATTTTTTTTTGGTTGATACTTTTAATTTTTGATTTTTCTTTTTTTTATTGTTAAATTTGACATCACCAAGTTATACAACTTAGATGTATCAAATTTATTGAATGACCAAACATGAAGTACTTTCAAAGTGGTCATTATTCTATGATTATTTTTATTTTCGCCTGTATGATTTTTATGAAGAAGAAAGTAGTTGAAAATCACATCTTCAACTATGCGTATGCAAAATAGAAGAAAAAACTTGCTTTATTATGCTTTTTTTTTAGATTCTTATTTTTATTTATTTTATTTATTATTATTATTTTATTTTTTGGGAAATCTGGATTCACTGGAGATTTTAGTTGGGTCGAGCCCAATATCTGCATATATTAGATGAAGGGAAGAAAGCTTTCTTTGAAACTCCATAACATTGGGCCAAGCCCAATTTCGTATTCATATGGCCTATGAAAGAGAAAAGAAAGGGTCCACTTAGGGTGACAACAGGTTCCAGAGGAACCCTTTGTAGGTCCAGCCACTCTCACAAAATGTGCCGCCACCTTCCCTGTAGATCCACTCGGCAGCACCGGCGCCATTCTCAACGGTAGTTTCTCCAACATCTAAGTGTGAGTATCTCCCACAATCTTTTCACGTCTACATTGTTGCAACGTGACATTCACACAGCACCATCAAGATGCGTGACGACAAGATACATACAGTGCTGTCAGCTCAATTTGCTTTGCCATCCTGAAAAGTTGGCATTCCTTGGTGCTATAAGGAGGTCGACATATATTGTGCTATAGCAATAACGAAATGGACCTGGATATCCTATGTGAAGACGTCGACGCGGATTCGCGTTGCGGCGATAGTAAATGACGGAGGCACAAATTGGAGTCAATGACCCTTGCTTGCCGTCCGTTTTATTATCATTTATTTATTTATTTTCTTATATTGTTATTATATTTTTGAAATTCAAGCTCTGTTTAGACATTTAGGAAGAGATTCGTGCTAGACACGTGGAAAATGATTTGAGTGATTATTGTTTGCATCGAATGTATAGTGATTTTGGAAATGCCTATAAATCGGTGTGCATTTATATACGTTTCAATTCGGTGAGAGTTGATAGAAAATGAATCAATCATGCTGATAAGATGCACAAATGCGTAAGGATTAGTATACAAAATGTGAATGAAAACGAAAGTAATATTAGGAAATAAAGAATCTGACCATAGCAAATTGTAAACGAGATTAAGCAAAGATCAAACAGTGAACTACATGACGAATAGAGAATAGAGGATATTACTAAAAAGTAAGAGTAAGCACGTAAAGATAGAAAGAGAAGAGGAAGATATTATACCTCTATGAATTCTAACAGGAAGGAGAGAATTCAACAAACAAGATATCTCTGTGAGTGAATGGGAACTAATTGTAAGTCCCAAAAAGTTCCCTCCAAAAGGTTATATATAGCCATCACTTAGACTCCTTTTAACCTATTTTAAAACTTCTTCTGGAAGTTTGTTTTTCTAGCTTTTCCTTCATGTTTCAAAGCTCCCCCTTTATTATTATTATTTCTTATTTTCTTCTATTAGTGATGGGCCTAGCCCAATATTTTTTATTTTTCCTGTTTTACATTCTTTTTTATCTTTTTGGCTGAATGGGCCATTAAACTTGCAAGGCCCAAAACAAAGACTTTTTTTTTTTTTAAAAAAGTCTTCATTTATAGGCTTAAAACATAATGACCCAATTAGAAACTTAATTACTTACTATTATTATTATTATTATTATTATTATTATTATTATTATTTCTTTCTATATTTATTTTGTTATTTTTTAATTACCCGAATAAAATTGAGTGTTCACAGTCCTTATAATATATCTGTTTATGGTTTTAGTCCATACAATTTGTTTTGGTTTTTGGTCCCTATAGAATTTTATTTTACAATTTTAATCGTTGTATTGTTTACTAATTACGTGACAACTATGTATTGGAGATTAAGCTTGATGTTTCTTAAATAATATAGGGACTAAAATAATTATCTTTCAATATAAGGGAAACCTACATCAAATGTTTACATTTTATATTAAAGACTAAAAATATAACACCAGGGATAAAAATCGTAAAACAAAATTTTATAGGGACTAAAACTAATAATTTTTTTTATAGGGGGCTAAAACTATAAAATGAGTATATTATAGGGACCACAAATATATTTAAGTCTTTAATAGCTTACATTCTACTTTTAGTAGGTTCCTTAAAGGGGTGAGCATAAAACCCTTAATCGACCAAAATCGAAAAGCTTGAGACAAAAAATATGTAAATTAACAAGGGTTAAATAAGTAAAATTTTCAGTTTTAAATGGTTAAATATGGTCCAGTTCGGTCTTTAGAAAGGTTTAGATGCACAAATTCAAATTTAGTCTATGGTAAGTCACTTCAAAATTTCAGATCGCAACTACCTTTGCCCTTTATAAAGCTATCCCCTAACTCTGTGAAGTCATGTAAAAATTTAAAGCAAAGCAAATGACAATGAGCGTGTTTAGTTTCATAGTGGGAATAACGAGTATTGATTTTGATTGCAATCAAACTTGATTTTATAAAAATATAGATGTTTGCATATTGTTAGGTAAAATTTATTTTCTCTCAAAACCTTGGTTGGACTAGAAGTGATAAAAAATAACTTTTGCATTAGGTTAAAAATTTACACTAAGTTTTATAGCAAGCTTGCTTTTTGGATAAAAGCATCCAAATATAAATCACTTCATTTTAAAATCAATTTTAACGAAAATTAATTTTACAAAATCAATTTTGTAGATATTCATCCAAATACACACAAAATAAGTTTCCAAAAATGGGTGCTGCCCTATAGAACTTAATCCAAGATGAACATTCAAAGTGCACTACAGTGGGTGTTGGGCGCCTTATCAGTTTCCAAAAATTTCATTCAAACAAAACGTCAAACACATGACATACTATATACAAATATACATTAAATCACACTATTCCTACTTATAATCACCCAAGGGAATCAAATAACAGCATGCATTCATTAACAACCTTATTTAGAACTTCATTCACTCACTAAAATGAAATTAAACTAACTAAAGATAATGGAAAAAACAAAACTAACAAACGAACACAAAGAGACAATAGTAAAAACTTACTTGAAGATAATTGGAAAGGGGGATTGAGAAGGAATCACAAGAGCACAGAGTAAGAATGAGGTGAGCAGTAAAGAATGGCTCAAGTTATTTTAAGCAGAGCGTGAAGTAATTGAAGCGCCTCATGTCTTTATTATTCAAGCGTAACTACAAGTAGCACGTTGGGCGCGCATATAGGAGCACTAAGCGCGCTAATGAGCCCACAACTTTTCAGTTTCTCGCGCTCAAAATTATTAAAAATTAAATTTATATATATATATATATATATATATATATATATATATATATATATATATATATACATAGCGCGCTAAGCCCTTAGACATAAGTGCTCAGCCCTCAACTTCTTGAGACTCACTCACTTAAGGGCGTTGGGTGCCCTACTAGGGGCTAAGCCCTCAATGACCTGAGACTTAACTTTTTATACATGACTTGGGAGCTAAGCCCTCCTAGCTGGGTGTTGAGCCCTATTAGTCTGTAACATTTTATTTATTTATTAGCAATTTACAACCTACAAAAATCAAACACTAAATGACAAAATAATTTAAACTAAGAAAAAGTTAGAAATCCTGGGTTGCCTCCCAGTAAGGGCCTGTTTGGATACATATTAAAAGATCTTTTGAGAGCTTATTTTTTGGAATAAGCACTTTGCTATGTAAAAAGTGGTATTTGGATGTACATTTTTTTTCAGCTTTTGGAAAAGTAAAAGCTCCCAGTAGAGCTTATGGTGAAGCTAAAATTTTCAGCTTCTCAAATAATTATCATTTTGAATAAGCACTTAAGAATGTATTATCTAAACACAATATTAGCTTATTTAAAAAGACCTTTTCAAAACAGGGCTTCTAAATAAGTTCTTTTTCTATAAGTTCTTTTAAAAAAGCTCATCCAAACAGGCCCTAAGTGCTCTTTTACCGTCATTAGCTTGACGAATCATCTTGCGCAAGGATCTTCTAAATTTTTGAGAAATCATGAATGAATCTCTTGTAGAAACCCGCATGGCCTAAAAATTTTCTTACTCCTTTAACATTTGTTGGAGGTGGTAATTTTTTAATTACATCCAACTTTGCTCTATCCACCTCTATTCCTCTTTGAGAAACTCTGTGTCCTAATACAATTCCTTCCTGCACCACAAAGTGACACTTTTTCCCAATTCAAAATAAGGTTAGTTTCTATACATATCTTAAGAACCAAATCAAGATTAATCAAAAGATGAATTAAAAACTGAGAAATCATCCATAAAAATTTCAATGCACTTTTCAAGTAAATATGAAAATATAGAAAGCATACACTTTTGAATTGTTGCAGGTGCATTGCAGAGATCAAAAGGCATATTTCTATATGCAAAGATTCTAAATGGAAAAGTGAAAGCTGTCTTTTCGTGATCTCCTGGATAAACCACAATCTGATTATACCTAGAGTAACCATCCAGAAAACAATAGTAAGCTTGACCGGATAACCTTTCCAACATTTGATCCATAAAAGGTAATGGAAAATGATCTTTTCTTGTAGCATGATTGAGCTTATGGTAGTCAATACACATTCTCCAGCTAGTAACTGTTCTAGTAGGAATCAGCTCATTCTTCTCATTCTGGACCATAGTCATACCACTCTTATTTGGAACTACTTGCACATGAGTCACCTATGCACTATTAGAAATTAAGTAGATAATCCCTGCCTCAAGAAGTTTCAACACCTCCTTCCTCACCACTTCTTTCATATTTGGTTTCAACCTCCTCTAAGGTTACACTATTGGTTTGTAGTATTCTTCCATCATAATCCTATGCATGCAATAAGAAGGACTAATGCCTTTCAAATCATTGATTAACCATCCCAAAGCACCTTGATTCATTTTCAAAACTCTCACTAGCTTTTCCTCTTCTAATTTAGTCAAGGAACTACTAATGATAATTGACTTCTTATTTTCTCCTTCAAGAAAAACATATTTCAACTCCACAAGGAGTTGTTTCAATTCAACTTTCTCTTGTTCTGACTTTTCACCCTTTTTCAACTCCTCTTTCTTCAATTGTATAGATTTCTCCACTATTTGTGCCTCAAATTAAGAAAGACATTCATCAATCATTTGTTGTTCATTTTCTATAAAACTATCAATAGAATTCATGATTGCTTTTTCAAGAGGAGTCCAAGGCCAACGCTGCTTCTTGACATCACCTATTACTTCATCAAGAACATCAATTCTTAAAAATTAAGTTTTATCACTCGAATAATGCATAGCTTCAAAGATATTAAAAGTGGCCACTTCATCTTGCACACACAACATCAATTGGCCTTTCTCCATATCAATGAGAGCTCTAACTGTTGCTAAAAAGGGTCTTCCTAAAATGAGAGGTACATCAGCATCCTCCTCCATATCAAGACTGACAAAATCCACTGGAAAAATCAGTTTATCCACTTTTACAAGTACATCTTCCATGGTTCCATGAGGGAATTTTATGAATCTATCAACAAACTAAAGAGTCATATTGGTAGGTTTGATCTTTCTTCCCCCAAGCTTTGTCCACATTGAAAGAGGCATCAAATTGATACTCGCCCCCAAATCACATAAGGCTTTTCCAATAACCATACTCCCAATGTTACAAGGAATAGTAAAACCACCAGGATCCTTAAACTTTGGAAGAAGTTTTCTCTGAAGGATAACACTACATTCTTCTGTCAAAGCCACAGTTTCATTCTTCTTAAATCTTCTCTTCTTTGTTAAAAGCTCCTTCATGAATCTTGCATATGTAGGCATTTGTTCCAGTGCCTCCACAAATGGAATGTTAATATGAAGCTTCTTGAAAATATCAAGAAAACAAGCAAATTGTTCCTCTTTATCCTTCTTCTTCCCCAATGGGGGTATGGCAACTTCAAAGGAGAAGAGACTCTTTCATCAACCATCTTACCTTTTTTCTCGCTTCCACTAACAATTTCTTTTTCTTCTTCACTCTTTTTTTCTCTCAACTTCTTTTTCTTATTTTACACTCTGATTTTTCTCTTCCTCAATTTTCTCCTCACTTTTCTCACTATTTTTCTCTCCACTCACTTCTCCTAACACCTTCCACTCCTTGTTGTAATTGCATTACAATGCTCTTTGGATTTGTCTAAGTATTCCCTGAAAGAACTGCATTTGACTATTCTGCCAATTGCTTAGCTAGCTGACCTACTTGCACATCTAAATTTTTAATAGAAGCCTCAGTGTTCTTTTGATTAGAAATAGAGGCTTGGATGAATTGATTCAAGGTTTCTACTAATTTCATGGTTTGGTTAGTAGAAAGAGAAGAATTCTGGACATTCTGAAAGGGTGGTCTATTAGAAGAACCCCCATCAATTGAAACTAGGATGATTCCTCTATCCCGGATTATAATTGTGGAAAAAGGATAATTCATTAGATTACCTTACCTTCCTTGGTTCCCTACAAAATTCACATCTTCTTGAAAATTAGTCTCTCAATGACCATTCAAATGATCCCCTCCACAAAAATCACATTTCATGACTTGATGTTGTTGCATTGGAGTGTTTTGCATAGCCTGAATCTGTTGAGGAATCTGAGAAATATGCTTGGTCAATGCTTTAATTTGTTGAGTAAGAATCTTATTTTGAGCCAACAAAGCTGTTTGAGAATCTAACTCCAGCAAACCTTTCTCCTTCCTTGGTACTGCTGCCCTGTCATGATGAATTAGATAATCATTAGAAGCCATTGCTTCTATCAAAGTTATTGCTTATTCTGCTGTTTTTGTATCCATTGATTCTCCTGCTGAAACATCCAACATCAACTTAATTTGTGGCCTTAATCCATGGCAAAAAATTAGCATTTGAGTTAGCTCATCTATCCCATGATTAGGAAACATCCACAACAATTGCTTGTACCTTTCCCATGCCTCACACAAAGGTTCACCTTCCTTTTGACTGAAAGTTGTAATCTCTCCTTTTGCCTTTACATAGTGAGAACATGGAAAGAATTTGGTTAGAAATTTCTCCTCTACCACATCCCATTATGACAAACTCTGGTTTGGGTGTGATTGCAACCATGTCTTTGCTTTACCAGTCAAGGAAAAAGGGAATAGACGAAGACAGATTGCTTCTTCCATGACTCCATTCATCTTTACAGTATCATACAGCTCAAAGAAAGTGGCCAAATGCTTATAGGGGTCTTCATGGCTGAGTTCGGCAAATGCATTCTGTTGTATGGGACTCAAGAGAGCTGGCTTCATTTCAAAATTGTTTGCAGCTATCGAAGGTCTGACAATGCTAGAAAAGTACCGTGGTCCATTTCTGCAACCACAATCACCAAGTGTTCTTCTTTGCAGCTGCTACTCTTCATTTCCTACCACAATTCCTTGTTGCTCTATTTGTTCTCTTTCTCTCCTCTTTTTAGCAGATTTTCTCTTTTTAGACTTCTTTCTGTTTGATCTTTCTGTTCTATCAATACCAGGATCGAATAGCAGTTGATCCGGTGAAGTTGTATCTCGCATACACTAAACTAAAAGATCAAGGTAATATGCACAAAATATTTTAAAAAAATTATGCAACTAAAAAGAAAAGAAAATTAAAATAAATCAAAAATAAGAAATATATAAACAATGTCCAAAGTAGTAGAAAATTTGGATTTGCTAATACTGAAAAACAAAGTCCCCGGCAAAGGCTCCAAAAACTTGTTTACCACTTGGCAAGTGCACCCAATTGCATTAATAGCAAGGGTGAATAAGAGTATCGTTCCCACAAAGACTTGACTTAGTTCCTAGCACTTTTGAATTTTTTCACTATTTAAATGATTAAATGGAATTTTCAATCTACCTCTAAACATGCAAATTTAATCTTTAACTAAAATTGTAAAACTAACAAGTTTTCTCTCTCTTTTTTTTTTAGAATTTTAGAAAACAATAAAATTGGAAAGGATTCTTGCAAATATGAAAACTATTGGGGGTTTAATTAGCTTAGATATCCATCTCATGCTCTGAAAAGATTATTTATTCAAATTCTAAGTTTCAATGTTAAGAAGAGTCTAAACAATTACTTATGATTCAATCCCTCAAATCACAAGCCTAATTTCCACAATCAACCCTTAATCCTGTAGGCAGTTCAATTGCAAAAATTGCATTAAGAACAAGAGCTCTATTTTTCTCTAATGAAGCAAATCTCATTCCTGAAATATGACTCATTAGGTACTTGATTTCAGTTCAGAATTTAACTAGTATTTTCCAATCACCAATCAAACT
Source organism: Spatholobus suberectus (assembly GCA_004329165.1). NCBI lineage: Eukaryota > Viridiplantae > Streptophyta > Magnoliopsida > Fabales > Fabaceae > Spatholobus > Spatholobus suberectus. Next base: position 60,059,652 of record CM014733.1, on the reverse strand, counting down.
CTTAAATCATTCAAAGGTTGATCAGGCCAAAGAAAGCATTAAGCATAGAAATCAAATACTAACATAAAACATTCGAATTCAAATAGAAACAGAATATAACATTTACATTGAGATATCAACCTAGCTAACATACACCCCAACAACTAAGAAACTAAATAGTCATAATCATCTTACAATCTCCAAATGAATTTCCTTGTGGTCGTGATCTTCCAAGCCTTTGGAATAAGTCTCTAACCCTTTGGCTTCCCTTCACTTCGTAGCAAAGTCCTCCAGAAAATGATTAGTCCCTCAATTCTTCTAAGAAGTCACTTTAAATAAGGAAGGCTTCTCATTAATGCGCGCTTAGCGCTCTGCTTTAGGTGTTGGGTGCCCTTTAATCACTAATTCGAGGGGTCTTTGGTGGTTGGGTGCTAAGCCCCGTGAGGTGGGCACTTAGCCCTTTGACTAATAACCTTTTTGGCCCTTGTGCGCTTAGCCCTCTGAAATGGGGGCTAAGCCTTCAAACTTAACTTCGATTTTCCTTGACAAAATTGGGCTGGACCTTCAACTCATTGGGTTCTAATCGTGGGTTGTCCACAAAGCTGTTGTTGGGCTTGTCATCAACATAAAATAACATAAAAATAAGCAAAAACCATATATATTCACAACATAAGGAGAACTTAATTTTTTTAACTTAGTTCACTCAAATTATATCTAAAACTTAACATTTTATAAAAAATTAATCATAAAAAATTATAAATTATAAACAACTTTTATCATCTAACAATTAGGGATTAGGAGCTTGTGATTGCGGTTAAACAACAGTGAAGTGAAACTCTAGTATCGTCATGATTTTTGCTTCGATGCCTCATTGCGCTGTCACGGCAGATTCATATATGCTGCGAATGAGAACAAGGGGAAACAGAGCTTCGTGTTTTCGACACTAGGCCCAACAGTGAATAATTGATTCAGTGCCTGGGTTGTTGTGGTGATTTAAGGATGAACGAATTTGGCTTTGTGGCCAATTTTGGGTTCAAGCGTGAGGGTTAGAATGGGTGTCTGATGTGGTGCGTAGTAGACCTTGCATTTACTGATGATTATTAATTTGTATTTTTTATTTTTTTGTTTATTTTTATGTGGATGGAAACATTGATGGAAATTTTTAATGAAGTTTATGCAGAATTTGTTGAATGAAATGAAATGCTGTGCATGAATATAAGATGCGAATGTTGGTATGTATTGAGTGATATGTGGATGTTTTGTTCATATGACTAAATGTATTTGATACATAAAAAAAATGCTTAAACCAGTGTATGTTATTGTGTATGTGAGACAAAAAATATCAAATGCAATTGATGTTGATGTGTGTTTGTTGTGAGTGCAAAGGAAAATGTGAGAAGAAAATGTAAGTATAGCTGCGTGTGAGTGAAAATGTATGAGTGTGTGAGGCATAGTGCTTGAATCAATAAGTACATTTGCAAAAGTGTGATATTTAGGCAGATGTGTGCGGATTGTGAAAAGAAAAGTTATGTTATACATTGCGTGTGTTGTATATTGAATGAATGATGGTATGTGCATTTATGGATGTGAGGCTGTATGGTTGGCATGTGCAGAAGAAACATTTGTGTTTGTGACATTGGAATGCATGTATGTATGTTAAGAATGAAAATCCATTTTAGTGTGTATGTTGAGGGTATCTTGCTGTATGTGAGAGCATGAAATTGTGTGAGTGGGTGGAGAATGAATGCGCGATTGATCGAAGGTGAGGTCAGAATGTAAAGTGAAAATGTTGTTGGTGTTGATGTGTAAAAGAAAAGTGAAGACAAAAGAATAAAATGGTGAGAACTGAGAGTATGATGACTGATTGTAAAGAAAAAAGAGGCAGCAAACGCACTGTGTGTTGAGATTCCAATATGTGGAACGCTCCATGGGTATGGTTAGTACCCATCATAGTAAAATAAAGACATAAGAGTGAAAATAAGATATTGACAGAGAGCAAGGTGTCAATAAGTATGCATCCATAAGCTAAAACCCACAGGGGAAATGAGAGCCATAATAAGCAAAATGTACCCATTAATAAGACACAAACACCAACGTTTAAGCATAAAGCAAGCCATCAGTTTATTATTTATACATTTCATCTTAAAACAACAAAAGGCACCGAATCATATTTATTATAAGTGTAAAAAGAGCAAGCTGAAAGGAAATAGCTACATCATGACGACAAAGAAAGAAGATAAAGGATTATACCTTCGATCTTTCACTTATATAGGATGACGGTAGCCTTTTCTAGGAACTTTTTCAATAGCGTAACAATATGCATAAGAGAGAATAAAAGTGTCTGAAAGAAACACCCTAAACATCTATTTATAGGACAAGAGAGAATTTGATAGAATGAAAAGGTGTCACCTTTAAAGGGACTTGTTGTCCTAAAGGTCTCACCTTTGATTCAAATTTTATTTTCCCATTTTTATTCTTTTATTATTATTATTATTATTATTATTATTATTATTATTTTAAACTTGGATAAGAATGTTCAAAATATTTCTAGAAGAGCATATTCCCTTTTCCTTCCATATTTTCAACTCCCCTCCCCCCTTTTTTTATCTTATCATTGATTTTTTTTTATTGCCTCCTCCTTTTTATTTGACATGGGCCACTTCATGCTAGCCTAAAAGGCTTCCTTTTATTCACTTTCTTCTTTATCTTTTCTTTTATTTTTTTATTTTATTTTTTTATTTGTTATTATTAATAAAATTCAATTTTGTTATTTTCATGTATTGGATAAAATTGGGTATCCACATTTTCAAATGCTATGTTTGTTTTTTTTAGGTAGCTTATCTTTGCTTGTGTGCTTTGTATGTGTGTCTGACTGTGGTGATCACGATTGTCTTAATCGCGGGAGTAAATGGTGTTTTCTCCTCAGAGTGATGCTTTTAGTATGGAACTGACACTAGCCAGCCACGATGGGCGAGATGGTTGGACGATCGATGCTAATACCCATTAAGCGCGTTTTGATGGTTTGCTTCTCACCCGCTACACGCCATGCAATGTCCTGATTTCCATGTCCGATTATGATTCGAGTAGATTTCTCAGAGTTTGTTCAGGAGATTTTGCATTCCCCATCTACTATTCCTACATGTGTGCCTGCTCCCCGTTGAGTGGGTAATGCTCACAAGTATCGAAGGCCTTTCAGTATATGCGCTTACATGGATGAGGCTCAGGCCAAGTTTTTTTGTGGAAGATGACGATGATGATGATAATGCACCCTCTAGCTCTCCTCATTGTCTCTAGGAGACAATGTAGTTTGTGTTGTATCTTTTGAGTAGTTATAGGGAGTGAGTTATGTATCCCCTTCCCCTTTTGTGTTGTATTTTGGATTCATTGTCACACACCTCTCCCACTATCTTTATGCTATTTGATATTTCATGTTTATGTTTGATCTTTCTATGGCTATGTGTCCAGTACTTTACATGCTGGACATGCTATCTTTATGTATGGTTATGTGTTATGCTTTTATCCTCGCATATGACTTTCTTTTGCAATGTTATAACGATAAGCCGATTTATATTGAGAAAAAAAACTTATGCATATTTTCACAAGCAAGTTAATGAAGAGTTTTTCCTAATTGAACTTAAAATCTAAATAGATGACTAGCTAGCAATTTTCTTTCCATTGTTTCCTTGTCACAATTCGTGGAGGTCGTATCGTAGGTCGCCACAAGAAGAGTTAGGAGCACCTTAAGCATTGGATCAATGAAGAAATTGATGAAAATATAAGCCAGAGGAGGCTAGAAAGGATGTGTGGTGCTAGCCACACCCTTGTGGTGAGTAATAGGAGAAAAAGAGCACAACAAGAGAGTACCATAGGATGTGTGTGTAACACCCCTATTTCTGCCTATCAAATTGTTTTCCTAATTATTCTATATTTATTTTTAGATAACCATATGGGAATCTCAAAAATTTGATCCCTACGGTTACTTTAGTATTAGTAATATTTAGTTTAGATTTTTAATAATTTTTAAGGACGAAGCCTGAAAATTTGTAAAATGACCGTTTTGTCCCTAAAAGTCAGATAATAGAATAATAAAAAAAATAGTTAGAATTTTTTACTAATTATTTTAAATTATCAATATAATTAGAATAATTAATAATAATTTTAGAAACTTTTTGAGAATTTATTTAGATAATTTTTATAAAATGACAAAAATATCATTGGTTAACTACAGAAACTAACCAGAGCCTTTTTTACCTCAAAATATTTTGAAATTTTATACAAAGTATATTTAATTATAAAAAAATTATTTTGAAAGAAAAATAGTGAAAAATAAAACACCACCATTTCAAATTTTTAACTATTTTTTTAATATTTGTCGACTTAATTTTGAAAAATTAGGAGAAAATTTCAAAATTCTAATCGCCACCACTATGCTCAGAATTTCAAGAGCTATCTAATCGTGATTTTTAATAATTTTTCTGAGCCGAAACCCGAAGAAATTAAAAAATGATGTTTTTGCCCCTACTATTCAACATTGAAGGCTAACATGAGAAAAATATTCAATTGATATTAAAATGTTAATTTGAACTTGAAATCATGTCATATATATTAAAATATAATTTTGGAAATTTTCTAGAAATTTTATGAAATTTTTGTGTAAAATGACTAAAATGTCCTTAGGTGTCTATAATTCATTACTCTAATATGTTAATGTGTCCCTAAGTTTACACATATGTCCTTAAAATGGAAAAATAAAAATTGAAATTATTACATAATGCATGACTTAAGCATGTGGACACCTAAGCTTGTTCCTCCTATATAAATACCTATGCTTCTTGGACATTTTTCATGCATCCTCCACTCTCTAAAGTTGGCCAAAATCCACATTGAGAGTTTCTCTCTCTAGAAATTTTTCTTTCTTAGTTTTTATATTAAAATTTTGCTAGTTTTCAACTAATAAAATTTCTTCTACTATAAGCTTTGCACCAACAATTTCATCCTCTTCATCAACCATCTTTAAAGATAATGGGAGGAGTGGGGTTGGTGCTAAATTATTATCACTTTGCATGTTGGTAAAAAGGGTTTTTCTCTAAACCCGTTTAGGCTTAAGTTTTATTATTATTATTATTATTATTGTTGTTGTTGTTATACTGTTTGATGTTACACTTTAACTTTTGCTAAGTTGTTCCTCTATTCAAATTTAAATTATTAAATTATACTTGCTAAGTTGTTACTCTGCTCAAATTTAAATTATACTTACTAAGTTGTTGTTTTGCTCAAATTTAAAAAATTAAAATGTATTTATTTAGTTGTTATTTTGCCAAAATTTTAGTAATTAAATTATAATTACTACGTTGTTATTTTGCTAAAATTTTACTAATTACTAAGTTATTATTCTGGTAAAATTTTATATGATTACTAAATTGTTATTTTGTTAAAATTTTGGTATTGTGCAATTTATGCAATATAAGGCAGAAATATTAATTGTACTGATGTTCAAACTAAATGAGACCAGGGAAACCTATGCTTGAGAAGTTAGGAATTGATAGTTTAGTGAGTAATGTAAAGCAAGTGATATGCAGTGGCATGACACCCTACTAGGAAAGCTACAATTTGGTACGTTGAGGAATGAAAGGCAGAGACCCACTTGTGGAGGTATATGGAATAGGCATCGAGTGGTGAAACTTCCAATGGCCAGGGTGGAGCCCTCAAGCTAGGATATTCACCTGACTAAGTTTGATAACCCTTACAACTGCATAATATTCCAAGATTAGTTTGAGAATATACTTCTATAAATGCATATCCTGACTGTTATTTTTCTCAATGATGACGAGGATTGTATCATGTGATCATGTTGATGAGGTATATATACTCTCAGTCACTTCCCAAGTTCTATTGAGAACTATTACTCACTAATAGGAAGTATGAATCCATACCGAGTTAAGGATAGTATAAAATAAAATAAACTTTAGGTTTCCCTTTTATTGTCAACTATGTTTTATCTATATTTTATGGTAGAATTCTTACCATACATGTAGAAGTGATTTTAGAACAAATCATCTCACTCCATTATTTTTCTTTTATGCATATTTGATCGCGATTAATGAAGATGGCCATGCCAGTACTGTTTAACTTACACATAGAGTATCTAGACAAAGGAACTTGGGAGTACTATGAAGATATAGATATACTTACTTATCATGGTTTTATATCTATTACCTTCTTATCTCCTATTCCTGGGTTTCCAATACCGCCTATGACCTACGAGATCGCTATTTCCTTATCGACTTCGCCACCAAACTTTGTCTACGCTCCTCCTATTCTACCACCACCTGAGGATTTGTAGGCCTAGTCTAATTACCTGTTCTTTTATATATGGGATAGGGTAGACTAACAATACTTTGAGTAAGATCTTTTTGATATACTAGGAATAAGTAGTAACTATTTTGATATATATTTTGATTTCCTTATATTTTAGTTATTTTTCTAATTATGAAATCATGATGTACAGTTCTACAATGAATATATATAGATTTTATTTATTTTACTACTATTTTCAAATTTTGTTAAATTTACAAATTTTCTATTATTAAAGAGAAAAAAAAAAATTACTCGCATTATTAAGTAAGCAAATAAGTATGGGTTATGTTCAATGTGAACAGGTGTCACAGTGTGTGGCACTTGCCACACCCCTGTAGGTGTACCAGTAAAGCTAGTTGATGGACAGCAAGTGTCATAGGGGAGGTGTGGCGTGCATCAGACCCCCTATTTTGTGACTTTACCATTTATTTTTTTGTTGGGTTTGACCCATGGTGTCTTTCTAGTTATAAATAAACCCTATTAGTATCGTTAAGCATCTTTGAACCTCATTTTGGGAAGCATGATTTAGGATTGAGAATTGTTCTTTGTTTTCTTCAATTCTTTTTGAGTTTGTTTTTCTTTCAGGAATCTACCATGACTATATATGAATAGAATCCTCTATTCTAGGATTAAGGCTTAGCCCTTGATGTCTATTTGCATTAATTGAGTTGCCTTTATGTTCATTTGTGTTCTTCTCTTGATTCTATTCTTATTGATTTTTTCTATGCAAAGTGCTTGATTGTTGTTTTACATAATTTTAGACACTTGGGAAAGAACTGAAAGATTAACCTAATCATTGGAACCATAGAAATAGAACTTAGCTTTTAAATAATGAAAGTAGATTTAATCCTTCGAGGAATTAATGAATTACCAAAAAACTAAACGGGTCTAATTGAACATAGCTACCATGAAAGTAGGGGTAAATTCACTTAGGCACATCTTGGTTCCTCGAAAGAGAACGAGGATTACCTTAGGTTAATTTCCCTTTAATGAGCGCCAAATAAAGTGTTAAGTAAGGCAATTAATCAAATAGGAATCATTGTATAACCCCCAATCCTAGAAGCTTTCCAATCTCAAACCTTATCTTTGTAAAATATTTGCTTTATCTTTAATTAAAACCTTATTTTCTGTCGTGTAATCTTAATCAAATTGCAATAATTACTTAATCAAACATGTGGTCCTTGAGGAAAGAACGATATTTATTACTAGGTAATACCATACACTTGAGATAATGTATTAGCTTATACACAAGTATTCTTTTCAAACAAAGCATCTTCAGGCTTCCAACAATTTCACTTAGAAATGCTTAAGGGTAAAACTCCCTAACTACAACGTCTAACAAATAAATACAAACTTTTAAGCTTAAGTCTATTTTTTCAACTCAAAAACATTAGAAGGTAGAGAGTTTGGACAAGGTTTGTGATATGAATATTTCTCTTAAACTTATGTATGTGGTCCTCCCTTCTATCTTTTGTTTTTTAAGCTATATACATAGGACAAAGGAAAGATACCCATTGGGAACCGTTGTAAGCTTGGTTTGAGATGAAAGTTGAAACATTAAATGCAATATTTAATGCTTTCACCAACTTGTCACATAGGATAAGATAAAGCGTGGTGCTTATCTTTTTTCTCATACTAATGTTGTATAGCAAGATGTAACATTTTATTTTTTAGAGAAAGTATACTGCAGTATTCAAATATATGCTTTCTTATCTATTATTGCTATTCCTTTTGCACGTCTTTTAATAAAGTAGGTGAGTACATAAAGGTTGACTTGAGAGCTTTGAGAGACAAACACTTAAATGCTTTCTTAATACATTTCAACTTTTATAAGTAAGTGTATCATTTACTGTGATGATGCCTTAGTAAGATGATGTATATGTTCAAAGGACAAAGCAATAGGATGATTGAACTATAGCAACAATGTTAAAGCATTCATTTGTAGGACGACATATCAACAATCATTATTTTCATGGATATTCTTATAATTTGTTTGTTATCTTTAAAATTTAAGGGTCATGGATTATCCTTTTATTTAACAATAACAACTCTTTTTCTGAAGATATTTCAAATCTAAAAGTTGTTATGGAGAAAAATAGGCAACATAACTCAAAGACATCCCTAAAATCCCTACAATTTAGGAGTTATGGCTACCTAAAGTAGCCAAACGATCATATCAGTCAATGTAATACTCCAAAGAAGCATTACCTTCACACGTACTTTCATTTATAGAAATGTAAACTTTTTAAAATAAAACCTCAATTGAACATAAAGACTTCAATACATGAGTACCTAATGTACCTTACAAGACTTAATGATAATTCTCAACATAACAACTAGGCCTTATGCAGGAGGTTATTAATTACAAAAGAAGAAAATAAAATCCTAAAACAAAAATAACAAATTTATAAAACTATAAATTATGTTAAATGTTTCCTTTCTTATTGCTCCTAGCTTTGCTTAATTTAAAAACATTAAACTTAAACTAATGAGACCACAGTCTCAGTGAGTGCCCTAAGGACACTACAACATTATATAGAGCACATATAATATACATTTTCATCTTTAACAGTTAATCATGACATCTAAGGCATATAAACATTTATGTCATTTTTAAGAGATCACAATTTATACACAAAACATAGAACATGTAATTCACTCTACAGTACCACCATCAGAAACAACAATCATATCATTGGTAGGATGCACATGTGAATGTCGTGTTCCTCTATCCCTACTCCATATGCATGTGATACCAATACTATCGTTAGGAAGTAGCCTAAGAGTACATGCTTAGGGTCAAAGGAGCACAACCCTCTATGATTACCTCTAACTAAGTACTCTCAACTAGCGTGATGTCCTCAAGTGACTAGTCAAGGTTGCTAAGCTTTGCACAGTTTACCTCGACATATCATGGGATCAGCATGAGTCATTGGAGTTTCCCTACCAGGCAACCAGGCTGACAACCCTTCGGGGCCTCCACCATCTGGCTTGTAATACTTATGCACATAATGTCTAACAAGTTTTTCTTGTTCAACAATTGGGTACCATCCTCACCTCTCACAAGCTAGGTCCTACTCAAACGAGATACCACCCCAGCACTATCTTCGCCTTTCATAGGCTAAGCCACTCATCATAATAATATCAAGTCATATAACACATCTCATAGCATAATGTCACATGTTAAAAACATTATACATCTCATAGTATAATATACACAAGTCAAGTTAGTCCATTCGAACAAACATCCTCAAGCATAATATCATATGTCACAATCACAACACAAGTAAAACAACATTCATAACACCACGTACTCACTTTCCTTATCGCATATCATATTCCTATCCCTAAACAGTCTAATTATTAGTTTCTCAATTCAATTTTTGATTGCCTAAGCTAGTTCTACTACTCGCATACCCCCAAAATTTGCACACTTCACTGATAGGGAACTCAGCACAAGCATGTTTAATGGAGCATGGGCGTGCTTGACCAATCAATTTTAATACAATTATTGTGGTTTTGTACATGTCTTTACTTAATGTTTATTGGGCTTGATATTGGTGTTCTAGCTGAGTTTTGCATGTATAAATTCAATTGGGCTTTAATGAAAATCTCAATTAATTTTTAGATTTTTATGGGTTTTGACCTTTCGTCCTTGTTCAGGTCATAATTTGGATTATAGAGATGCGTTTGAGGTGATCTTGGTGTTTATGGAAAGCTTAAAGAAAATTCTACAACTTTCATAAAGAAGTCATAAGCTGATTTGGCCTAGATCATGGATGAAATTGTACTTAAAGTTGGATATGCTGTTTCCCACTAATAGCCTAACATAGTACAGTGTTTTGGGCATATCTTGAGTAATAGACATTATTTTTAAGTGATTCTAAAGTCATTAGTTAGCTAAAAAAATTCTTATGAAGACCACAAAAACTAATTTGATCATCTTCCTACTTGTTTTTGTCCACTAAGTTGACATTTTTTGTTAGGAAAATAAGCACAAGCGTGCTCATCACTTGACAAATGATAAAATCACAATTTGCGACCATAGAGGCTTCCTTAAACTACTAAAACTCTATAATGTTGTGTTTCTACTATCTTAATGTCTAATTGCCTAATATTCTATTCCAAAGTGGGGATTTCTTATTAAGCTAAGTCATTTTCATCTAAGCTTAATCCTTTAATTCCTTATCCAAAATAGGAATAAGCCTTAAATCAACCTAAACCCTTACCATAATCTCAGTCTACCCTTGAACAATCACAAATTAGATTAATCACATAGGTTCACATAATAATAACAACAACAACAACAACAACAATAATGATGATGATGATGATGATGATGATAATAATAATAATAATAAAAATAATAATATTAGTAATAATAATAATATTAATAATAAAAATAATAATAATATTAGTAATAATAATAATAATAATAATAATAATAAAAATAATATTAGTAATAATAATAATAACAACAACAACAACAACAACAACAACAACAACAAAAATAACAACAATAATAATGATAATAAAATATATCTACACATGCACGCATATGCTTGATATTATTCTTTCTTAATTCCTAAATATTAGAACTTCCTCTTTAAACACAACAAGTAAACATCAATTCCAAACCCTTACTAAACCCTAACCATGGGTGATGCATATGTACACAAATAAAGACGAAAGAATAACATTCTTCCTAAACATCATAATGCCTCTATCTTAGACCCCTTAATTATACAATAATATCAAAATCTCTACCCTAACACCTCAATCTTGCATAAACATTAACAAGTACAAAATCCTTATCCTAACCCCACATGGCATAAATATACAAATATCATGTTAGGCAAGACAAACAATAGCAAACAATTATGGGGAAAGGGGAAACATGCCAAGTATACATACCATAAAGATTCATAAAATTATAGAAAAAGGGAAAACATACAAAGAGCTGCACTCACCTGGAGATAATTGCCAAATCCCTACGGGGTGCCTAGGTTCTCCTTTCTTTTCTTCTCTTTTCGCCCTTTCTCTCGCTATCTACTTCTTACTTGCCTCTCTAGGTTAAGTGAGAAAGTGTGACTAGAATATGTGAATTAGGGTTTTATAAAATTTAATTCCCTTATTGAGCCTTAGTGACTTTTCTTTTATAAAAGCCCATCTATCTTCCCTTTGACTTAAGCCTATTATATAACTATTTAATTATCTGTTTGTTATAACACCCTTTAATTTATATTGCTTATTAAGTCTAATTTCGAAGGATGTTACAGTCAACTTGTTGCATGTGTGCCAAATAATTAGAAGCAAACATAAGGTGGTACGTGGTTAAGATTGCAAGGACAATTTTCAAGGTCATTAGGCCAATTGCCCATTATGTGTGTTATGCAACCTAGAAATATCCTAGACATAGGTAGTTAATGATAGGGAAGTTGGCTAATGCTTATACCTCCAATAGATAGTATAAATAAAAGAATCCCATGTATGAAACAGATCCTTGACCAAATCAATACAAATTATCTTTCTAGCCAATTATTTTCCTTTACCATTTTATTGGCAAGTTTCTTTAAATTCAATCATTTACAACATTTCTTTACATTTCAATTGTTTTTCGCAATTCCTTTACTATATACACCTGGGAGTAGCGTAACATAGCTTTACTCAGCCACATGGCTACTAGAAAGTTCTTTGGAGTGGACTAGGAACCCATATTAAGGAAGAGTCCCTTCCTCAAGTAAATTGCCTAAAAGGAATCATTGAGTTGTTTATTAGTCGTTTCATGCAATTGATCCAATTGTCTTTAAAATCAACACAACTTCAACCCTTTTTCCTTATAAGACGAGACGTTTTTCTTCCTCCTAACCTTTTCATCACATCCACCTTTATAGACCGTATCATATTCTACTCTTTTGGGAAGATAAGTCATTAGTGGGGACAAGAATGGATATGAGGAACAAATGTTGTTAGCTACTGTGAATTGGGTGCTTGAAGAAGAGAATGTTAGAGAGAAACATTGAGGTTTCATGAACCCAACTTTGAGGTATGAATACCCTTTGGATTTGGCTTACTCCATGGCTGAGCTTGTGTTTTGCCTCATATGACAATGTTATAGAAATGAGACACTACCTGATAAAAACAATAATATTTGTGATTTGGCTCACACGACAATATTAAAATTTTTATTTCTTTGGTCAAATATATATGTTTAATTTTTTAAAACACATCCACATCACATAATGACACATAAAACAAATAAGACACATCATAATGTTATATCAATATCTCTATTACTTATTTGACAGACAGTTAATGGTTAACCTACATTTGCACAACTAAAAAATGGAAGGACCAAATTTGATAAATGATGATAATAGGAAGACCAAAAATACACACCAAACACATTACTTTAAAAATGTCAAATCATAATGCAACTTAAGACAAAGAAGTCATGTCATTGTGCCATTTCATTACCTTTATTGTCAATTTAACAAAGAGTTAACAATTGATCTACATTTGCCAAATTAAAATAGTGAGAGATCAAATTTGTGAAAAAAAATTTTGAGGATGAGATTCATGAAATAAAGAAAGTAAAAGGACCAAAAGTACAATTAGGTCTTACATTTATTTAAAGGCTAAAAAATTAAGTCACATGTTGGCTTGACACCACATACACATTATTGGGTACCATTTATGATGATCACGTGACCTTTCATTAAACATATAAGCAATTAATTGATGTCATGTGAAGGTAAGGACCAAAAGTATTAATATTAAATTTTAAGGAGATAAAAAAAAAAAAAAAAATTGATAATCAAACTAAAATTTGCTCATTTTAGGGAAAAAAAACAACAACAACATATTTAAGTCTTATATTTATTACACACGAGACATTTCTTACGTCAATATCTCCCAATTACAGGAGATGGAAGTTGAGACGGGCTAGTTCGAAATCAACTTCGAATACTTGTGATATCATAATCATAATACAATTCAACTTTTAAAAACAATAAATTAAAAAAAAATATAGAGAAACCAACAAACATGCCTCTTACTGCCCTCCAAAACCTCGTTGCCAATACCTGAGATGACTCCGTTCATTGCAAGTTCCATGAAACTAAGATCCATTACTCTGAACTGTAGACCCTAGTAGACATAAATACTGCAAAATAGTCATTACATCTATATCACATGTATAATTATGTCAGGACTTCACCGACATTTTAGATCTTCTTACTTTTACTTTAAAACGATTATATTTTCTAATTATTTTACTTTTACTTTCTTTAAAATTTTTTACACAAATATATGAAAATATTAAAATAGTAGTTGATCAAAGTAAAAGTAAATTGTGACCTTTATCTAACCACTATTTTTTATCCAAAGATTGTCTCACAGCCGTTGTATAAGAATATTCAATTAAAGACCAAAACTAAAATTATGCCTTAAAACATTGATTTTCCTTTCTTAATTAAAAAATTATATTTAACTTTTATGATATAATTGTATTTCATCTTATATTTTATTTTAAATTTTGTCATATTTTTGTGTTCATTTTACATAATATTAGCGTTTTGTTATAGGGTTCTTTAACAAATGGGTTACCTAATGTCACTCATGCAAAGATTCACAACAGGATTTCTAACATTGGAACATGTACCATTATATATATATATTGAAATATTGAAAAAAAAATTATGAATATAAAGGCTCCTTAAAATTAAATAATTTAAACTCTTTTTATTGTTTATTTTTAATATTAAGAAGTCCTTCCTATGTGAACACACATCACAAGAGTTTGGACCTACTAATCGCCCATCCAAGTGGTCAATGTACCTTTAAAAGCATCACATTGCATCACCTAGAAGACCTTTCCATTTTCTATCACATGCACATTGGGAAATGAAAGGATCATCCTTGGCTGTATATCCAAGCCAAACTTGCAGGCATTCAAGAATTTCCCGCATTCCTTGTCAAGGTGTAGCGACTTACTTGCAATCACCTTTGCACCTCATCACTAACATCCTATAACTATAAAAACCAAAACTTTTCTTGTCAAGTATTTTCTTCTTTGTTCCAATACACTAATACTCTGCATAATTTATTGTTGACTTGAGTGTCAAAATTTTGCAGGTGTCATCACCTCCGTTCACCATACATAGTCATAAGCAAAGGATCAATTCACTGGAAAAAACCTAAAGTACGATTTTGGGACTTAAATTTAAAAGGCAAATTTGGTGAGGAAACACTTCCTTGATGGTTGAGTAGCATGAAAAGAAACACACTAATAATTATTGAATGATTAATCTAAACATCAAACTTGGGTTTGAGTCCTTTTCCCAAAGGCAGGTCAACTAACATGGACAATAAGTGTAACCATTGTGGCCAAACCGAACTAAAAGCTTGAGATTTTTTTTTTCTTATCATTTCTCTTGTCATTGAAACTCAAATCTAAATCTAAAAAAAGAAAAATTAAAATAATTTTAATTTCAAAACTCATTATCATGTACTAATAAAACACATTGAGTCCTAAAATCAAAGATGGTAATTCTAATATCGCATGTAAGTGTTATACATAAAAATTTGTTCTTAAAGCATTACAAAAGTGTTTGATATGTCGAATCTTTTTTCATTAATCTAAGAAATTAAGTACTTGTTTCATGAATCTTGTTTAACGGAAATTATAGTTTTTTAAAAATATTGTTAATGTGTTTGATATGTTTAAAAGATTCTCAATAATGAGTGCAAATCCTCTCCGGCCTCTCTAACACTATGTTTTCTCCAGCTGAGATCAACATCATTTATTACATTCTCTCTCTTTCTTAATTGATGTGCAATAACCAATCAAGGGTGAAAATGTTGCTGGATGTTGGCTGGAGGAAAATTTGGCTAGAGAGGGTCTATTTCCTCAATAATATTGTTAGAGATGTAATACACGCGTAATAATTTTTACAACAATTTATATAATATCATTTTTCATATCTATCTCTTTTCATCACATCATTTATTACATTTTAAACTACTCTCTTATTTCTCTTTTTCTCTCTCTTAATTGTACAATTTGTTGTATAAGCATCATTTCTCATATTGTTATAAGTATCAATAAAACCTTACTACCTTGTGGAAATGTTGGACTCTCACGTCCTTTCCCAAAAATCCAATATGGTGTAATAGGTTTAGTTCCTTAATTTCTTATTTGAAGAGTAACTTTCTTTTTTCTTTTTCTTAAAAATGAAAGTGAGAGACCAGGATGCGAGGATCTGTATAGTAAATACTTGATCCAAGTAATGTTATTAATTCCTGCTCATTCTGTCTCTAAAGTTTTACTTTGAAATCCCAAGATTTCTCAATTTAATCCCACACTCAATTTCCTATGCTTACAAGACCAACACTTTGAGCGATTTTTTTTTATACAAAAAATAGAAATTGATTTGAACGAAACTAAACTAACCTTTAAGAAAACCCTCAATCCATTACATGTTAGTTACCATACACAGTTTAACAAGTATCTACACACAATTAATTAAATAAAATATAAGAATAAATTTTCAAATTATTCCTCCAAATTATATAGGTTGAATATTTAGTCGCTCAAATTTTAAAATCCTTTCATTACTTTCTTAATTTTATAAATCACCATTTACTTTACTTTTTTAAACCAAAATCTAACAAAGGGTTTTCAAAATTTTAAAAACTAAAACAACCCACTTATACAATTCTCAACAACTAATTTAAGGGTTTATGCAGGATATAAACATTGGTGTCAGAATATTAAGGGCTTGTTTGTTTCTTGTTTTTAAAAATGGTTTTTTGTTTTTAATAATTGAAAAACAGAAACAATTGTTTGATAAAAGTACTTTTAAAAATTGTTTTCAAAACTAATATTTTTTTTTAGTTTTTATAACCAAAAAACTAAAATATCTCTTAATTGTTTTAGTTTTCTATTTTTTCAGTTTTCTATTATTCATGTATTATGTTGCACTTTCACATCTTTTTCATTCACTTTTATTCTCTAAAAATCAGTTTTTGAAAATTGTTTCATGAAACAGTTTTTAAAAACTAAAAATGAAAACACATTCTAAGATTCTGTATAGTTTTGAAGACAACTGCATTAATTTAGACTTTTGATTAATTTCATTAAATAATAAATAATCATATTTAACAAAATTTAATGGTGGAGCTGTGAAGTGCACACCCAGCAGTTTTAATATGAACTGCACCGTTTCAGTCTCAACTTTGACCATAAAATAAAGAAAAACGTCATCAACACATTTTTTAACTTTTTTTAATATATTTTTTATTATTAATTGAAATTTATTAAAAATTATAAAATTTTGTTAATTTATTTTTTATTTAATAAATCTTAGGATTTGAATCCTTGTCGACAGATTTCTTTTTGGCATTTCTTCAGTTCTTTCTCGCTCTTTAACTTTTTAATTTATTTTTTTATTATCTTCCTTCATTTTTTCGTTCTCTCTTACTTTTCTTTTCTTTTTTTTAGCCGGAGAGATGGTACCGCAAGAGAGGATCTGATTTGGAAAGTGACGATCGCAGCCTCACACCTCTAAATTAAATAATAGGAAAAAAAAAAAAAAAATCATGAGTGCTTACCTCATAGTCATAAGTCCGCTAAATCTGCACCGTTATTAATGTTGGCACCTTCAAAACTCTGGCTTCCGTTTTTGTGGTTGGTGAAGGAGCGACGAGTTCCAGTGCCGTGGAGCACACCGCTAGTTGTTGCGATCTGGAGGAGGATGGGGTTCCAGAGGAGGGTGTTACTGTTAAACCGTTAATTTTTGCACCCTGGAAGTCTTGTGGTCCACCTCCGCCGTCGTAAACCACGTTATTAGATCCAGTTCTGTTTTTAACACATGGATCGCTGTTAATGGTTGCCTTGTAGAAAATTTGTCTCCCTGTCCCGTAGTTCTTGAAGGATCCGGTTCCAGAACAACTATTCATAGCAGTGCCACTGGAAGTGGGAGTTTTCCCTTTAATATGGCAAGTGGTGGAAGCACTAGTGAGGCTGCGATCATCCCCTTTGTGGTTGTTGTGTTGGTTAGGAGGGTTATTCATAGCATTGTTGATTTCCGCCATGATGCTCTACTGCTCTGGTTCTCTAGGGGATTTAGCAGTATTGTTCTTTAGAATATCCCTCTCGCCCAGGGGAAAAGAAAATAAGTAGAGAGAAAAATAACACAAAATTTAAAAATAAATAAATAAATAAATTTTTAATATTAAACGTTATTTTTTAAAAAATTCTTCTTATTTTTTCTTCAACCAAATAAAATGAAAAAAATTATATTATTATACATATTTTTTCTCCTTTAATTTTTTTCCCATCTAAACATATTATAAGATACTCCCGAGCTTTTTAAATTCTTTATTTAATAATTCATAATAATTATTTTTTCAATTTTTATAATTTAAGTAATTATTTTTTCCATATATACGATAAGACATTAAAAGCTTATCAAATAGTTTCAGAAGATAATTTTCATCTTCATATCTAATAAATATTTTTTTATTTTAACTTATTTTAAATTTTAAGAAAATAAAAAAATACATATAATATTTTAAAAATATGATGAATTTATTTTTATTAATTTTTTATGAAAAGTTTTTTAAACAATTAAAATATAACCAAATTTTATTAATTAAAATTAATTAAAAGAATGTAAAATATATGACATTAAAATTTTCAACTTATTAACTGTTCATTTTTTTTCAGTTTTTCAATTTTATAAATTTTAGAATAAATTACACACCTCTCTCAACCTTTTCCAAAAATGCGAGTATTGCATTGTCTTTTTCTCTTTTGTTAAAATATATACTCTCTTCTCTAAGACATTTGAGTATATATATGACACCTTATCCCATTTTTAAATTTTTTGTTAAAATTTCACTAGCTTTTGTTAAATAACAATTATTATTATTAAAATAATTTTTACACTACCATCTCCATCAGAGATACAAATATTATGCTACTTTTTCCCACTTGTTTTAAAATATGCACTCCCATTTATTGTCAAATGCATATATATTATATTATATTATATTTTAATTTTTTTTCCAAAAATAATTTTATGACTAGAATATCTTTTACACTCTCTTACTTTGAGAGATTCAAATATTACATTTTTCCTTTTTTCTTATTTTAATGTATACAATTTTCTCCTTTAAAAGATGAAAGTACATCACATTTTTCAACATTTTTATATTTTCTATAAAAATTCTAATAATTTCTATTAAAGAATAATTTTCACCAGAAAATCATTTATTAATATATTTGTGCTTTTTTTTTTACAAAAATGTGTTACTAAATTATTTGATTTTTTTGTATTTTTGATCATAAATTCTTTATTCATTCATTGTTGATCGTTTTTAGCCTTTTATATATCACTAACAACAAATTTGATTAAACATTTTTTGACATTAATCACATTAATGTGTAGAAAGAAAGTATTGTTACGACATCGAGTAGGTAGTGGATAAATTGGTAATTTTAAAATATTTTAGTATATATTTTAAAATCTTTTAAAGAATATTCTTCAATAATATTAAGTTAGATAATTAAAGTGTGATTTTCACCATAAAAGGAAAAGACATTACAATACTCATATTTCTAAGTGGAGGGAAGTATAATTTATATTTTTTAACAGTATTAAGTCTAATAAATTAAGTATATATTTTAACATAAAAGTAAAAGTAGTGTAATATCTACATCTTTTAAGAAGAAAAAATGTAATTTGTTCAAGAACATTCCTTAATAATATTAAATTAAATGAACTAAATTATATATTTTAATATTAAAAAAAAGACAATATAATATTTGCATATGATAGAAAAGGTAAGTATAATTTCTTTTAAATTTTATCTTTGATTAAGTTTTTCCCTTTGTACTGTAGTTTTGCGATTTACGTGTTGCATCCGTGTGTGCTAACTGCTAAGGGTAACGCTTATCGTTCTCTTCTCATCTTCTGGTCAAGTCTTACAGTCCAGTCATCTTTTCTTCTATCTCCTGTGCAAGTTTCATCTGTGCTTCCGAAACATCCTAATTTTTTTTAAATGTAAAATAATAAGAAAAATAGCTATTGTTTATAATATTAATATTTTGGTGAAATTCCGTAATATACTCCTTTTTAAAATTTAATTAATAAAATTTATATAAAATGATTAAAAATAAAGCAGATTTAATTAATACTTAACAATGAATATTCCTCTATCCATCTGTCTATTCTACTTAACAAAAGTCTTCCCCATCCATTCACGTGTCAACTAACATATGATTGCCCATTCCCCTCTGCAGTGACTTGACCACGTGAAGTAATAATTTATTTTTTTTGATAAAAAGCAATAAATTTTCCAGCTTGACAACTTAGGGCCTAATCATTTACATGAATGAAAGTAATGTTTTTCTAACTTAACACCTGACTCAATTTTTATCATTATACAGCTAGCATCAATAATCAAGAAGTGTTTAACTTTTATGGTTCGTTTGGTAGTAGATAAGTAGTAAGAAAGAAGAGGGAAGTGCAATAAAATTACTATGTTTTATCGGTTTGGTAGCGAAAAAATATTTGAAAAAATACATGAGATTCATTGTTAAAAATATCTTCACAAAATAGTAAACAATTGCACAAAAATCTAACTCAAGTGTGTGCAACAAAATCGATTTTGCTACTTGTTAAATGAAGAAAAGGAGCAAATCAATTTAATATTTCACTAAATTGATTTGGTCCCCATCTCCTTTTTTTTTGGATAATTGGTCCCCCATCCCTTATAAATAATAATAATAATAATAATAATAATAATCATCATCATAATAATAATAAAAATAATATTAATAATAAAAATAAATATTAATAATAATAATAATATTATTATTATTAATGATAATAATAATAATAAATAATAATAATTAAAATAGCCTTAATTTTCATTTTATTTCTTACTTATTTCTCTTCAATCAAACAATCTTAACTTCCATTATGTTTCTCACCTATTTCTCTTTTTTCTTTTCTCACCTCTTTTGTTCCTTTCCCTCCATTTCTTTCCTCTCTATCAAACACAACCTTAGAGTGATAAATTCATTTGCCTGTGCAGATATTTGTCCTCCTTTACAATGATTGGCCAAATTATTTTTAATAATATTATTATTTATTAATATTTTAAATAAATTTATAATTATATTTAACTCTTTAATTAAAGTAATTTTATTACAAAATTTAACTGTAATTAATATTTTTTATAAAAGTGTATACTACATTAAAAAAATTAAATAATATAAATAAGGAAATATAAAAAGTTATTTCTAACAATTAATATTTATTAGTCAAAAAATTATAAAAGAATTTAATTAGTGAGTTTTATTATAGTGATTGATTGCAATATAACTAAATCATAATATTAAACAAACTTTATTTATAGCATTACAAGTTCAAATTTTGGACTAGATATTTCAAAAGAAAAAGAGTATTTAATTCCCTTAAACTTTACCTCATTTGCAAATAGATACTCTAAACTTTAATTTTATTCTAATTGATCCTTAAACTTTATTCTCACTACTACTACAAAATATGTTTTTTAAAACAGGAGTTTAACTGGGTTCAAAATGAACCAATTTAAAATATGGACATGATGGCATTTTTGAAAATTTTTGCAACTTTTTTAACTCAGTTCACAATGAATCGATTTAAAAACATTTTCGCAGGTAAAGTTTGAAATTTTAAACCAACATTTTAACTCGATTTACCTAGAACTAATTTAAAAACTTAATATTTTTTATAACTTTATAACTCGTTCATGCAAAACAATTTAAAAACATTGAATCTGGGGTTTTAGTGAGCAATATTTTAACTCGGTTCTCTTTGAACCAATTTAAACTTTTTAAATTGGTTCAACAAGGAACCAATTTAAAATGTATGTTTTTAAATCGATTTCTGCCTCAACCAATTTAAAAGCTCTTTTTTTTAGATCTATTTTGAGCTTCCACGTTCACTTTGAAAGCTCGTTGAACTCACTTTGCCCTTTCGTATTCAAATCTCTCACCATTTCCCTTGGCCTCCCACAAACTCACCACGCCATTCTCATCCTCCAAACTCCAACTCCCTCCTTGAAGCTCCTTCTCCCTCCTTGAGTCTCCACCTCGCTCCTCGAAGCTCTAACTCCCTCCTTTGTTTCACCACTTTGCTCAGCTTCCCTCTAGCTTGAAGCTTTTTTGCATCTAACAAAAGGTTTGAGCTTTTTGTTGCATTGTTTATATGGTTTTTCTTTACATGGTTGTCATTATTGCAGTTTTTTGCTTGTAGCTGTCTTGCATAATTTCAACGCATATTTTGATAATTTTAGGTGTTAAAATTATGTATAAAACCTTGCTAATGGTTGCCATTAAGTTATAGGAAGTGAAATGAAATAATTTGGGTGAATTTAGATTCTTAAGGGCTTGATTTTATTAAGTATAGTGCAACTGCCATGTATTGATTTTAATAGCTTTTAATGAACTAATGTAATGTATTAGTTGAGGTGGAGTGAGTAGAAAAGTGTAACATTGTGTTTTTCTTAATGTTTGATCTAGTGCTTTAATAGCTAAAAAGTGAAAATTTATGAGATATTGGTGATTAAAATGAATAAATAAGTTGTGTTGTATGAGTGTTATTTTGTGTTGGTTGTTTTGGAATTCCTATCTAAATTTAAGGAAGTGGTGGAAAATGTTCTTGAGCCAAAGTGAGTATGTTGTTGGTAATTATATAGGTCGTTGAGAGAAATATAGTTGAGTTGGGCCAGTTGTGAGTAGTGGGAAATGGTTAGATGAACCATGGACTTTAGTAGGCCCGAAGCCTTTGTGTGGCTCGGGGAGGGTTTTAAGACACAAGACCCCTTTTTCCCTTTCATTTTTCTCATTTATCTCATCACTCTCTCTCAAACTCTCTCATTCTCCCGATCTCTCTCAAGACTTGTTTGGGGTGTAGCAAGATTTCAAGCTTTGATTTTCATTCCTTGTGTTGAGAAGAGTAGATTTCCTGAAAAGTGGACTCAAGAGTTCATTTTCTCTCATCTCCCTCTTTCCCCAAAATTTGGATTTGGAAGCAACAAGAGGTAAGGGAAGCTTACTTGTGTTGAATATATGTTGTATGAAAGTGGTAGTGTATGTATGTTGCTATGGTTTGTGTCAGAATGCATGATTTGGATGAGTTTATGACAATGTTGCTAGAAATGGGTTTCTAGATTTTCGTGGATGATTTCTGTTGGAATGTTGTATGAATTGTTGTGTGTGTTGAGTATGTTGTTAAATGCTGTTGTGTGGTCATATTGGGTATTAATGAGTACCAAGTTTGGATTTTTGGGGTTTTTCAAAGAGAGTTTTTGGTTATGTTATCTAATAGTCGTTGAGTGACTAAGGACCTCGCTGAGCGAGAGTACCTCTGGGACTGATGTGAGACTATCGAGTTGAGGATTCGCTAAGCGACCTATTGTGTCACTGAACGAGTGTTCTTAAGTGGTAGAAATGGCTATAGTATAAGAGGGATTTGTTGAGCGAAATGTGGTTTGCTGAGCGAGTGTTCATAGGAATCTGAAAATTTTCCAGAAGAGAGGTCGTTAAGCGAGTGTGTGGCTCGCTGAGCAAGTGTGGGTATTCCAGAATGCTTGGGAGCAATTTGCTGAGGGAATGCTGGGCTTGCTGAGGGAATGCTGGGCTTGCTGAGCAAATTTGGGAGCCTTGGAGAGTGGTGCTCTCTGTTGTAAGTAAGTCATTGGGTAAACAATAGGTTCATTAAGCGAGGAGTGGGTGCAGATTCTGGCTATTATCTGCAATGGCTCGTCGTTAAGCGAGCTGGTGGCTTGCTAAGCGAAATGTGGTCGATATGAGTTTGGAGAAAGTCCCTGAAGCAGATTCACTGAGCGACTCTAGTTGTTGCTGAATGAGTGACCTTGATTCGCTGAGCAAAATTCATGGTCACTGAGCGAAAGTTCTTCACAGGGAAAATTGGTCCTTTATAAGGATGACTGTCGCTGAGCGAGCATGTGGGTCGCTGAGCGAATGTAGTGTTCTGTTGTTGAACAATTTTGAAAGTGTAGTCATATGAAACATGTTTGGGAAGGGCTCCTAATATGAGTCTAAGGTTGAGAATGTAGGAGGAGTGACAGGTTGCTTGGATAGGACCTCCACTTGTCGAATTGTTGTTGTTTGGGCTTTTCCTATGGGATGTGGGCTGCTTGGATAGGGCCCTAGAGTAGCAGGTTGCTTGGATAAGACCTCCACTAGTTGTGAATGAATTGTTGTGAGATTTCTCACGAGGTATATGCTGCTTGGATAGGGCCTTACCTGTGGACTATGCCTGAGGCTGTAATGGGCCTGCATGGTGTTGGTAGTTGTTGTGGGACTTCATATGGTGCTGGTCGGGCCCACGTGGTGTTGTATCATTATTGTTGTGTTGCTACACATATATATGTTGTTTTGTTGTGGTTGAGTGGTTGTGATGTGGTGATACATGCATTTCATGCATATGTTGTTGGCTGAGGCTATACAATAGGTTTTATGTCGTTATGCGGGCAGGAGTGTAAGTTGGATGGTGGACAAGAGTTGCAAATAAAATGGGCCTCTAGCCTAGTGCTTGGATAAGACGTGGGGTCTTAAAGATGGGCCTTCGGGGATAAGTGGATAGTTGATTTCACAAAGGGCCAAGTTGGTGTAGGCCTTGTGTCACGGTGAGCCACCACTCACATACGCTTATCTTGACACACCACTAAGCTTATCCGCAAATCAAAGTTTTGGCAATCCTTAAATGGTGCTTGGATAGGCCATGGTAAGGGGTGAGGCCTGGCTGATCGCCCAGAATGTTGTGAAACCTCTCAAGAGTCATGTCATCATGCATTGACATAGTTGTGGTGGATTGATTGTGATATGGAGTTATAGACTAAGAACTCTTTTCCATATGAATGAATGCTATATATGTATATGTGTATGAATACGAATGTTGAGAATATGTTGATGGTTTTAGAATTCATATGCTATGTTGTTGTTTTTATAAGCTTATCCTTGCCTTGTGCTGTTGTTATTGGATATTTTGTTGTTGTTGTGTTGGTATGCCTGTGATGATCACGTCCTATGGCGTGGGAGTAGATGGCAATGCTTTAGTGGATCCGGCCTCTTAGAGCTGAGGATGGAGCAACGAGCTGATCACGTTTGGCTTGAAGAGCCAAGCCTTTGTTCTGTTTGTTGTATATTCAATTTCATTCTTTTGATAGGGTTGTATAGTGTGACCAGCTATAGGGAGTGAGTTTTTGTATTCCCTTCCCCTAGTGATGTATATTTGATGCATTCCTTTGTTATGGCCTAGTATTATTCCCTTTACATATTGCTATTAAAAGTTGTATAGACTATGACGTATGGTAATAGGAGATATGGATGAATCTTTCAGTATATGTATGTTTCACACACACACATATGTTATATTTTTAATTACCTGATATGACAATAAGAGTATGATTAGTAAGGTTGTTTAGTAGCAACGGTTGGGTCTTTACAAAAAGTATGAAGAAGTATTAGACAACTAAATATAAGGCAAATAGATGATAAGAAGTTTATATATAATTTTCATTATCTTATAACTAAAGTTAGGTATTAGATAGAGTGAATTGAAATGGTTAAGTCTCTTGCCTACTAGTTTTTAGTTTGGAACTTAGAGTTAAGTGTTGTCTCTAACAAGATAGCTAAGGACTAAGGAATTTATATCTAATTTTCATTATCTCATAACTAAAGTTAGGTATTAGGTAGAGTGAAATGAAATGGTTAAGTCTCTTACCTACTAGTTTCTAGTTTGAAACTTAAATTTAAGTGTTGTCTCTAAAAGACCAGTGTATGGATATAATACCATTAGTTGATTTCAATATCATAATAGGAGTATTAAATAGATTTATTTCACTTTATCTTAATTGTTTGGATAAGCATGACATGGATATGTTGTTGAGATGATGTGAAATTGTGTATAAATGTATGATGAATTACGAGTTGAGGAATACTTATGGATAGGCCATGAGAGCCTATATGATATAAATTAAGTTTGAGTAATGATAAGAATAATGTTGAATATTGATTGATAGATCGTACCTCTATCTGTTGTTGAACATTCCCTTGGTGAGGTATGATGGATAGTACCAAAAGCAGAGGAAGTTCTGTTGAATTTTTATGAGAATTGTGAACCATTGAGTATGAATGTGTAGGTTGAGATAGTGACAATGCCAATTAACTACATAACTATGTTAATCTAACTAGCTCTTTCTTTGTGAATAGGTTGTCCTTTAATAATGTTTCGTGAGTTGGGTGTTATAGTTGCTATAAAGCTAGAATAGGATCACACTAAGGTAAGTTTTGCTTTTCTCGTTTTTGAATATGTATTCTTTGTGTTCACTAAATGTTAATATGATTGAATTTCTAAGAAATTTGTCTTCGTATTTATCTGCTTATGGTTGCTAAAAGGGTTGTTATGGATTGGATTGTGCTCATTGAATTGTTTATGTTAATATGCTCAATTAATGAATTGGATTATTTAGGAAGATATTAATATTAATGTGCTCACTAAATGAAAATTTAAAATTTGTTGTGGATTGGATTGTCTAATAAGCTAACCTTTGGTGTTGTGATTGAATACCTGTAAACAAGTATATGGGATAGTACCAAAATACAGAGGAAACTCTGGCAAAATTTTTGTTGGAGTTGTATGCATTAACTTGTGTGTTTAATTGTGTTGTTTTTCAATCAATTTATCCATTACGAGTGAACCTTAATTTCCTATTTGAGATTCAATACAAAGATTAAAGTATTAATTGTTATATTGAATCTTGAATTGTTCAATTGGACAATTTGGGAAGATTCATTTTTTTAATACTTGATTAATACATAGAAGTTAAGTCTCATCTTAAATTTGATAAAATATCGATTTAGTGTATTTCGTGTTGTGCCTCTGGGTGCATACTAGATTGTGGTGAATTTGATGTCACCACTCTCATTTTGTGTACTTAGAGACCAATGTGAAATGTTGCTGAAATTTGGTTAAATGTAAGATATTAGACTAAACTTGTACAAATTAATCAAGTTTAAAAAATGTCTTTCTAAATGGATAAGGCCACACCTTGTATAAAAAGTGTGAGATTTACATGCATGAAGATATGTTTAGTGTATCATATAAGAAAGTTATGGATCGTGGTTGGATTAATTCTAGATACACAACTAACGAGTATGAGAATGAAGTGGAAGAGTTTATCAAATTTGCTAAAAAATCTTCCTGATAGTAGTGGGTTCTTCTACTATCCTTGTGTTAATTGTTTGAATAAGAAACAACTACAAGTTGAGCAAATACAGGAGCATCTTCTTTATAATGTGTTTTGCAAGAGTTATATAACATGAACATAGCATGGTAAATTGTTAGACATGTCAAGTGTGTCCCAAACAGAGGAAGTTAATGTAGCTATGAACGATCGATTAAAGGACATGATTTGTGATATTGGACTAGAGTCTTTTCAGCAAATATATGTGTACGACACTTTGTGCAGTGATGTGGATAAGCCTTTGTATCCAAGGTACACTAAAATCACATAGTTGTCAGCTATGTTAAGGTTGGTGAATGTCAAGGGAAGAAATGGATGGAATGATTAAAGTTTTACCAAATTGCTTGACTTGTTAAACGAAATGCTTCTAGAAGATAACACATAGCCGAATCGTAGCTATAAGGCAAAGAAGATGTTGTATCCGATGGGATTAGAATACAAAAAAACACATGCATGCCCTAATGATTACATATTGTACAAAGAAGAGTTTGAAGAGGCATAAATGCCCCAGGTATAGGGTGTCATGCTACAAAGTGAAGGATGATGATTGTAATAGTGAGGAGAGCACAAAGAATGGTCCTCCTATGAAGGTGTTATTGTATCTTCCAATAATTTAAGGTTTAAACAATTGTTCGCTAATGCAAAAGACATGAAGAACCTTACGCGAAGTAATTTAAAGCTCGATATTCAATTATAATTTTTAATAATTTCTATAACTCATTATATTTAAAAATAATTGTCATTGGTAGGCTAACAAACAAGTTGGGGGGGCTATAAGTGTAGATATTATGTAATGAAACATATGTTCACCATAGTTTCAGCATATATTGTCGATTCATAGGACAAGATAATATAATTTTCAACAAGCTACAATACTTATAGTTTTTATAGTTGATTGGTTAATGAATTTATCTTATGTTATTTTATTTATAGATATTCATTGATAGGGAACCATTGTTAGAAAAGGATATCTTAGACATTCGCTAATGTTGGATAACATTCTTCCTTCAAATTAATAATAGATAGTTTGTTTATGAAGTGTTTAGGTACAAAAATAGTAGTTTTTAATTTTAAGTCTTCAAAAGCTTATAATGATGTAATGTTTGATAAAGTAGGTTATAATTGTTATTGCTTATATACTACCTATCTGTGTGGTATTTGTTGTATATTGCAGGGATGGATATATGATAAAACAAATAACATATTTAACAAAAATGTGACTTTTTAACTCGGTTGTGTATTAACCGAGTTAAAAAAAAAAAATTTAACTTGCTTATGACCAAAACCAAGTTAAAAAAAATTTAATTTTTAACTCAGTTTTAGTCATAACCAATTTAAAAAGTCATCATATTTTCTATATCGCTTGTATCTAAATCGGTTCAAAAAACGATTTAAAAAGTATGTTTTTACTTATTTAAAAAGTATTTTCTATAGTAGTGTCCGTTTGCAAACAGATATAATGAACTTTAATTTTGTTTTATTTAATCCTTAAATTTTACCATTTTAACTAATAGAAACCTTGAACTTTAATTGCATTTTAATTGATTTTTAAAATTTATCCTTTTTACAAATAGTTTTTCTATCAAGTTAGAATTAAATTATTTATCTTAAATATCAATTATTCTTTAATCTTTTTCTTCTTTTGATACAAGTTAATTTCTTCATATATTAAAATATAATAAAAAAATGAATTTAGAAAAAGAAAATAATAAAAAACAATAAAAAATATTTATTTGATTTTTTTAAATTTTATTCTGTTTTGATGTTTAGAAAAGTGATTTTTAAAAATAAAACTAATAAATGAATAGGATTTAAAATAAATAAATAATTTAGATTTCTTCTTTGTTAGTAGTTTAACTCGAATTTTATATAAGAGAATATTTATAAAAAGGGTAAATCTTAACAATTAATTGAGATGAAATTGAAATTAAGATGTCTATTTGCAAAATTAGTAAAATTTAAGGATCAATTAGAACAAAGTTAAAGTTCATGGTGTCTATTTGCAAATGAAATAAAGTTTAAGGACCAATTGGGATAAAATTAAAGTTTAGGGTGTCTATTTGCAAAAGAGGTAAAGTTCGGGGGGAGGGGGGGTCTTTTCCCTATTTCATAAAAGAGTTTAATTTATAATTTTTTAAAGTAAATTACATTCTCCTCTTCTAAGAGTGTCTCATATACGAGTATTATATTATCTTCTCATTTATGTTGAAATATACAATTTAGTTCATTTAGTTATACACTCTCATCTCTTGAGAGATACAAATATTACATTGTGCTCCTTTCTTTTGTTGAAATATAAAGTTTAGTTTATTTAATTTAATATCGCGACATAATATTTTTTAAAAGATTTTAAGATATATTTTAAAACTAAAATATATATCTTACACTTCACTCATTTGATGCCTTACTTTTTGTCTATGCATTAACATTGTTTCTCTTAGTAAGGTATTGTAGGCAAAGTAAATGCTTTGAGAGAATGTCTAATCAAATTGGTTGTTAGTAGTATATAAAAGGTTAGGAATGACGTTCAATGAAGAAAGAGTTTATAACCAAAAATATATTATAAAAATCCAATAATTTAATAACATATATTTTTGTTAAAATGACACAATTATATTAACAAATGTTTTTTTGGTAAAAGAAATCATCTTTAAAAGAAATTATTAGAATTTTTATAGAAAATATAAAAATGGTGAAAAGTGTGGTGTATTTTTATCTATTAAACAAAGAAAAATGTTATTTGCACAACAACTCATACAATAGTTTGTGCAACAACACTTTTTGGTGTCTATCTCTTTGTTGCATATTATTTATTACAGTTCATAATGATGGAGAAAGATAGAAATAAAAAGTGTTGTTGTACAAATTGTCATATGAATTATTGTATGTGTATCACATCTCTTAAACAAAAGAACAGTATATTTTAAAATAAAAAAGATGAAAGTGTAATAATATTCAAATCTCTAGATACAAGAGAGTGAAGGGTATTTTAGTAACAAAATTATTTTTAACACAAAAAATTCCATTTTTAAAAAAGAGGATTTTTTAATTGAGTATCAAGGAGTTAAAAAGTTTAAGCCAAAATACCAAATCAAAGTAGATTGATTTTTTTTCATTCCTGAGGAAGTGCATATTTTACCGGAATCTTCTTCTAAAATGGTACGGAACAACAGTATCGTTGAAGTAGATACACCAATCACTTTAAATATAAGAAGTCGAGTAAAGGGGTTGGTCCAAGTGGAAAAGAAAAGAAAAGATTGAATTAAAAATATTTTCCGAGGATCTACCAAGGGAGAGAAGTGTATATTTTAACGGAAGAGGGAATAGCAATGTAATATTTGCATCTTTCAAATGATGATAGAAGATATTTTATAATAATTTTATTAATGGAAGCTAACAAAACTTTAACTAAAAATTTAAAAATAGAGTAAAGTATCAAATACTTGAATATGGCATAGGAGAGGAATGTAAGTTTTAACATACGAGGAAAGAGCAGTATAATACTCACATCATTTAGAAAAGAAGAGTGTGGTTTATTTAAACTTTTATATCTATAATCTATCTGTGATATATAATCTATAATCTGTACTCTATAATTTATAATCTAAAATCTATAATCCATAATATATACAAACAAACATAATCTAAGAAAGGAAAGTTCCACGTGTTAACCTCTAGAGCTATTTCACATAAAATCTCATCTCATTTGGTAACTCTAAAGCCTTTCCCTTCATTTTTTTGCTTACGTATCGACCTCATATTCATTTGTGTACAAATCAATTTATAAATAATTACGATAAACACTATGAACAAATAAGACAGGAAAAATTAGAGAATCAAAATAAATGTTATATCTGGTAAAAATAGTAACTGCACAACAATGCATTAAATATAAATAATTTTTTTAAGGACACGATTCAAAACAAACTTGAGATCTGACTACCCTTAAATTTGCATATAAATGAAGGATACATTTATGTTACAAATATTTTATATTGTATATCAATTAGAATAATAGTCAAACGCTAATTTCTCGACATCACATCGACCCACAATCTAATTTAATACAAGAGATATCATGTGGTTATAATTTAAAAATGTTTGCATTTCAAAATTAAATATTAGATTTATAATATAAAAATAGATGGAATTAACTAAATTCAGGGAATAGTGTTTTGAAAAATAAAAATATAAATAAAAGTGAGATATCTAATGCAAAAACCATAAACCCTAAAATATTTTATAATATAAAAGTGGATATATAAAAATAAAAAATAGACAAAAATTTCAAGCAATTAAAAAATGAAATCTTTTTATATGAATATTAAATTTCATTAACCAATTTATTAAATTTAAATGTTCTATAAAGTAAATTAAGTTTGTAGAATTGGTATAAATTTGAAAGTTAATTAATTTGTACTCTACTAATGATTTCATTTTATCATCATACAATAATGTGCTTTTTGAAATAGAAGTTGGTGTTTAGTGTAATAACCCTCTGCCGTCATAGTACTACAAACAAACCCATATATATATATATATATATATATATAAAGATACTTAATAATAATAATCAAAACCACATGTTACTCTAACATATACAAGATATGAAATAATATTGCATACAGGCCCATTTATATACAATATCAAGGGGGAAACACAAAATTAAACACCCTATAGCTGGTCAGCTATACAACAGGTACATCAAATCCAAAAAGAAACAAAAAGAGTTTCTAGAAAAGCTCCACCCACAAGGGTCTCCGAAAATCTCCATCTGAGACCTCCTCTATTACCTGTGAGACGCTGGATTTGCGAATGCTTCTCCCTCTGCTCCCATGCCAAAATGACATGATCATCACATTCATAGTAACACGACAACAGCAACAAGACATCCAACCAACAATAAAACAAGGCAAGGGTAAGCTTACGAAACAAAAACCAACATAATATATACAATCCATATTCTCACGCCATCAACATACCAAGATGGAATCCAAATCATCAAAGAAATGGGTTTGCATACATTATAGTATGGCACACACAACATCATACACCATTTCTATTAACCCCATATGTTAATGTATGAATGACACGACTCTTGAGAGATTTTCTACAATCCGAGCGATCAGCCAGGTCTTATCCCCTACCATGGCCATCTAGCACCATTTAGGTATTGCCAAAACTCTGATTAGTTGGATAAGCTTATGTTGTTAGGATAAGTGTATGTGGGTGGTGATATTACCGTGACACAAGGCCTGCACTGCCTTGGCCCCCTGCGGGATTACCCATCCACTTATCCCCAAGGTCTAGTTTTAAAACCACATTTCTTATCCAGGCATAAGGTTGGAGGCTCGTTTGAGTCGCAGCTCCTGTCAACTAGCCAACTTATATGCCTACCCATACATGGCTTGAGGCCCACACAACCTCAACCAATAACATATGCATGCCATTAACTCAACCAAAACAATCCTCATATCCTATATATATATATATCAACATATCACCACGTGGCTTACTCAGCACCACTGGTGGTCAACAATCACCATTAACCACAAATCAACCCCATGTAAGGATGTCAACGGGGCGGGGCGGGTACGGGTAGTAGCTACCCGCTACCCGCCCCGCCCGGTAAAACTTATACCCGTACCCGCCCCATTACCCGCGCGGGTATCCGTGGATATCCACGGGTATTTTAAAAAATAATAATAATAATAATATAACAAATTTATTTTATGTGTTGTGGACAATTATAAAGTGTTGCAAATTTCACTTTGAATTTATAAATTTAAATTTATAAATTAAAGAGTTATAATTTAAAATAATCACTTTAAACATAAATTTTAATTATTCTAACAATTTTTCTAAAAAGAATATAGTTTAAATGCTCACAAATTTATGTTCTTTTTCTCTTGTAATATAATTGTATAAGATTTCTCTCGTAATGAACAATCTTTTTGAAAATTTTGAATAAATTTATGTAATTTTATCTATATTAATATGTAAGGGTATTTAAGTAAATATATAATTGCGGGTAGCGGGTATCCGCGGGTATGGGTACCATGATATCCGTACCCGCCCCGTTAATAAACGGGTAGCGGGTATACCCGTTTAGAATATCCGCAGGTATCTATTTAAAGTACCCATTTTCTACCCGTGGCGGATTTTATTCGCAGATATCTGCGGGTACGGGTATTTTTGACATCCCTAACCCCATGCATGCCCAAACTGGCCTCTTGCATGGTCAACAACTAAGAAAACATCCAAGTAACACATAGTTTTTGAAAATTCTTACACAACAAAACAAAATTACACTATTGCTCAGCAATCTATATGCTCGCTCAACGAGTACCTTTCATATAAAGAGCACACTCTCCCTTCGAAGGTTCTCGCTTAGTGACTATAATTCTCGCTTAGCGAGATCAGTTCCAGAGAATAGCCAAGTTTCAAGTATAATTTTCGCTCAGCGAACATATGCTTTGCTTGGCGAGATGTTTACAACTTCTCAAACAAATCCTCAACAATCAAAATAAGAAAAAACCCAAAAACTAGTTTGGAAAACCATTTAAACATCCAATTAACTTAAAATATACATTTGGTTTTCATAGGAATCAATAAAGTCATTAACAACCAACAAAAATAATAAGAAAGAAAAGGAAACTTTGTTTTTTTCTCGCTTAACGAGCATTTTCATCGCTGAGTGAATGGTAGCTTCCAACAACATAAAAATCCGTCACCATGCGAACTTTTCCGTCGCTAAGCAAGAGTTCAACTTCCAGCGACCTTAAAATCAATCATTAAGCGAACTTTTCCCTTGCTGAGTGAGCCGTAAATCACTGGATGCGATTTTTGCTCGTTTTCTTTGCAAATCCAACATCAATACTCAATTTTGATCAAATCAACCAACAACAAGCATTACAAAACAATTTTAATCATATCTAATACCTTTCTAACCGATTATACAACAACTTTATCCACAAATCATCCACTAATCACAAATCCCCTTCTCAAAACCCATTTTTACCAAAAACCAACCAAATGACAATCTTAATCAAAATTCAATTGATTTCAAAGTATTTAACCAACATATCAACATACATAAACACCAAATCAACCATGAGTAAGCTTCCCTTTACCTCTAAAAGTCTCCAAATCCGGATTTAGGTTCCTTGAGAATTCGGTGTTCTTGAGCCAAAAACTAGCTAGAATTGTTCCGTTATGTACCATAACCGCTAAGCCAAGCTCACAACTCTTTTATAGCCTCACATACTTGATAAACTCTAGAGAGAGGTAGAGAGAAAATGAGAGTAGAGAGAGAAAGAGAAAGGAAAATGAGGAAGGAACCCCCCTCTCCTTATATACTTGACTCCCCTGGCACTCTTATACGGACTTTTGGCCAACTAAAGCCCAAACCTCACCAAACCACTCCCCTTATCTCAAAACTGGTTTACTCAACTATTTTTTTCTCAAAACCCAACATCACACTCACAGCATACCCATATTAGCTCAAGTACATATCTCAAGTTTTCTAAATTCAAACCTGAATTTCAAAAAACGACACACAACCATCATCACATACAACAAACCATGCATAGCAACAATTCATTTCTTTCTTTTAATCACCTAGTTTACATATTTAGTTTCTACTTTTCAATTATCAAACACTTAACCATGCATTAGAAAAAAACAAGATGTTACATTTAGACTTTTAAATTGGATATCATGAATGTTTATATAAACTCAATATGTATAATTATTAAAATAATTACATGAATTAGCACTTGAATTAATTGAGTTCTTATTTTATAAAAAGTTGTTTAATATTATAAGTAAACAAATTTTATGTTTTAAGCGAATCAATATATTTTATACATATTTATGTGTGTTTCCTTATATGTTATTACCAAGATAATAACGTATAATTTAATTGTTAACTTGGTCAAGTTTATATTTTACTAAAATTTATTCAATAGCATAAGTGAACAAAGACTGGTCCTAATAATTGTTAAATAATATAAAAAGAAAAGCTTCATGTGTGGAGCAATTTCACATGAAATCTCATCTAATTTGGCATGCAATTTATGAACTATTACGACATGAAAAATTAGGAAATTAGAAAAAATGATATATATGGTAAAATCATATGATATTATGTTATTTCTTCTTATTGAATAAATTTTATATAGAAGCTAATTATTTTAATTGCCTGAATATTTATTAATTATTTTATTATGTTGCTTTTTAGACCTTTAATTTATTTTATTTTTTCTTTTGTTTATTAGGAATATATATATAACAGTTGTTGAATTCTCTGCTCATAATTATTGTCCTTAGTCTTCTCTTATTGTGACACTTGGCAATATCAATTTTAGGAAACTCAGTCTATGTTTATCCCTTAAATTTCTCCTTTGTATTTGAAGTAGTTAATTTAATTATTAAATGTCATTGAAACTTTTTTATTGATATAATTAATGTATTTTTTAAATATATATAGTTAGTGTAATTATCTATATTTATTATGTATAATTTATAATTTATCTTTATTAAATGTCGTTGAAATATTTTTATTTTTTATTAATAAAAATATATAATTATTTTAATTATGGTAATTATGACTGATATATAGATTCTAACATAATTAGTTCATTTGTTATAGTTTTTTAATGAAAAGTGAACGTAAATTTCATGAAAAATATTCTAATTTGACAAATTATTATATATATGGAAATAAATATATTTACATTAAAAAAATGCACAACTCCTTCAACTGCAATTACACATTTTTTCATTTTCTATTTATTGGAATTTTTTTGTCTCACCACATATCCAAAGTACTTTACATTCTTTCTCTCTATCATTATTTCTGTATCAAGTTTGCGGTTTTACCTTTTGCACTTCACATTTCTCTCTTTCTACCTCTCCCACATCATATCCATATCAAGTTTGTGGTACCACCTTTGGTATACTAATTCTTTTGGTAGATTTATTCATAGTATTTATTTCTATTTTTTGACATTATATTTGAATTAAGCTTTGAGTCTTGCATTGTTCTATTGCAGATGATGATTATTTAAAAATTTGGAGGAACAATTTTAAGTTATTTATTTAGGATTGAGTTTGTAAATGCAATAATCATACATATAATGTAAAGTTTTCATTTTAACGTGTTTTTTAATAGTGACTTCAAATGGATAAATATTTCTTATGTACGTGATTAAGCAACTTACAACTTTCTGAACATTAGTGCGATATCAATAAATAAATAACTATTCTTATCATTTAATTTTCACCAGGATTGGTTTTTCTAATTGAGTTTACTGTGGAAATATAAAAAGAATTTTTTTTCTACTTTATATTTTTTTTGGCATATAGCACCATCTATGCTTAATAAATGAATTTTTTTTGTAATATGCACATGTACCATTTGTTTTATTAAGATATAGATTCGTTGTTCTCTCCTTTCTCTTTCACATTTTTTCTTCCCTCACCAACACCAACAACCTCACGACCCTCATTTTCTCTCACCATAACTGATGCAATAAAAAAATAAATTTTGGTTAAATTACTTTTTGTTCCTCTTTTTATTTACATTATTTAATTTGGTCTTTTTATTTTTAAAATGTTCAATTTGATTTTTTTAGATTTATTAGCAAGACTAATATGTATAAATGTGATGTAATGTGTTCAGTGTAATAAACACTATACTCTAACATTTAAATATGAAAACCATATTTAATATTAAAAATTATTGATATTTCATTTATACATTTCCTATTTTTCCCATCTTTTTGTGGCTTATACTAAACATGAATTCTATAAAATTCATAAAACTATGTCATTACTTAGAAGTGTTCATTTAGAATAAAAAATAGTGAAGCATTTTAGATTTTTCCAATGTAAAAAGATGGAGATTCCTCCTCAAATTTTTGATCCCTGAATTGGTGCTGAACAAAATGTAAGAGGAAAAAATACAAGAGAATATTCACATGTGGTTTGGTGATTTGACATTTTTATAAGGTATTTTTATCGTGGCTATTAATAAAAATAATATTAACATACTAATAAATATTTTTTATACTTAACACAATAATATACTAACTAGTGTTTTTTATGCTTAACGCAATAATTATTTTTTACATACTAATTACTCATTTATACCAATCATTCATTCCAATATAATAATTTGGTGTTGAAAATAGATGGCTATTGCTTACTTTTTTGTGTACCAATTAGGCTTTGATTCAATTTGAATTACCTTCTAATTTATACTAACATATTTTCATTCAAATAAGTATTTAATTATTAATTTAAAATTAAATCTTATAAATTTTAGAAGTAACAAAGAAGTTACAAAATACAGTTTTAAAAAAAGTTATAAAGCATATAACTTAATTTTAAATTTATAATGATCCAGTGAAAGTCTTGAACTATATAAATAATTTTATTAACAAATATGATTAAAATAAAAAAATATGGACTTTTATTATGAAACACATTATTTAAGCACGAGTTGAATTGATTTCTTTGATTGTTAAACAATATACAATAACAAATAGGATTTCTTATTTTGAGATGTTGATGCTTTAATTCTTTAATTTTAGAGATGTAAAATATGGAGCAAGATCTAAACTTCATGATCATATCTTTCCTAATTAAAACAAATAAGACTTAAATTTCTCTTTTTGTTATTTTAGTAGGCAATATTAACAATATGGAAGGTTTTACTAATTTACAATCACGACAACAGCAACAACGGGAAAGGTGGAGAGAAAACTCTAGAAATAGAAGGCAAAGAATGAGCATGGAGCAAAGACAACAAGAATTATCTAGAAGGCGAGCAAATTTTAGAGAAAGAAAGGAAAAGGAAAACATGTAGAACCATCATGTAGTACAAGTATGTCAAGTAATATATTTATTGGTAGAAGTACTGAGATGTCCAACAATGCCCTAAATTTCGCATTTCAAGATTTGACAAATGCACATTTGCCAAATAAATTGAGATTGACATCTGTACGACAAATGGCTCAATCAACAAATTATCAGCATTTTAGTACAGTGACTTTTCAAATTTGATAAACATATGCCTTTTATATTCATTAAGTATACACTTTATTTTTGAGTTTAATTATTAATCTTTTTTTCTACTTAAAATGAAGATCGTAATTTTGCATCGTTGAAGGAACCTATGTTAATGAAGTAGGACCAAGTATTAGGCATTTTAATGACATTGTACACGGTTAGTTAAAAAAAATCATTTTACAATATATTTTAAAGTATACATTTTCATTCTAAATAAGTGTTAATAATTATTATACAAACACACTTGAATTTCTTTTTGTTGAATTAATAATTTTTTTTTTTTACCTAAACATGCAGATTCTTATTTTGCATCATCAAGATTTCAAGGAACGAATGACAATGAAGCAAAACCAAGTAATAGGCATACTAATGACACTATTCATGGTTAGTACAAACCTTTTATCACAACCTATCATATAATCATACATTTACATTCACGTAGTCATATTATAACAATGTATCATTTTTCAATCAGAAATTGATATTCAAAACAATACCACTTTGGATTAAAATATTGTTATTGAAAATCTCTGCTTAATTGAAAGGTAAAATTCTCTGAACGTGCTAATAAAATCTTGATATTTTTTATAAACTTTTGTCATACTCAATTTTGTTAGCAATAATTTGTACATAGTTTTTATATCTTATAATTATAATTATAATCAATATCAATTTGTAATAATTGATATTTTAAAGATATTTTCTAACAAAATTAGAAATATTTGTAGACTTTTGCCCCTTCACAACTAAGTATATATCCGGTGCATGACATAGATTAAAAACTAGGACCAAAAGAATGTAATGGTGCTCCCTTGATAGTTACACATTGACATTGACACCATGTGATAGCAGGATACCATTTAGATTTTAGTGTAGGCAATTTCCTATTGTTATTTCATTTGCAATGATAATAAATAAAAGTCAAGAACAATCACTAAAACTTGTAAGCATTTATCTTTCAAAGTTGATTTTCTCTCATAGATGTTGTGGTATGATCAAGAGTTACTAATCATAACAACTTGAAGATACTAATATGTAGAAATGTTTTTAGGATTCCAAGTTGATTATATTATATCTTTATATATTCTATTTTTATATTTTATTATATGATAACTTTTACATATCTATTATACTTATTACCTATACTTTCATTTTTATTTTTGCAAAAACATGAAGCTGTATATTTTAAGTTTTTGATATAACTATTTTTGATATTATTCATTATTGACTAAATTTTTTTATTGCAGTACAATGTTGTCTATATGATTTTATGCATGTATCTTTCATTAAAACTATTATAATCTTTTTATATAATTTTTTGGTTCCCTATATTTTTTTTCAAAACATATTGCATATTGTTTTTTTGTTTGTATTGTATCATTTCTACTTATTAAATATAAATTTGAATTTGTCCAACTATTATAATTTACACCGAATATAAAAAGCGTCATGCATCGTCCAGTTGCAAAGACTGATATATATATATATATATATATATATATATATATATATATTATCGCGGTTGGATCTTTTTTAAAAAGTTAGCAGTTTGCTGAAATAGAACAATCGAGTGTGTTGAGAATTAAACGACTTAGTGAAGACTGAAGTGGATACAAAAAAAAAGTGGGACACCTAATTGTCCTCATTTTTGCCAATAAGTTCTAAAGTCATTTGATTTCAGCCTTTTAAAACAAAATCAACTGCTTAAAGTCAAGATGCGCGTCTATTCATCCTAGCTTGCAAGTGAGCAAACCAAGTCACGATGTGCACCATTTTTCTTTGCATGGCCCCCTCTGTGGAAATTGAAGCCTACCTCTTACTTACCCTGTCCACTGCCGACGACAATATGAATGGCGGACATAAATTCCGTGTTTGCTACGTAGTATTGTCATTTCGTGACACGTAACTGCAATTTCTCAGAAAAGGGCGTTTCCTCGAAACACCCTCCGAAATGAAGAAAATTTAAGAAATTTAAATTGATTTATTCAAATAAAGTATTTTATAAATAAAAAAATTAAATTAAAATAATTTAAATTTTAAGTATTTTAAATTTTTTAAAATTTTAAAATTTTCCATTCAAATAGTCTTTTGGGCTCTTATGAATGAAATCCTATTTACAATTGAACGTTGTCATTTTATGCTGGACTTGCTCGCGGTCAGATCCTAGAAGTGGGGTGTTGCCAAAACTCTGAAAGCTAGGCACCATTTTATTGTGGTAGGTGTAGATCTCCTGGCCTGTATAGATCAATTTTGGTAGCTGTATATAGTGTGGCTCGGTAATAACATTTCGGGTTGGACAATTGTTTTTTTTTTTTTTTTCACAATTACTCTACATGGGTTTCGTTGTATTCTTTATAATAAAATCTGCTTAATTATTAAAAAAATTGCCCCTCATTATTTATTTCTTGTACTGAGAAGAGTAACTCCAGGTTATAAATTTTACTCCCTTGACCAAGTATTTATGGGCAAAAGTTTTTAATTAATCGTATTTGTAAAATTTAAATTCATCATATTCGGTGAAATTGTTACACAAGCGAGTATATAAACTGGAAATACATAACATAACCGTATTTTTAAAGGTAATTGAACATTTATCACACTTCTATCCTTTCAAATAATATTTTTGCAACTTGTCGATCAAATTCTTTATACATAAAGACCTTTTTCTTTTCATTAAATCTACAGAAATCATGAGATATCTATAGTTCATTTTTATGTTTGATATCATGATCATCAAAATATTAAATAGATTATTTCTACTATTCAGTTACTTAATGTTAATTTTACTAAACCTTAGCAAGGTGCATGTTTCACCGATTAGATGGACAGAAGTTCAATCGATAAAAGGATAATGCGTGGAATTTATGTTGTTTCGTAAAATTATGCACCGTAACAACCTACCTTGATAAACTTGAAAAAGCTGTTACATATCGAGACAACAGAAAAGAGCTTAATTCGAATACTTCACCATTACAGTACTGAGCTCTAACTCCAGTGCATTTCATAATTATTAGCACAACATTATATTCACTCATACATCAGATACACCGCACACAAAGACACACAAAATAAAGCTCATATTTTATTATTCCCATATCTATAAGTTTGGGGAGCCCCATAAAGCTCCTCAAACAAACATACAAGCTAGTAATTGTAAGGTTTAGTATCCATGATGAAAATTTAAGGAAAAATGATGTATAATTATAGCATATTGGTAACATAAAATAATAATTATAAGAGAGTTAAAAAATGTGTACCTGAAGAGGATATGAGATCCATGCCTATTGACTTAATTGAATCACGAGCACCCAATGAGGGAAATACTCCTCTCTACCGGGTAGCTAGGGTTTCCCACACGATGTTGTGCTACTCAAAATTGTCTAATGCGGCGACAATTTTATAACCACCAAACAAGAGCAGGGATGTAACACCTTGGTAGCTTTCAAGATTGAAAATTGTCCCTACAAACTAACACAAGACTTTTCTGTGTGCTTTGTCCTCACTTACACACTTCTTGGGAAACTTTTTAGGAGGTCATCCATCCCAGAATTGCTCCACGTTAAGCACGCTTAACTATGGAGTTCTTAAGTGATAGACTACCAAAAAATAGATGTATTTTGTTGGTATAGGTAGCACTTATTAATTCCTTTAAGTTATCCTCAATTGTATAGTTTCATACCTGCACAGCCTTTAGATCCCTTTCATTCTAGTGTGTATTCAATTCATTCATGTGCCCCTTCTACTGGAAGCTTGTCAGGAGCCACTCCTTGTCTGTGCCTTATCTTTTTTGCACTAGCGATCACTTCCTACCCTCATCAATGCCCGAGATGTTACATGCCCACCAACTTTCGCTTGGTTTGTCCTTGAACCACACTGTACTAGGAGATCTACCCTACTCTGATACCACTTTGTAACGCCTTGGCCGCTTTTAGGGTCGAAGACTATCCCTACAAACCAACACAAGACTTTTCAGCGTGCTTTGTCCTCACTCACACACTTCTTGGGAAACTTTCGGGACGTCACCCATCCCAGAATTGCTCCACGTTAAGCACATTTTATTGTGGAGTTATTAAGTGATAGACTACTAAAAAGTAGGTGCATCTTCTTGGTATAGGTAGCACTTATTAATTCCTTTAAGCTATCCTCAACTGTACAGTCTTATACCTGTACAGCCTCTGAATCCCTCTTATTTCGGTGTGTATTTGATTCATTCAAGTGCCCCTCCCGCTGGAAGCTTCTAGGAGCTGCTCCTTGTTCGTGCCTTATCTTTTTTGCACCGGTGATCACTCCTTACCCTCGTCAGTGCCAGGGATGTTACATGCCCACTAGCTTTCGCTTGGTTCGTCCTCTAACCACACCGTACTAGGAAAGGGGCCCTGCTCTAATACCTCTTTGTAATGCCTTGGCCACTTTCAGGATCGAAAATTGTCCCTATAAACCAACACAAGACTTTTCAGCATACTTTGTGTAAAATCCAGGGCGTTGACGAGGGCAGAGAGTGATCATCGGTGCAAAAGA
Organism: Spatholobus suberectus; assembly: GCA_004329165.1. NCBI lineage: Eukaryota > Viridiplantae > Streptophyta > Magnoliopsida > Fabales > Fabaceae > Spatholobus > Spatholobus suberectus. The sequence continues at coordinate 60,017,394 of CM014733.1, read as the reverse complement.
GATAAGGCACGAATAAGGAGCGGCACCTGGCAGGCTTCTAGCGAAAGGGGTATGTAACATTCCAGGCGCTGACGAGGGCAGGGAGTGATTGCCAATGCAAAAGAGATAAGGCATGGACAAGGAGTGGCTCTTGACAGACTTTCAGCGGGAGGGAAACATGAATGAATTGAATACACACCCGAATGAGAGGGATCCAGAGGCTATGTAGGTATGAGACTATACAGTTGAGGATAGCTTAAAGGAATTAATAAGTGCTACCTATACCAACAAGATGCATCTACTTTTCGATAGCCTATCACTTAAGAACTCCATAGTTAAGCGTGCTTGACTTGGAGTAATTTAGGGATGGGTGACCTCCTGGGAAGTTTCTTAGGAAGCATGTAAGTGAGGACAAAGCACGCTGAAAAGTCTTGTGTTGGTTTGTGGAGACAGTCTTCGATCTTGAAAGCGGCCAAGCATTACAAAGTGGTATCAGAGCAGGGCCTCTCTCCCAGTACGGTGTAGTTCGAGGATGAACCAAGCGGAAGCTGGTGGGCATGTAACATCCCTGGGCGCTGACGGGGGCGGGGAGTGATTGCCGGTGCAAAAGAGATAAGGCACGGACAATGAGTGGCTTCTGGCAGGCTACCAGCGGGAGGGAAACATGAATGAATTAAATACACACCCGAATGAGAGGGATCCAGAGGCTGTGCAGGTATGAGACTATACAGTTGAGGATAGCTTAAAGGAATTAATAAGTGCTACCTATACCAACAAGATGCATCTACTTTTCGGTAGCCTATCACTTAAGAACTCCAGAGTTAAGCGTGCTTGACTTGGAGCAATTTAGGGATGGGTGACCTCTTGGGAAGTTTCTCAAGAAGCATGTGAATGAGGACAAAGCACGCTAAAAAGTCTTGTGTTGGTTTATGGGGACAGTCTTCAATCCTAAAAGCGGCTAAGCATTACAGGGTACATGAATGAATTGAATACACACCAGAATGAGAAGGATACTGAGACTGTGCAAGTATGGGACTGTACAGTTGAGGATAGCTTAAAAGAATTAATAATGTTACCTATATGAACAAGATGCAACCACTTTTTGGTAGCCTATCACTTAAGAACTCCACAGTTAAGTGTGCTTGACTTGGAGCAATTCTGGGATGAGGGACCTCTTGGGAAGTCTCCTAGGAAGTGTGTGAGTAAAGACAAAACCCGCTAAAAGTTTTGTCTTGGTATGTAGGGACAGTCGTTGATCCTAAAAGCTGTCAGGCATTACAAAATGGTATAAGAGCAGGGTCTCTCTCCTAGTACGGTGTGGCTTGAGGACGAACCAAGCGGAAGTTGGTGGGCATGTAACATCCCGAGCACTGACGAGGGTGGGGAGCAATCATTGATGCAAAAAAGATAAGGCACGGACAAGGAGCGGCTCCTAGCTGGCTTCCAACAGGAGGGGTACATGAATGAATCGAATACACACCAGAATGAGATAGATCCAAAGGTTGTAGGTATGGGATTATACAATTGAGGATAGATTAAAGGAATTAATAAGTGCTACCTATACGAACAAGACACATCTACTTTTCGGTAGCCCATCACTTAAAAACTCCATAGTTAAGCATGTTTGACTTAGAGCAATTATGGGATGGGTGACCTCATGGGAAGTTTCCTAGGAAGCGTGTCAGTGAGGACAAAGCACGTTAAAAAGTCTTGTGTTGGTTCGTAAGGACAGCTGTTGATCCTGAAAACTGTCAGGCGTTACACTTTGTCCTCACTCACACACTTCTTGGGAAACTTTCCAGGAGGTCACCTATCCTAGAATTGCTCCACATTAAGCAAACTTAATTATGGAGTTCTTAAGTGATAGGCTACCGAAAAGTAGATGCATCTTGTTGGTATAGGTAGAACTTATTAATTCCTTTAAGTTATCCTTAACTGTACACTCTTATACCTGTACAGCCTCTGGATCCCTCTCATTCTAGTGTGTATTTGATTCATTCATGCGTCTTTCCCGCTGGAAACTTCTAGGAGCCGCTCCTTGTTTGTGCCTTATCTCTTTTGCACCGGCAATCACTGCTTGCCCTCGTCAACACCTGGGATGTTACAAAGGATCCTTCATTTAGGCACCAAGTATGGGCCCAATTCATCATAAGCATGCTCACATAATATCCATAAATTAAAATACCATATATTTTATTTTCATAATTGATATTATTAATCTAAAATTTAATCCAATAATTAAACAATGCTAATCTACAAAATTCCAACAATCTCCCACTTGGATAACATTAGTTTACTTATTGGAGATAAATGATTATTAAAACGAAATATCAATTATGTCTAAAGAAATAATGAGTTATTAACAATGCAAAAAATTATATCTGATAGGACAAACATCATACACGTCAATAACTCACATTTCATATACAAGATGGATAAAGAAAAACATAATTAAATAAGACAAATATGTAGTCCCAACAAAATAGTCCAAGCATCTTAATGACACCATAAGAGATATGATAATAGAAATGATGTCATCAAATTTCATATTTCATCAATAAACAAATGCGTAATCTTAAACTTTACTATCCCAAAACATCAAAAGACTTAACCGAACACATATAAGCTACAAAATTCTCAAAAGCTCTAATAATTATGCCTTTGGTTAGGGGATTTACCAATATGCATTTTATAACAATATGCTTAATTTGAGTTTGAAAATCTATAATTTTCTCTCTAACAAAAATAAAATGCATTGTACAAGAATATCTCTTATTATTTTAAGAGAAAAGCACAATAGTAGTATTGTCGTGATATATTAGAAGTGGCCTAAATATGCTCTTAACAATGTGAAAGCCACATAATTAGACAAGTAGCCTCACAGAAAATGACATATTCTTTCTCTATGGTAGTAGTAGCCCTAAATGTCTACTTGCAAGAAACAGCTCCTCCTATCATTATAAAATTAAAGTCAAAAGAAGATTTTTGGTCATTACGGCAACTTGCAATAATAATGACCTAATGTTGATAAGACTTCATACGTCAGAATATAATTCATAGTGTCCTACAAGTCTTAAGACCTTGATAACCCAAAACTGGGATGCTTAAGTGTTTTCACAGGGTATTAATACTAAAATCAGTATTGGGGTGAGTACAACTTGAGCGTGAAATGGCAGAAGCATATGTGACATTATTTATCGAAATAATCTCCTTATCATTATAAGGATATTGGAACTTAGAGGATTTTTCTCCTTTTTAAATAGGCACAATATATACATGTGGAGCTAGAATGCAAATTAAATCATTTGAATTCTTTTTGAGACCATCCAAGAATGTTGCATGACCTATCACAAAAAATTTGGACGCTTGCAATAACTTGAAGCATCACTTAGGTCATTCATATCAAAGTGACTACTCAACATGTACTTACTCTCAATCAAAAGCTTAATCATTTGCTAATAAGGAAGGTGTCACCAACACATCAAATGAGATTTATGAATTCGCTCCCACTATTCCAGATAAATTTCCATTTAGAAAAATTGACTTAACATCTATGTGGTATAATTTTAAATCAAAGTGAGCCAACAATCCATACTGTAACGCCCTCACAAGCATTACTGCACTTACCTTCATACTACCGTGAAAACAAAAATTCTTTAAATGAAATACCTCATGAATATAAAATAATAAACCATAAGCTTCTCAATGGAGTAATTAAAGCACCCTACAAATACTTAAATGATAATGTTATTAAATGTGAGTGTAACATTTTATATGTACAATGTATTAAAATTAAATTTTACATATTATATTTTATAATGGTATTTCGATTATAATTAAAGAATTAAATTTTTATATTTTCTTATTTTATCTTTTATGGAGGAGAAATAAGGTGAGAAAATTTTGACCAATTACTACATTGTAAAGCAAATGCCCCTGCTAATATTATATAAAGAAATATAATAGAGGAGTTGGATTAAAATGTTGTTATTGGAAGTCTCTGCTTAATTGAAAGGCAAGATTCTATCAACGTGTTAATAAAGTCTTGATATTTTTTATAAACGTTTGTCATACTCAATTTTGTTAGCAATAATTTGTACATAGTTTTTATATCTTATAATTATAATTATAATCAATGTCAATTTGTAATAATTGAAATTTTAAAGATATTTTCTAACAAAATTAGAAATATTTGTAGACTTGTGCCCCTTCACAGCTAAATATATATCCCGTGCATGACACCCCTTAATAATTACACATTGACATTGATACCATGTGATAGTCGGATGCCATTTAGATTTTAGTGTAGGCAATTTCTTATTGTTATTTCATTTGCAATAATAATAAACAAAAGTCAAGAACAATCACTAAAACTTGTAAGTAATTTATCTTTTAAAGTCGATTTTCTCTCATAGACAGTTAGTTATATGTTGTGGTATCAAGCGTTACTAATCATAACAACTTGAAGATACTAATACGTAGAAATGTTTGTAGGATTCTAAGTTGATTATGTTATATCTTTATATATTCTATTTTTATATTTTATTACATGATAACTTTTACATATCTATTATACTTATTACCTATGCTTTCATTTTTTTTTTGCAAAAACTTGAAGCTGTATATTTTAAGTTTTTGATATAACTATTTTTGATATTATTCATTATTGACTAAATTTTTTTATTGCAGTACAATGTTGTCTATATGATTTTATGCATGTATCTTTCATTAAAACTATTATACCCTTTTTATATAATTATTTGGTTCCCTCAACTTTTTTTTTTCAAAAGATATTGTATATATATATTTTTTTGTTTGTATTGTATTATTTCTACCTATTAAATATAAATTTGAATTTGGCCAACTATTATAATTTACATCCAATATAAAAAGCGTCATGCATCGTACGGTTACAAAGACTGATATATATATTGTAATTAATTATTGTCACGGTTCGATTTTTTTAAAAAGTTAGCAGTTTGCTGAAATAGAACAATAGAGTGTGTTGAGAATTAAACGACTTAGTGAAGACTGAATTTGATACCAAAAAAAGAAAAAAGAAAAAATAAGTGGGACACCTAATTGTCCTCATTTTTACCAATAAGTTCTAAAGTCATTTGATTTCAGCCTTTTAAAACACAATCAACTGCTTAAATTCAAGATGCGTGTGTATTCATCCTAGCTCGCAGTGAGCAAAACAAAGTCGCGATGTCCACCATTTTTCTTTACATAGCCCCCTCTGTGGAAATTGAAAGCTACCTCTTACGTACCCAGTCGGCCACTACCGACGATGGTATGAATGGCGGACATAAATTCCTTGTTTGCTACATAGTATTGTCATTTCGTGACCTATACCTACAATTTATAAGAGAAGGGAGTTTCCTCGAAACACCCTCGGAAATGAAGGAAATTTAAAAAATTTAAATTGATTTATCCAAACAAATTATTTCATAAATGAAAAAATTAAATTAAAATAATTCAAATTTTAAGTATTTTAAATTTTTAAAAATTTTAAAATTTTTCATCCAAATATAACCTTAGACACTAGTTAATAAATCAAAAGGAGAAATTTTTATACAGGAATCACTTTTATGTGATTTTCAATGCAACTCTAACACACTTTCTTTGGCCTCAAATATGAGTAAAAAAATAATTAACTCACGTTAATTAAGAAAATTAGTTAAAATCATTTAATTTAACTAATCTCATTTAAAAAATAGACTAGTTTTTTAAATTATCTTTTATTGAGACTTGATATGAAGAATAAAAAAGGTCATTGAGAAGACAATCTTAATTAAATGAAGGATATTTTGGGAATGATGTCATTAAATAAAGTGAAATTAATTGAAATTTACTTATATTAAGACTAGAATACCTAAGTTTTTCTTTTTTGGTTTATATTCAAGACCAAAGAGAGTAAATTTTAATAAAAGCTTTCTATATATTATTTTTTTAATCAATAGGACATTGGTTAGCAGTATCCTTATAATTAAATAGTAAAGAGGTGAAAACACATAAGAGGGTTAACTTTTTAATATATAAATAAATATGGACCAAAGCACAATATATTCAAACCTAAAAGCACTTTATATGCTATAAAATTATTTATGAACTTTTGCATAATAACTTAAGCTTATGAAAGAGTTTTTCTGGGAGATCAAACGAAGCTCGATTAGTTTCTACTAGAGGAGAAATGAAGAACATGACCAATATAAGGAACAAGGGAATATCGGACCATATCTGCTTTTGCACCATGACAATCTCACTCGAATTATGAGGACCTACACTTATTAGTACAGTATACTGGGGTCCCCGGCCAGAACCACACATGCAAGTTTTTTATGAAAACGTTTTTCTTAATAATAATCTTAGCAGATAGGTTATACGTTGGGTAAATTTTTTCATGAGAATTTCATCCTTATCCAGCTTTGACGTAGTTTCTATTCGCCGTTTTAATTATTTTTCCCTTTCATTCACAATTTGTATTATTAGAAAAGAAATGAAAAACTGAATAACCTCCTTTCATTGAATAGATTTTGAATCAGATACCAAAAACAAAGAAACTTATTCTTATATAGAAATATAAGGAAAGTAAAACTAATAGAGCCCAATGAGGAGCCCTATCTCTAACTAACTAATAGAATGTAACAAAGTAACAATCATACCTGATAACTGAATTAACCAACTTCAGTTATAGGATTCTGTGAGTCCAATAGCCCTTCGCAAGCTGAGGAGTGTATGTTGATAACAGTCAGCTTGGTAAGAATGTTTTGGAAATGTGTGGGATCAAGAGGTTGGGTTAATGTTAGCGAGTTGCTCAAATGTGGATATTGGTAAGAGATCTAAAAGTTTGGACTGAAGCTTTTCTCTCACAATGTGGCAGTCAATTTCTATGTGTTTTGTTCTCTCATGAAAAGTAGGATTAGCTACAATATATTGTGCAGATCGATTGTCACAATAGAGCATAGCTGGGCTAGTGAATGGTAACTTGGATTCTTGTAGAATATATGTGAGCCATTGTAATTCACAAACTATAGAGGCTAAAGCCCTATATTTAGGTTCGGATAAGGATTTTGAGACTATTGCTTGCTTTTTTGAATGCCAAGAAACTAAAGATTCTCCAAGGAATATGCAAAATCTTGTGGTAGACCTTCGGGTATCTATATAGTTGGCCCAATCTGAGTCAGAGAAGGCTTTTAATTGTAAGGTGGAGCTGGTAGAATAGAAGATCCATGTGTAGGAGTAGCCTTAATGTATCTTGAGACCTATATGGCAGGTTGCTAGTGAAGATGGTAGGACTGCTCAAAAATTGCCTTAACTAGTTGACAGAATGACTTATGTATGGTCTTGTTATTATGAGATATAGCAGCCTTCGAATAAGTCTTCTGTAGGCAACAACATCTTCAAGGGGTTGGCTGCCATCTTTCCTTAGTTTGGTCCTTATTCATAGGAGTAATGGCAGGTTTTGTAGCTAGGAGTCCTATATCAGATAGTATGTCCAAAGCGTACTTTCTTTGGCAAACGTGGATGCCAGATTTTGATCTAGCAATCTTCAAACCAAGGAAATATTTGAGATTGCCTAGGTCTTTGAATTTGAATTTCTGATGAAGGAAGTCTTTGATAGTATTTATTTCATCAAGGTTATTTCCTACAAGGATTAAGTCATCAACATAGATCAATAGGAAAGTTATTGAAGTATATGAATGTTTAAAAAATAAGGATTGGTCAGCAAAAAATTGGGTGTATCCCTGTGATAGAAGAGAAGAGGACAACTTTGCAAACCATTGTCTACTTGACTGTTTCAAACCATATAGGGATTTCTTGAGCTTGCAAACTTGATTTGTTTATGTTGGAATGATGCCTAGAGGAAGCCCCATGTATACTTCTTCTTCAAGGTTGCCATGAAGGAAGGCATTATAGACATCTAATTGGTGTAGATGCCAATTTTGTGCTGTTGAAATAGCTAAGAGTAACCTGATTGTTGTGAGCTTTGCCACTGGTGAGTAGGTTTCAAAATAGTTGATGCCTTTTTTTTGGTTAAAACCTATGGCTACAAGTCTTGCTTTGTAATGTTCTACGGTGCCATCAGCCTTGAATTTGATTTTGTATACCCATTTACATCCTATAGGATTCTTTCCTAGAGGTAACTGAATGATTTCCCATGTGTGATTTTGATTGAGGGCTTTGATTTCTGATTACATTGCCTCTATCCAATAAGCAGATTTGATAGCATGTCTATATGTCTTTGGCTCAGTTATAGAGGAAATGGTCAATGTATAATGTTTATGAACAGAGGAGAGTTAAGAGTAGTTCAAGTAGGTGGATAAAGGACAAATGACACTTGATGGTTGACTAATAGGTGTTGAGTTGGCAATGTTACAATGAAAATCATGTAAATATAAGGGGGATTTTCTAGTTCTATTTGATCTTCTTAAATGGACTTCAAGTGCAGTAACAGTTATAGACTCTTGTGGGTTATCAATATGAGAATTCTGAATGTGAGGATGCTGAGGAATGTCAATTAATATAGGTGAGATTCCAGTGTCATGAAAGTCTAATTTAGTACTGTTTTCAGGAGCAATAGCAAAATATGGCAATATATTCTCATAAAAAATGACATGTCTAGAAATAAACACAGATCTAGAATGTAAATCAAGTAAGAGATATCCTTTTGTTCTTGACTTATAGCCAAGAAAGATGCATTTCTTAGCTCTAATCTCTAATTTAGTTCTATGTTAGGTGATGGTAGAAGCATATGCCAAGCATCCAAAAAACTTTTAGATCAAGGAAAGTAGGAGGATTGTCATATAACATCTCAAATGGCAATTTATGGTTAAGAACAGGTGTAGGTAGTTTATTTATAATGTATATGGCATGGCAAACAACATATGACCAAAATAATTTTGGCAAATGTGAATGAAACAAAAGGGCATGTGTGACATCAAGAATATGCCTATGTTTCCTTTCTACCTTGGAGTTTTGTTATGGAGTCTCCACACATGATGTTTGATGTATAATTCCATGTTCATTATAAAAGGAAGGCATGTTAAATTCTGAACCATTGTCAGATCTTAAGATTTTGATTTTACTATTAAATTGAGTAGAAACATAATTGATGAATTGTAAAATGCATGGTCTAGTTTCAAATTTAGACTTTAATAGGTATAGCCAAGTATGTCTACTAAAGTCATCAACTATAGTAAGGAAATATTGATAGCCTTGCATAGAGATTGTATTTAAAGGTCCCCATATGTCCATATGAACCAAATTAAAGGCTTTTAAAGATTTTGTAGTGCTATTAGAGAAAAGGAGTCTTGATTGTTTAGCCATATGACATGAATCACAAACAAGATTTTTATCACATTTGATATATGGAAATTTATCACAGAGATGCTGTATAATAGAAAAAGAAGGATGGCCTAACCTAAAGTGCCATACAACAAAGTTAGCAAAAACAGAAGAATTGATAGAGACATCAGATACAACTGAATTGGAATTTAGAGTGGGTGGGGAGGAAATAATAGAATGATGCAAAATGTAAAGGCTGTTGTAAACGTCGGTATGCCCAATCATCATCTTGGAATTGAGGCCCTGTATTAGGCAAGCAGTAGGAGAAAAAGTGAGTGTGCAATTTCGAGAATTAGCAAGTTTTTGTACAGATATTAAACTAAGTTTAGAATCCAAAATATGAAGAACAATAAACAACTTTATGGCCTCAAAAATGATTATAGTGCTTGAATTTCTAGCAATAAGGGTTGTACCATTAGGCAAACTAATGGATATAGGTGGAATAAGGGAATATGTTGAAAATAAAAAATGATGAGGACACACATGATCAGTGGATCCAGTGTCCAAAATCCAATTAATAAAGTGAGAAGAAGCATTACCCGATTGAGTGATATGAGAGATCATGTGCTTTGTAGAAGCATCATTGGCTTGATTATTACTCACTACATTATTGGAGATGAGGCATCTGACTTGCAATTTTGTAACAAAGATAGCAGGTGCTTGTAGTCGTTAGGGCTCAACTAAAGTGAAGGATTAGATTGCAGAGTTTGTGGAACAGTGGAGTCTTGATTATTATTCTCAGCTATGACTGCATTGGCAGTGGTATTTGAAATGATGGGTTTATAACTAGGGGGACCCCATGTTTAAAGTAGCAAGAGTCAATTGTGTGGTTTGGTCTAGCACAAAAAGTGCATTTTTTGGCATTGGATCTACCATGGCCCCTTCCCCCTTATGGGTTGAATCCTCTTCCATGAGAACCAAAGGATCTTGCAGATTGTCTTGAATTGTTGCTGTCAGTGGTGGTAGCTAGGGCAATGGTGTTACCATTATTGGGACATGATGAGTTTCTTTCTTACTGGATAACTAAAGAAAAACTTTGTTTATGGGAGGAAGTGGCTCAAGTAATAAAACCTGGGTCTTGACAGCGTTGTAGGTGTCATTTAAACCCTTTAGGAAGCAAATGACATATTCAATCTCTTTGTATTGTTTCATGGATTTTGTGAGATTACAAGGACATGGTGAATCATAAGAACAACATAGGGACTTTAAATTAGTAAAGAAAGTGGAAACATTGCGATCACCTTGTTTTATAGAATGTAGTTCTTGCAAGATATCAGAGATGCGAAATTGGTTACCCTTGGAATACCTGTCTTGAAGATGCATCCAAAGATCCCTAGCATTGTTAATGTAGATGGTACTTTGAGCAATATGAGGGGTAAAGCTTCTGTTGATCCATGAAATAACTATGTTATTGTAGCGCTCCCAAGCATCATAAAGAGAATGAGTAGAAGATGGAGGAGAGATGGTTCCATCAATAAACTTGTGTTTGTTCTTTGACAGTAAGCCCCACTTCATGGCCCTACTCCAAGAATGAAAATTATCGCCATTGAGTGGTGGTGAGACAAGCACAGCACCAGGATCTTCTCCAGGATGGAGATAATAAGGACTTGTTGGTGTTTGGGAAGGGTCAGTAGGAGCATTGTTGGTTGAAGACTCTGCCATTGATGGCAAAAAGATGGAAAGAAAGAGTTTGGTGGAAGCTAGAAGAAGAAGAAATCTGATACCATATTATGAGGAAAGAAGCGAAAAACTAAATAACCTCCTTTCATTGAATAGATTTTGAATCAGATACAAAAAACAAAGAAACTTATTCTTAAATAGAAATACAAGGAAAGTAAAACTGATAGAGCCTAATGATGAGCCCTATCTCTAACTAACTAACAGAATGTAACAGACTAACAATCATAACTGATAACTGAATTAACCAACTTCAATTTGTATGGTATTCTACAAGAAAACCTACATTCTGAGAAGATATTACATTGTTCCCCCGTTCAGGTTATGTATGTCTACAAATTCCTTTTGCATAAATTAAGTTAAACAAATTCATTTCATATTGTTGCTGCATGTTAGTTAAGATAGATTTCATTCCACTGCTCATTATTTTGGTTAGAATTAATTTTTGCACCATCTAATCAAATTGTTTGTGGGTAAACCAATATTCTGAGGCAAACCTGTAGCTTCATATTTAACATTTCTGATTGAAAGTCTAGGGAAGATTCTCTCCTAGACTACTCTACTGCTAGAAGTATTAAATAATGCTTTGCGCCACGAAACAAACACAAATGCTATACCCTTTAAAATATCAAAGACGCTAATGCTAATGTTTAAATTTGCGCTTGTACTAGTCAAACACATGTTCAAACATTATAAACATGATTTAACCAAAATAGTTTAAAAAAAAGTTGAATCTTGTTCTCACTTGTTTTGCAATGTAGCTTTCCCATTCAGGGTTTGGGACGTGGTCTAAAGCTGGCGGGCTCTAATAAATAGAGAAAGAAATGTTGGATTGTGATTTGACACATTGTGGTATAGCCTATTTGGGCTCTTATGAATGAAATAGGATTTATGTTATTTACACCTCCAAATTTACTAAGTACACCGCTTCCATTTTTTTGGTATATAAATTTACTTAAGTACTCATTCCTTTTATTCTTTTTTTTTTTTCAAATAATGCTCCTCCGTAACGTCAAACCCTTCCAAAAACTACTTTTCAAAACAACATATACAAATTTTGAAAAGTAATTTCTAGAACTATGTTTTAGCAGATACACATAGTTCTAAAAATTACTTTACAGAATTGGTATATGTTGTTCTGGAATGTAATTTTTGATAGTCATAAACATTAGCCAATGCGAACGTACCTTGGCTAATAACATTGGATGTTTATTTGAAACCAAATCCAAAGTTGAAGGACATGCATTAAAGTTGGACGTTTAAAGGCTGATAACACACGATTATTTGAAGGCTAAAACGTCATGGGATATGGGATCTTGCAATTCCGAATGGACGAAACAATGGGAGGAGCCACCTGATGCGTGTTAGTAGCCTTGCTTCGTGATTATTGTATATTTTCTTAGTTTGTTAGTTGTTCTTATTTTTATTGTGTACCAAAAAAAAATGAAGTGTCACCTACCTTGAAGCATATAATAGATGAAATCAGGGGCGGAACTAGACTATATTTGGTTGGAGTGGCCAAATATATAATGATATCAACACAACTTGAAAATTTTAGCAAATCAGGCAACAATACATGTATATATTAATATGTTACTACCCCATAAATTAAATTTTTTTGTCACATATATATATAATGCGATATTATGTAAATAGGGTTCAAAATTAAGGTTTAAAGAATAATAAATACGAGAGTGTAAAAGTAGGATTTAAAGAATAATAAACATGGGGTGGTGCAAAAATAGGGTTTCAAATGGTATATTTAGTAATAAAAAATATATATAAAAGAAAGTAAGGGGTGTACTTAATAAATAAAGGGTGTAAATAGCAAAAGCCATGAAATAGGTATAGTCTTTTGGGCTCTTAAGAATGAAATCCTATTTACAAATGAACGTTGTGATTTTATGCTGGATTTGCTCACGGTCAGATCCTAGAAGTGGTGTGTTGCCAAAACTCTAAAAGCTAGGCACCATTTTATTGTGGTAGCTGTAGATCTCCTGGCCTATATAGAACAATTTTGGTAGCTGTATATAGTGTGGCTCAGTAATAAGATTTCAGGTTGGACAATTTTTATTTTTATTTTTATAATTACTCTACATGGGTTTCCTTGTATTCTTTATAATAAAATTTGCTTAATTATTAAAAAAATTGCCACTCATTATTTATTTCTTGTATTGAGAAGAGCAACTCCAGGTTATAAATTTTACTCCCTTGACCAAGTATTTATGGGGAAAAGTTATTAATTGATCGTATTTGTAAAATTTAAATTCATCATATTCGGTGAAATTGTTGCACAGGCGAGTATATAAACTGGAAATACATAACATGACCGAATTTTTAAAGGTAACTGAACATTTATCACACTTCTATCCTTTCACATAATCATATTTTTGCAACTTGTCGATCAAATTCTTTATACTTAAAGACCTTTTTCTTTTCATTAAATCTACAGAAATCATGAGATATCTATAGTTCATTTTTATGTTTGATATCATGATCATCAAAATATTAAATAGATTATTTCTACTATTCAGTTACTTAATGTTAATTTTACTAAACCTTAGCAAGGTGCATGTTTCACCGATTAGATGGACAGAAGTTCAATCGATAAAAGGATAATGCGTGGAATTTATGTTATTTCGTAAAATTATGCACCGTAACAACCTACCTTGATAAACTTGAAAAAGCTGTTACATATCGAGACAACAGAAAAGAGCTTAATTCGAATACTTCACCATTACAGTACTGAGCTCTAACTCCAGTGCATTTCATAATTATTAGCACAACATCATATTCACTCATACATCAGATACACCGCACAAAAAGACACACAAAATAAGATTGGGGAGCCCTATAAAGCTCCTCAAATGAACATACAAGGTAGTAATTGTAAGGTTTAGTATCCATGATGAAAATTTAAGGAAAAATGATGTATAATTATAGCATGTTGATAATATAAAATAATAATTATAAGAGGGTTAAAAAATGTGTAATTGAAGAGGAGATGAGATTCATGACTATTACGTTAATTGAATCACAAACACCAAATGAGGGAGATTTTCCTCTCTGCCGGGTAGCTAGGGCTTCCCACACGATGTTGTGCTACTCAAAATTGTCTAATGAGGCGATAATTTTATAACCACCAGACGAGAGCAAGGACTCTTCATTTGGGCACCAAGTGAGGGCCCAACTCATCATAGGCACGCTCATATAATATCCATCAATTAAAATACCATATATTTTATTTTTATAATTGATATTATTAATCTAAAATTTAATCCAATAATTAAACAATGCTAATCTACAAAATTCCAACAATCTCCCACTTGGATAACATTAGTTTAATTATTGGAGACAAATGATTATTAAAACGAAATATCAATTATGTCTAAAGAAATAATGAATTATTAATAATGCAGAAAATTATATTTGATAGCGACAAACATCATACATGTCAATAACTCACATTTTATACACAAGATGGATAAAGGAAAGCATAATTAAATAAGACAAATATGCAATATCAATAAAATAGTCCAAGCATCTTAATGATGCCATAAGAAATATGATAACAGAAGTGATGTCATCAAATTTCATATTTCATCAATAAACAAATGTGCAATCTTAAACTCTACTATCCCAAACATCAAAAGACTTAACCGAACACATATGAGCTACAAATTTCTCAAAAGCTCTAATAATTATGCCTTTGGTTAGGGGATTTACCAATATGCATTTTATAACAATGTGTTTAATTTAAGTTTGAAACTCTATAATTTTCTCTCTAACAAAAATAAAGTGCATTGTATAAGAATATCTCTTATTATTTTAAGAGAAAAGCACAATAGTAGTACCATCGTGATATATCACAAGTGGCCTAAATATGCTCTCAACAATGCGAAAGCCACATAATTAGACAAGTAGCCTCAAAGAAAATGACATATTCTTTCTCTATGGTAAGAGTAGCCCGAAATGTTTGCTTGCAAGAAATAGCTCCTCCTACCATCATAAAATTAAAGTCAAAAGAAGATTTTTGGTCATTAGGGCAGCCTGCAAAAATAATGACCTAAAGTTTATCAGACTTCATAGGTCAGCATATAATTCATAGTGCTTTACAAGTCTTAAGACCTTGATAACCCAAAACTGGGATGCTTAAGTGTTTTCCCAGGGTATTAATACCAAAATCATTATTGGGGTGAATACAACTTGAGCGTAAAATGGCAGAAGCATATGGGACATTATTTATTGAAATTCTTTCCCTATCATTATAAGGATATTGGAACGTAGAGGATTTTTCTTCTCTTTAAATAGGCACAATACATGTGGAGCTAGGATACAAATTAAATCATTTGAATTCTCTTTGAGACCATCCAAGAATGTTGCATGACCTATCACAAAAGTTTGGACGCTTGCAATAACTTGAAGCATCACTTAGGTCCTTCATATCGAAGTGACTACTCAACATACACTTAGTCTCAGTCAAAAGCTTAATCATTTGCTAATAAGGAAGGTGTCACCAACACATCAAATGAGAATTATGAATTCACTCCCACTATTCCAAATAAATTTCCATTTAGAAAATTAACTCAACATCTATGTGGTGTAATTTTAAATCAAAGTGAACCAACTATCCACACTGTAACGCCCTCACAAGAATACACTTACTTTTATACTAACGTGAAATCAAAAATTCTTTAAATGAAATACCTCATGAATATAAAATAATAAACCATAAGCATCTCAATGGAGTAATCAAAGCACCCTACAAATAGTTAAATGAAACATAAAATGTATCCTAACATAGGAGGTTAACAATGGAAGAAAACAAAACTCTAAACATATAGAATAATGCAATCCATAAAGCTAAAAAACTATGCCAAATGATGTCCTTCTGATTACTCCAAGACTTGTTCATCTAAAACATGTAACTTAAATTAATGAGACAAAAGTCTCAATGAATGCCTTGGGGACACTACTACATCACATAAACATATTAACAGGCATATATAAATTTAAATAAGACCTCAAGATTAATGGCATTAGCGTATAGAAACATTGACAGGACATCAATATAATTCAAGATACATTCTAGAACTTTAGGTAGGCTTTTCTTTCCTTTTCTTTTCTATCCTATTGGCATATTTGAGGTCAAAATCTCAAGGAGCGTCTCTCTTGCTTTTGCCAAACAACCTTCCCTTACCAAAGGTTGACACCACCTTTTGAGGACCGAAGGTGACAGATATCCTTTCCTTGTCAAAGGAAATATTATGTCTTAAACATTTTTTCGTTTAACATTTAGCTTTTTAATAGCAAAATTACAAAATTAAAAAAGAAAATCGCAAAAATTAAAACTTTATTCTATTATTTGACCATTCCTTCTTTCGGGTTCCATTAGTGAATGGAATTGTGAAACAGTAAGAAGAATAGAGGAAGGAATGGAGATTGAAAAAGAGAAAGTGAAGAGAAATGGGTACCTGGAAGAGGCAGAGGCCAAATTTGCCTTTTTCGCCATGTTTGTTGGAGACAAAGACAGGATCCTACAATTTCACCGAAACGATGGTGTTTGTATCAGGTTGGACTTGGATGAGTAATTTTGCTTTTATAAATACCTTTTTAGAAAAATAAAACTAAAATCAAAGGTGATTACCCCAAACTCTATACCAACACTTGATTGAATTTTTTTTTAGGTGAAATTAATTATAAATTCTTAAATTATTTAGAAATTTTTAAATAAATTCCTATGTTTTAGAAGTTTGTAATTAGGTCCTTAAACTAATAAATTATTTTTAATAAGGTTCTGTCACATTTTTATTAAGGTTTCGTTAAATACTTAAATGAGCTTAATGAGACTCTAACATAAATGTATTTAGGGACTCGATTAAAAAGATTTAAAAGTTTAGAAATCTAATTAAAAACTTTCAAAATAGAAGGACTTATTTAAAATTCTCCAAATAATATAAGGACTTATATATTAATATAACCTTTTTTAATTTTCGTTTTAGTACCTTTTTAGTGTTTATAGACGCTAATTTTTAAGCAGGTACTTACATGGAAAAAGTTTGTAGTTTGGTCCTTAAATAATAATTTGTTTTCAAAATCATATATGCCATTAATGAAAGTTATAATACTGTGAAAGTCATTGGCTGACCAAACAATGTTGATAAGTCCTCTGAGAATGGTTACCCGAAGCACAATTTAAGCACAATCCATAATTTTACCACTCGACTCATTTAATCTCTTGTAAATTTTGAGATATAGGCACCATCATTCAGCATGAAGATGTTTTGAGCTTTATTATAAATCATCAAGCACCATACCCTCCGAATTCTAGCTCTACCATAGTCACTAAGGCAATGCATAATTGATTCTCTATATTAGGACAACAGGGGTAAAATTCATCCCAAGTGACATGGCGTCTTTATCTCATCAAGTTTGTTAGTATGGCATCCCACATCAACAACCCAAGAAAAAAAAAATGTTTTTAGTTAATTCCGACTTCGAAGCGAAACTCATTTGCTCGTTTGGGGTATTTTTTTTATGCTTCATCAACAAAGGTATTGCATATGTTGAGTTTTATCTCATCATCCAGGACCGTTGCTAGTTTCTCCCACCGCCATGTGTTATTTTGAAACTCATCACACATCATGTATTTCTTGGTAATTATATGTACAGCCACAATTTATGTGGAGAGGAATGAAATGAAGTCCCACACCAGTTTTCCTAACACAATATGTGGCCTTTTGACTCCAAGTTCTCCTAGACGTTATGGGAGAGCCACGATATTCCATTTAACAAGACCCCACAAAGCATCATTAATTACATTTGATCTCCATATGAAATTGTCAGATGGAATTATCTATAGTGTTACAAACAATTCCAGGAAGCCATAAGTTTTGCATGGTATAACCCAAAATAGAGCTTATGATTGAAGTGGCCAAAGTCAATTTCCCGCTTTGTTAAGAGGCTTACTCATCTAAGAAGCTAATCTCACATTCAACTTACCAAAAATAGCTAAAAGTCTCTTCTAGAAATCTTCCCTGAATAAGAGGAAAGCCAAAGTACCTTGCCAAATTAATAGTGCTTTGAATGGAAGAAATTCCATTAAATTTATAGCGATTACCTCTGGACAGATTCCTTAAAGGCATAAATCTAGATTTTTCTAGATTGACTTTTATCCCTGATACAATGTATCACAAAATCATCCAAAACCTGTCAATTGTGATGCCTTGGCCTTGACAAATGGAATGCAATCATCGACAAAGAGCAAATACGAAGTAGTAGGGCCATTCAAGAGACTTTTTTCGCAGGTAACCAAGCCATTGCTTTAACATTCTCCTCAATTAACGTGACCAACTTTTGCATGCGAAGGAGAAAAATATACGGGGATATAGGATCTCCTTATTAAAGTCCTCTTGATGGAGTAAAGCTAGGAAGGGAAACTCCATTCCACACTAGAGACAAAGTTGAGGAAAAGACAATTCATGATAAGAGCTATAATTGAAAAAGGGAAGCCAAATTCCATGAGAGTTACTTAAGGAAGTCATAATTCACTCTGTCATAGCCTTTTCCAAGTCAGTCTTGAAGCGAAGATCTCCTTATTTGCCCTTCTTTTGGTGCATGTAATCAACAACTTATTGAACAATGATTACACTATCAGAAGTCCACTTCTCCAAGACAAAGTAGCTTTGAAAAAGACATACAATATCATTAAGAAAACTCCTTATCTCTAAACAACCACCTTAAAGATATGCCTCTCATATTGTGATCACCATTATTAGCTTTCTTTGGATTTTTAGAGCCACATCATCTCTTTCCAAGCCAAAACATTGTTGGAACCAAGGACGTAGAAGCGTCTAAACCCTCAAAGTTTTGAAGATAACAAATTTATTAACGTTTAAGTTTCTGTCTAAGGACTAATGCTGTCTCAGCGTTTATCAAAACAAATAAGTTACTTTTATACGGACGGTCCAGTAAACACGGTAAAGAAGACCGTCCAGTAGACACGGTAAAGAAGACCGCCCAGTAGACATGGTAAAGAAGACCGTCTAATAGACATGCTTAAAAGGATTGTCCAAAACTCAATCTTGTCACGTGGGACTTTTCAAGCATCAAACACATACAACCAAGAGCTTCTAACGACAAATCCTTGACGGCTAAGTTTATTTTATCTACGCTTGTAATTCTCAAAATTAACATATTACCATCTTTGTGATCTAACGTTCAAATTATTTGAAGCGTTAAATGAAAATCATATTCTTTCTAGTGCAAAAGCGCAACAAAACAGATAAAGCAAGTCAACTCATCAAGCTGTCAAACCAAATGAAGAATGTTCAGGAAAGCAGATCACCAGCTCAGCCCTATGCTTTCCATTTTAGTGCAAGACTAAAAGTTGTCAAGACTGATCCCTCTGAACGCATTGTTTGCACGCTCTTTCTTGAAGATTGAAGTCAGAGTTTTCCTCAACAGATCTTTCTAGAGACTATATATGCATCAAGAAAGTAGAACAAAATAGGGACTTATGAAAAACGAGCCACGATCCTAGTTGTATAACAATACATTCTGTACTATTTCTAAGAAACGTCCATTGGATGATAGTTGAAAAGCTTTGTAAAGTTCTTCTGAGTGTTTTGAGCTTAATCTTTCAAATCCTCATTGTGTGAGTTGATACTCTTTATTCACACTTGATTGTGTTGTGAAAGCCTGGAGAGGCTTGGTGAAAAAGAATACTTAGGTTAAGCAATCTAGGGAGATTGCGTTGTAAAGCCTGAAGAGGCCGCAAACAATACTTGTGTAACTTAAGGTTTGTTAGTGAATACCTTCTGGGTGAAGGGACTGGACGTAGCTCAAGTTGAGTAAACCAGTATAAAAATTTTGTGTTTCTCTTTATCCTTTAGCTTGAAAACGTTTTTTAAAATTACTTATATTCTGTTAAAAAGTTTTAAAGGCACAATTCAACCCCTCTTCTTGTGCGCTTCTTTTTATTTCAAACATTCTTATATTAATTAAATGGAATGACTAAAGATGAACTAGAAACTAAAAGAATTTATTTTTTTCTTTGTTAATTAGTTTTAAAAATTAATAACGGATGGACCATAATTTGTTATTGTTATTTGAGTGTTCCGATAAGTTGACTTTCTTTGGTTTTCCAATGAGTGCTCATAGATAAATGTTACAAAACATAGAATGCATCTAATTAAATGTTTCTAATTACTTAAAAGGTAAATGTTGAATAACTTTTTTGTGTTTGGGTTAAATATGTTTTTGGTCCTCTAAAAATATGGCAAAATTGGTTTTAGTTCTCAAACTTTTTTTTTCTTAAATAAATTCTTTCAAATATTAAAAATATCCTAATTATATTTTTGTGTCAAATTCTATTTAACTTTTTGGTTAAATGATAACCAGACCAGAATCACAATTATCATTAATTTGCTGATGTGGCTTTCCATGTCAACTGTTATGTTTAGTTCAGATTAGTAACATACCTTTTGAATAAAATTATTGCATGTTTAACTCTAAACCATAGATTTTTTTTAACCCTAAAACAAAAGTAAATACGTATTTTTTTATTAAAAATTATGACTTGGTGCCGATGTGGCCGTCCATGTCAACTGTTATATCTATGTCAGATTAGTAACATACCTTTTGAATAAATTGTTACATGTTTAATTCTAAATCACAGATTTTTTAACCCTAAAACAAACGTAATTATATGATTTTTTTTGTTAAAAATTAACACTGGGTACTTCAAGTGATAAAATACTTTATTTGGAAGCTGACGTGGCCATCATTTAACATAAAAGTTAAACAAAGTTTAGCATAAAAATCTAATTAGGGTATTTTTAATATTTGAAAGACTTTATTGAAGAAAAAAATATTTCTGAGGACTAAAACCAATTTTATCATATTTTTAGAGGATCAAAACATATTTAACTCTTTTGTGTTTTTAATATGATACATATTTTTTGACAAAAAAAACGTTGTATTATTTGTTTTCTTAACATAATGTCCATAGGCACACATTAAAAAAATCATGTGTAAACTATGCAAATTTATGCAACTATTGAAAATTAGTACCATTATTTGGTATGATATATTTTATTTTATTTTTGGAAAAAAGTATAACGAATGAGTTTTTAGCCATTCAGAAGGAGAGATAGGTGTATGAGCGGAGAGAAAATAACTACTTTGAAAAGATGAAAGAGAAATTTATTTCCCACAATTTAGCATTTTCATTGAAGTTTTTTCATAGAGCTCATTGTAATAGCAAAAGAATGTAGTTACTAACAGAATTACTAGATGATGCATCACCTGATTGGGAAGTTAGGTGGTTAGAGTGGTAGTTAATTAGGTTAGCTAGTTGATTGTTTGGAATGCACACATTGATGCATACTCGTTCTATAAACAAGAACAGTATAACATTTTGTCTCAACATATTGAAATGATGGAATTATAGCATTCTCTACTCATTGGCACTATGGCACTCTCTCTCCCAGTTTCACCTTCTTTCTCCTTCTCCAATGGAGAAATTTTGATTCCTAAGAGTGTGTTTGTTTCATGGATTAAAAGTTGATTTCTCGAAATGTAAACATGGAAATGTAATATACCCATGTTTGTTATAAGTTTTGAAAAATTATTCTCGAGTATTATTAATTTTGGAAAAGTTGTAACTCCCTTTTTACCATGTTTTCCTACATTTATATTCCAATGAGGAAGGGTAGGAAAGTGATATTCTTATGGAAATATTGATAGTTATTTTTTAACACATCTATAACTTCTATTTTTATTTATTTTGTATTTAAATTGTTTTAAATTTTCAAAAATATTCCTAGGAATATTAAAATGTAACCAAACACATTTTTAAATATATCTAGGAATAATATTTCCGGTTATAACATTCTAGGAAATGTGATACCTGAGAAAATAATATGATACCTCGAAACAAACGCCTTCTAAGAGTTATTAGCTCGGCATAGTTGATAATTCCTAGTTCAATTTTGAGCTATGAGGATGAAAAAAATGTTTTATAGTATATTAGATGAAACAAAACTCGTTTTAGTAATTTCTAAACTCACAAGAGGGTCATCTCTGATAGTTAATTAAAACGTAACCTTAATAGCCGTTAAAAATATAATACACCAATATATTTATACCATACAAATACCCCATGCATAAGAAAAAGAGCCTTTCTTTCATAAGTGACATTATTTACAATATACCCATGCTTATCATTGACAGAGATTTGTAAGGAGTAGAGGCAATGAAACAACTTCCTTTGTTTTTTCCTTTTTTTGTGATTAAACAGGGCGTTGAAAGAACAACTAACAACAGTATAACAGTTGCGAAAGTTTGAGACTACCATTAACACCATACATAAATAAGCATCCGACGCATATCTACAGGAGGTATATCTAACTAAATTTTAAATGCTGAGGGTAAAGTCTATTTTAAATGAGAGTGACAAACAGATGAAACGGATAAATTCTTAGTCAGATTATAATGAATTAGATAAAAATAATTCGTTAATCCATTTTGATCTATTAAAAATTCATTTAAAAAATCCAATCCATCCATGATCTATCTAATAAAATTCAATCCAATCTATCCATTAATAATTTTTTAACGGATGGATATCCAATCCATCCACAAAAATAATATATTTTAAAAATTAAATAATTTTTATTTTTAAAATATTATCTCTCCCTGTTTCTCTCCTCACTCTCTCTCCATAACAAACCACTCCCCACTGACTTTTTCATTCATGCAAAAAAATCACATCTCACAATACTCTAGCCAAATTGAGTAGAAAATACTTTGGTAGAAATTGAGTTAAAGACATTATGGTTGAAGCTGAGATGAAGATACTTTGGCCAAGGTTGATCTGAAGATGCTTGGCCGGGGCCGATCCAAAGATACCCTTGCCAAAGTCGAGTCGAAGATGTCCTGGCCGAGGCTAAGCTGAAGATGCCCTGGCTGAAGTCGAACCAAAGATGCCCAAACCAAAGCCAAGCCAAAAAATGCCCTGATTGAGGCCGAGCCATATTGCCCTAGCCGAGGTCGAGCTAAAGATGCCCTAGTCGAAGTTGAGTCAAAGATGCCCTGCCCGACCCACAGATGTCTTGGTCGAGGCTAAGCTAAAGATGCCCTAGCCAAAGTCAAGCCAAAGATGCCCTAGTCGAAGTCGAGCCGAAGTTGCCCTGCCCAAGGCCGAGCCAAAATTGCCTTAACTGAGGTCAAGTCGAAGGCCAAGCTGAAGATGCCCTGGCCAAGGTTGAGCTGAAGATGAGCTAAAGATTCCTTAATCGAAGTTGAGCTGAACATGCTTGCCTGAATATGTCGTGGCCAAAGCCGAGACTAACATGTCTTAGCCCATTCGAAGATGCCTTGGCCGAGTTGAAGATGTCTTGGCTAAGGTTAAGTCAAAAATGCTCTGGCCAAAGCTGAGTCGAAGATGTCCTGGCCGAGTTAAAGATGCCTTGACCAAGCCGAAGATGTCCTGGCCAAGGTCATGCCAAAGATGCCTTGGCCGAAGCTAAGCCAAAGATTCCTTGGCCAAGTTGAAGATGTCCTAGCCGAAAATGCTTTAGGTAAAGTTGAGCCTAAGATGTCCTGGCCGAAGTCAAGCTGAATATGCCCTGGTAGAGTCGAAGATGCCCTAGCCAAGTCGAAGATGCCTTGGCCAAGTTGAAGATGTCCTCGCCGAGGCCAACTGGAAGATGCTTGGGCCAAAGTCGAGCTGAAGATGTTGTGGTCGAAGCCAAGCCAAATATGTCCTAGCCGAGTTAAAGATGCCTTGACCGAGCCAAAGATGTCTTGGCCAGGTCGAGCCAAAGATGCCCTGGCCAAAGCCTAGCTAAAGATTCCCTGGTCGAGTCGAAGATGCCCTAGTTGAGTCTAAGATGCCTTGGCCGAGTTGAAGATGTCATGGCCAAGGTTGAGCAAAAGATGCCTTAATTGAAATCGAACTAGAGATGCCCTAGCTAAAGATGTCCTAATTGAGGTCAAGCCGAAGATGCCTTTGTCTTTTTATTTTTTTCATCCTATAGATTTTATTTTTTTATTTAATGTAATCCAATGGATTTAAAAAAAATAGTGGATGGATTACTAACTATCCATAACATTAAATGGATGGATTGAATCTAATCCTTCTTTTTTTTTGTAATGGATGGATTAGATAGATTTATTTGTGGATGAATTGGATAAGTGATGGATAAATAGATTGTTTTGTCACTCCTAATTTTAAATTTATCTTGAGTCAAACATTGAGAACTCGATAGAATGGAAATTAAAGGCAACCTTTAATGGATGTGTATTGAATGGCAAAAAGATAAGTGAGATCTGATTGAATTTTTTTCTTACTAAATCACATGACCATCTTTTACAATTTTGAGTTATTATTATTATTATTATTATTAGTATTAGTATTATTATTGTTATTGTTGTTGTTATTATTATTATTATTATTATTTGCTGCAGAATATAAGAATTCCATGGCAATAAATATATACCTTCAACTGTTCAGTATGTGTTAGAAATTAAATCCGGTGAATCTCCATCCTCTCTGCTTCTTGTTGTCTCCAAGGTGCAAGATTTTACGCTGCTTTAACGATTCTCTTCCTTTTGGAATACCCACAATATATGCGACTGTTATTTCCTTCGGTTCGTCAATCCATTTCTACCATATTATTTCCTGTCTGCAATATGGTGTATGCATTCCAAACAGTTTTAAAGAGGAAAACACCCCCCTGTTGGTTAGATTCATTGACATTAGTAAATCAAAAGTAAGGAAACAAACAGCGAGGTTTGGCTAGCTTGTGTTGTATGTGTCAATACTCAATAGCATGTTTTCTTGAATTTTTGTGGCTATTTTCCTAGTTTCAAAATATCAGTCGTGAAAAGTAATCTGACTATATAATCCATAAGGGACACACCTTGTTCTTAATTCTTGTTGATGCTAGCTTTTGCACCCTTTTTTTCTTCAATTGTGTTCTGATCAACTTTGGGGAGCTTTCTTTTGAAGCAATGTCCTGCAGTGTGTTAGTGACTTTTTTAATCTTCTAAGTTTACGTATTGGTGTCACAGAATTCATCTCAGAAGCATGCCCTTTTTCATTTACTCTTGGACTATGTTTGAAATGGTGGTAAATAATGGAATGGAATAGATCAAAATATAATAAAACAGAATGGTATGAAATGGAATTGGATTAAAAATATCATTTCATTGTTTGGATATTTTATAATGGAATGGAACAAAGATTTAATTTTATCGTTTGGAAAAAGGATAGAACAGAATGAATTATAATTTTTTAATTTTCACATGGGTTCCTCTGCTTTAAAAATATTTTATATTTTATTATTTTATGTTCTTATGCATTATTTTATTAGAACCATAAAATTGAGTGAAAAGATATAGGAAAAAATGGCTTAATAAAAGGCACGTGTCATGCTGTAATTTTGATATTTTCAAAAGGTAATAGACTTTTATACTATAAATCTAAATCTTAACTTGGAGAATAAAGCTCACACCCTTCCTACTCTTTTAATTATAAATTTCTCAATACTTTCTTCTCTTTTTGGGAGGTGCATTTTACACACTATCCCTACAAACAGCCAAAATATCCCTCTCAATTAGGAGTATACACGGGTTGAGTTAGGTCAGGTTAAACCAAACCATTACCCCACCTAATCAAAATAGTATGGGTTGGGTTGGATCGGGTTCATACTTTTTTTGTGTCAGACCCAACCCAAACCAACGTAGTCATTAACGAGTTGATTTGGGTCGGGTAATCGGGTCCGTATATTTAAATTTTTAAATTTTTTTAAAAATTACATTTTTTAATAAATTTTGACACATTATAAAAATATTGTTTTTAGTTTTGGACTTTGTTTCTCATCATTCTTGTTTCTAAAATTAATATAAAGCTTATAAGAAACTTAGAACAAGAGTCGAAAGAAAAAGAATAGCAACAATATGCATGGAATATGTAGATATCCAAAATTAACAGGGGTTCACGACTTCACAAGTATGTGGGATGTCCTTACTCTTTGTCTTATTTAGTATTAGTAATTCATTAATTAATAATTATTAGTATATAAAAATATATAAAAATAAAAAATAAAATAAAATGTCACTTAACGGATCAGATAACGGGTAGCGGGTTCATAAATTAAAACCCATTACCCGACCTGTACTTGAACAGGTTGGGTCGGGTGTGACTCGAATACTCAAAAAAACCAACCTCAACTAATTGGATCAGTTTGGGTTGGTTCAGGTCAACGGGTTACCTGTACTCGTGAACACCCCTACTCTCAATCATCTTAAACTATCTTCCTTTTATCTTTATCTCCATACATAATTTTCTTAATCACTAAAATATTTTAATTTAAAGATAATTTATATTACAATTTAAATTATTTATTACAAATTCAAAATAAATATATATTTAAAAATATATTTATTATGAATTTTAATTATATATAATATAAATTTGAAAATGCTTATTTTTATAAATTATAATTATACATTAGACTTTTTTTTGTCATAATTTAGTTAGTTATTGTCATTCTTATCAAATGTTTGACATTAAAGGCAAAAAAGAAGGTGAAACATGTGAGAAGAAGGTGAAACATTTGAGAAGAGGGTGAGGCGCGAAAAAATTAGAGCAAACAAGGGGGGTGAGACAAGAAGTAATAACTAATATATGGGATAAATATAACAAGGTTAGAAAATCAATATATAATAAATGTTTGTGTTTCATCACATTCCTCCCAAATTGAAGGGGAAGAAAAATACTTGTAAATAATGGAATGGAATGGATCTCATTCCATCTTTTTTTAATGAACTTCATCCTAATTTACCAAAAACAAACAATGACATCACTTATCTTTTTTTATCCCTCCCATTTCATCTTTTACCATCAATCCAGGCATAGCTTTGAAGAACCTTATTACTTGTTCTTCTTAGGCATTAGCAAACCCATCCATAAATCACTTTTTTTTTGTTCCTCCCATTTTATTTTCCATTGCGTTTCCACATTTTTAAATAAGCCAATTTGGGGGATTTTTATTTCGGGGTGTTTGTGAGATTATGTGATAGTGTCACTACTTTTGCTTTCCTTGTCTCTTGTTTTAATCTTAATCTTACTATGGTAGTTACAAGCTCACCCTCCTGCAAATGCATTCCTCTGTTTCCTCATATTTTCGTAATTTAGCTTGTAGGATCATAATACTATGCTGCTTATTAGCATTTTTCTGAGTTATCAAATAAAGTTTTCCTTAAGGGTGCGTTTGGTAGAATAAAATTTATTTATGTTTAGGAATCATGATCCTTGAGAATCATAAGTCTTGGGAAACATGATTCTTAAGAATGACTAAAATTTGTTAGTTGGTCAAAAATATTCTTGAGAATATTTATATTTGTTATTTAGGAATTAAAGATTTGTTGTTTAGTTTTAATAGAAATTTTTTTAAAACTTTAATTATTTTCACATTAAATCAGTTAATAAAAGTAACATGATATTTTTAGTATAGTGAAACTCTCCCAACTCGAAAAGGCTAGATTCCCACCTCCTCATGAAAACAATTTCATAAGAAACATAGATAAAAAAGATTTTCAAAAAACAATATTTCCTGTGAATGTTATTTTTAAATAAGAAATCAAACAAGAAAAACAATCATTCTTACCTATAGATTCATGGAAAACTAAAGCTTCCTTTGTACCAACGCCTCCTAAGTGTTCTTTTTGTTCAATTTCCTTTCGGATTAACTTGTTTGATTGGTAATGGAGATAGTTTGAGGCTTAAAGGGTTTTTTTTTATATATTGTTCAGATACCAAGCTAACGAGAGATTTTAAATGAATTTGTAACATTTTGTATTTACTATTATTAGAATGCCTGAAGGATCAATTATAGAGAGATAAAGATGATTTTTTGTGATTGAATTACTTTCATGAATTTGTATGAGATCATGATTATGCTACGTCCCTTACACTATCTCAGGATTTTGAGAAATTAAGTGGGACCAATGATTGATTAAAGGTTTAATTATTTTTTTCTCTACAGTTAAAAATAATTCATTTTGGCCCTATATATGCATTTTTATATTAGTTTGGTCACTGTCGTCTTAAACCGCCACAACTTAAATAAAAAGGGTCAAAATATGTCAATTTGTCGTGGTTTTACACATCTAATTTTTATTTTGTGATGGTTTTATTTCAGTAGTCAAGACACACTTTACGCCAAAGACCAAACCGATATCGAAAGTACATGTGTAGAGACCAAAACGAATTATTTTCAACTATAGAGACCAAAAGATAAAATTTGCATAACTATAAAGACCAAAAAGCAATTAACCTTGATTAAATCATGGATTAAGATCTCACAATTGTAGTGGGGGTGGAGGGTTTAAATGTTAGATTATTTAATCTAATAATGACTCATGTAATCTATAGAATGACATTAATGAAAGATACCTAATGATGGTTGTTAGGCTTAAAATGTATTATAGTTATTGGGAATTATTTTTAAGTTGTTAAAGTAAATCCCTATTTTCTCACTTTATTAAGGGTAATTTTGGCATTAAGGAAAAAGGATTTGAAAAGGAAGTTACAAGGGTTATCAGACAAAAGGAGTTGGTGTTATTAAAGGATAACTTCCCTCTCTCTTTTTGACTCTTTGATAACTTTTGCTTTCACGTAAGAGACTTTGAATGTGAACCACAGAAAAAGGCCAAAAAAAGATTTGCTCAGGAGTTTCTGTACCATCATAGAGCCAACAAAAAAAAAGTTAGAGAAGAGAAAAGATTACAAGAGGAACAAGAAGCACACCATTGAAGATTGCAATGGATCCGGATAAGTCCTAAACTCTATTATAGAAATTATAGAGTGTGATGATAGATGTGAGAAATATTTTATCTAAGATATGACGATAGAATTTACTTTCATTAAATAGAAGCTTCGAGGTCAAGTTCAAGTACTTGTTTTAATACAATAAAATTTAATGACAATAAATGAAAAAGGATAAACTAAAATTAAGCACATCAACTGCTGTTAACCTAATGAAAATGGGTGGGTTTTTCTTTTTGGCTTTAGTAGAACAACAATTAACCAAAACTTCTGTGTTTTCTAGTATAAATAAATGATGCATGTTTGCAGAGAAGGAAGGATCCTCCTCACACCTTTCATGTCATGCTTAAGATGACTCCTTTCATTGCAAGTTTGTGAAACGTATCATTTGGGGTTGTTTAAAAATCATTCCATCTCATTGACCTAGTAGAAGTTGAATTTTATGTGTTTGAGTTTTAAAAATTAGACTCAACTATTTTAAATATGAGTTTGAGTTATATTTTCATCGTAACAATCCTATTTAATGCAGCATGTTTTCATAAAGAGAAAATAAGCCATGCATTAACAGTGTAAAATAGTATACACTGTATTCAATCACAACTACCATATATGATAGGTTTATTGACTTTTATAACAACTACCTTATAAATCATACTAATTATGATTTTTAATTGGTTAATAGTGTAAAGATTTTATATTGACTGTGTATAGCTATTAAACTCTTTTTATAAATTTACTTTTTTAATAATTATGTATTAATTAATAACAATACTTCTTGACATAATTAATAATTTTGTTTTACTAAATTATTATAGTGTTTATTTATATTTTGTTCAGAAATATATATGGTAAAATATATGTTAATATGATTTAGTTATACATAATGTTAAATTATAGATATATATATGTGTGTGTGTGTGTGTGTGGTGTGTGTGTGTGTGTGTGTGTGTGTGGTGATGTCAATAAATTAGATTAACTTAATTAGTTTTGTCTATATATTTCGATCTAATTTGATAACATCTCTTTGTGTACAATGGTGATAGTGAGATTTGAACTTAGGGCCGTATACACAATTACTTAAATATTGCATCATAAACTGGCTTTAGTAGCTAGTTTGATAGGATTTTTTCATGTATGTGTATATGATAGTATTAGAACTTATGACATCATTTAAGCTATCCCAACTCTTCTACCCCCACTAAACTGACTGGTAGTAAGTTTTTAGTTTGATAGAATTAGCATCCAAACAAATGACTTGATCAAAATTTCGGATCGGATAAAAATTAAGTTAAACCCTTAAAACATACACTTGGGAGGTACAAACACTTAATATCATTATATTGTGTAAGACACGTAATTTTATCAAACATTTCAAATATTTTAAATTAAATTTTGCAATTATTTTATTCTTACTTTTTATTTTAAAATTTTATACTAAGAAAATATTATTTTTTGGCACAATGGTGACTATAAAATTAAAGTATATAATCTTGTACAAACTATCCAATCATCTTACCTTTTTCTTTTTCTTTTTTATGAGAAGGAGGGCCTACAGCCCAAAAGACAAACTAAATATGGCTATTTACAACTCGTGGGGTATATATCCCTAGAAAATCATGTAGAAAAAGCAAAGAAATTGCAGGTGATAGAGTAGAAACCATGCATTTCCAAGGGCATGGAGTGACCAAGGTGAGCAAGCTTGTCTACAACTAAGTTGCTTCTTGATAAATGTGAGAAAT